>JAIWYQ010000030.1:0-332260 GCA_022818035.1 Armillaria solidipes
CAATATATTGAAGCTGGCATCCGTGCGGGCGAGCGCTTCGTGTCCGACACGATCGCTAAAATACCCACGGAAGAGGAACGCAACTACCCCGCCTCGGCGCTGGCGGTGCACCCTCGCCAAATTCAAAAGTTCTTGGAAGCTAACGCATATGTAGTTACTTCAACAGACAAGAACCTCGGGATAGCGGTTTCTACGCGCCAATGGATCGACGATAAGTCACGCGAAATAGTCGGCGATGTGTTGAATTACACGCCTCTTCATCTATTGATGATTAATGCTATTTGCGATAAACAATGCACAGACATGGAAGAAATAGCGCTGCTAGCTGAACAGCATCTTCCTAACGGATTACAACTAGGTAAATTCTTTCGATCGCGTATTACGCCGAAAGGAACTCAACATGTGGTACCGACATTCTACGGGATTCCTAAAATACACAAGGAACCCGTAAAAATGCGGCCTATAATACCATGCCACTCCGCCATCCAAAATCCGGCAGCTAAATATGTGTCTAAAATTCTCAAACCGCTTATTAAAGCGGCGCCAACCATTATACATGGATCCAAAGATCTGGCGCAAAAATTGAGTCAAGTACGTTTCCAACCCGGACGCAAAGTTTATATTGTAACGGGCGACGTCGTCGCGTTTTATCCGAATATCCCCCTCGATACGTGCCTCAGCACAACTATTGCTCTTTACGAGGAGTGGTACGGGACACCCGACTTCACAGACGCCGAAGATCCGTTGCTTCGCAACGAACAAATCTTCGTCAAATGTCTGAAAACTGGCAACGAAAACTTGGTCTTACGGTATGACCAGGACTTCTTTAAACAACGATCTGGCCTAGCTATGGGCGTCGCAGATTCGCCCGACTTAGCTAACCTTTACGGTTACTACTTCGAACGGCAACTTGATTTATCGGAGTCCTCCAATATTGCGTTCTACGGACGCTATATCGATGACTGTCTCGCTTTAGTCTACGCTTCCTCAGAGTCGGAAGCGTTAGCTATTATATCTAAAGTGAAATATGACGGCTGTAAGATTGAATGGGAGGCGAGTGACCACCACCACGAGTTTCTAGACATGATGCTTTATATCGACGCAAAAAACGCGATACAACACATGCCTTATCGAAAGAGTCGCTCCCACCAAGAGAGAATCCCATGGGTTTCGTTTCATCCTATCACGGTAAAACGTGGAACATTCATAGGTGAAATGTCCCGTCTAGCAACGCTAAGTAGTCTACGTAAACACTACGATGATGCAATAAGCAATTTAATTGCCCTATACATCGCGCGCGGCTACCCTAGTGACTATGTACACAAGTGGGCTAGAGATAACATTACAGAACGATGGAATAACCGAATCCGGGTGACACCGGACAAGGGAGAGAATGACGGCGTTCTTGTACTCAAATCTACGTACAACACAACATGGGACTTTTTCTCAGCGAAAGAATTAGGAGACACCATAATGAATACCTGGCGTGATCGTATCTTACAGATCGAGCGCTTGGGCACTGCGCCCAGGAATATAGACGTCCTCTACGGGGCTTACCCCGCGGGTCGGGTTCCCTCCGAGCTTTGCTTGGAGGTAAACACCCCCGCGGGCCCGTCAGAGATCCCGGATATTAGAAAAATAGGTATTCTAAACCGACGAATGATCGTGTCCAAGAAACGGACACGCAATCTATTCGATTTAACCAACCTTTGGAAAAGAACGGTGCTCCTACGTCTGGATGAAGATGTACTCGATGAGGACAATCAATCCGAACACTCTAATGAGTCTGTCGCTAGCGACTCATCTAATAGAGACGGATTAGATCCAAATATCTTAATCCAATCATTTCAAGCACGTATCCCCCGGGCACTCCGGTGAGGGAAGTAGTTCGTGCACGTTTGAAGTAGTTCGTCTAGCAAGCCTGCGATGCTGTTAAGATCCCCGCAAGGGGGGAGTAGCGGTCCCTGCTTAGACGGTCTACCTAAAACTCTACCATTATTTAGTCCTGCAGCAAACTGAGCGACCTACCGCGGTAGGGGCGTGAGGAAATGCTTAACCAAGGGAACTACTAGATCAGACGCTTCGGCGTGTACCAGACGCTTCCTGTCGACCCGTGATACTCGGGATCATGGTATGTACTTGAAAATGATATACAGACAATTCTTTCATTGACTTCTCGCCTTAGGCGTTTACTTTTACTCCGACAACTTCATCGTTGTAACGAGGCTGGTGTGTCCAGCTGGCGGGCTAACCCTAACCCCCTAGTAAGCGCTGCGTAGTGATACGCGCGATACACGACTAAAGAAATTTATTACTTTAGACCTAACGCTAACCTAACGAACCCTAACCGACGCGGCTTCCGCCGCTCGTGTCTAGAATACGTCCCGAACGTTTAACGAGGACCTCTTAAAGCGGAATTTACCGCACCCGCCCCTCGGGGCGGGGGGGCACCCCTTAAGTGGAACTGACCACGTGACTCGGCCCTCGGGCAACAGAGTCTATGACGTAGACGGCGCCTCTTCGGCACGGGCCGCCGACCCGATACCGGCCCTGCCGGCATCTCGGCTTGATAATCAGATCAGAATGTGGTAATTCTTATCTTATCTAATCGTTATCTTATCTAGTTATGTAATAATCTAATTACGTTTCCGGCACGTTCGGCCCTAAGGGTCCGTGTCAAAAGTCATACGACTTACATAATTATGCTGCGGTTACTGCGCATGACGCCTTACACGCGTCATCCGCAGTTATCGTCCTCGTGTTTCGCTTGGCGAGCGACAACGGAGCCAATGGCAACATTCGCTCATGTCTTGGCGCACTTGGCGCTTACGAATAACGGTCCCTGAAGAGCTATAAAAGCGAAACAGGCCGGGAAGGATTAGTCTCCATCCCCTGTTGGACCCGTTTCGCCCTCCAAGCTAAACAACAAGTACCCGCCTTGGTGAGTATTTCGTTTACGCTTCTACCCTTTGTTGGACGCCGCTCTGCGGCTCCAACCCCCCTCCCAACGCCTTCGGCGAAGGTCGGGGGGCACCCTAACCCTAACCCTAACCGACGCGACTCCTGCCGCTCGTGTCTAGAATACGTCCCGAACGTTTAACGAGGACCTCTTAAAGCGGAATTTACCGCACCCGCCCCTCGGGGCGGGGGGGCACCCCTTAAGTGGAACTGACCACGTGACTCGGCCCTCGGGCAACAGAGTCTATGACGTAGACGGCGCCTCTTCGGCACGGGCCGCCGACCCGATACCGGCCCTGCCGGCATCTCGGCTTGATAATCAGATCAGAATGTGGTAATTCTTATCTTATCTAATCGTTATCTTATCTCGTTATGTAATAATCTAATTACGTTTCCGGCACGTTCGGCCCTATGGGTCCGTGCTAAAAGTCGTACGACTTACATAATTATGCTGCGGTTACTGCGCATGACGCCTTATACGCGTCATCCGCAGTTATCGTCCTCGTGTCTCGCTTGGCGAGTGACAACGGGCCAATGGCAACATTCGCTCAAGTCTTGGCGCGCTGCGCGCTTACGAATAAACGGTCCCTGAAGAGCTATAAAAGCGAAACAGGCCGGGAAGGATTAGTCTCCATCCCCTGTTGGACCCGTTTCGCCCTCCAAGCTAAACACAAGTACCCGCCTCGGTGAGTATTTTGTTTATGCCTCTACCTTTGTTGGCGCCGCTCTGCGGCTCCAACCCCCCTCCCAACGACTTCGTCGAAGGTCGGGGGGCACCCTAAGTCCAATGCCAGATGGTCAATAAGTAGTATGCGACATGGACCTGATATTTACTGAAGACAGATGACACCAGCGCAACACAAGACCGTTAGGCACGTGCCACATTATCTGCCGAGTGGGTAAGTCCTGTAGGCCTTACTTGAGGAAAATCGTAGATGAGAGCGGGAAGAGCACAATAGTCTATATTTCACATGGGGCAGATTTCATGAATATGGGACGGCAAGCATTGGTCCTGAGCGGACGGCCAAGTTAGGTAGATTTGGTGGGGTAAAGTCAGAGTAGCAGTCCAGTGTAGTGGCTGCAGTGTGTCAGCATCGTTGCGAATAGCATGGGTTTTTTATCTGCTGGTTCGATTCTTGGCGCAGTGTGCCATATTTTATCCTTGGCCGCCGTAGATTGAAATCGAAGGTGACATTGCTAAGGATACGTGAATCAAGACTTCAAAAAGTAAAGGTAACCAGTATAAGCCAGGCGAGAGGAATCGAACCCCTACGAAGATATAGTGCCGTTGCGCCATCAGCCCAACATCAGCCAGCGCGTTACGTATGAAATAGGGCACACGATTGGGCGCTAAAGATAGTTACCTCCGCTCAGAATCGCTATAGCGCCGATGGGGCGATGGGGAAGGGGGTTTGGCGGTTCAAGGCTTCTTCAGATATAAGCCCAAAATTCCACGACTATGAACTATATATCAGCTCACCTGACTCAATTCTGCGCGTGTCAAACAAGAGAATATCTTGCTGAAAGCTTTCGTGCACGTCGAAAAACAGTGTCTTGAGGACATCTTCAAAGCTAATGGGAAAAGACTCGTCACTTGAAAATAATTTACATAGTAACGGGCCTTACCATAGTTGCAAAAAAAACATCGAAGGTGAGGTTCTGGAGGTCAGGGTGAGCAGAACAACTAAGAAAAAGCGAGAGAAACATACGGTGGTCATGGTAGGAAGTCGAAGTTGGGTGTGGTCGTTTAGGGTCGGTTCGAGCGCGTTGATTGCCGATATTTCAAATTTCAAATTTCGATGGGCTTTCTCCTCTCTCACTCTGTGTCGATGCAGCCCGTCACGGTCGCGTTGGGACTCGACAGCCTTTACTTATAGGGTCTGTATCAGCGCTACAAGCTCTTGCTGGACCCTCTCCATTACTTCGAACGCCCTGAACGTTGAACAGTGAAGAACTCTGAACTGTCACCTTGAAGGGTCTGCATCAGCGGTATTACCTTTCCGTCCTCAAACTCCACGAGATCAACACGCCGTTGCAAATATCCGCCAGGAATCTTCTCGTTCCAAGTCTCTGGATGGCGTGTTCCGACAACCAGCACATTCATTCCTCCTCCGCTGCGTCCCGAACACGAGGAACACATCGCCTTCAGTCAACCTCCAAGTATGACATTCGTTTCCTTAGCGACATATCCGTACTCACTCGTTTTACATTAGATGATAATAATACTATGGATCGGCGACTTCGGCGGGTCCTTTCTCCCAAAAAAAGGGAGCAACCTTGGCCTCCTCTATAACTTATTCTTGCATCAGTCGCGAAGGACTGCGGCCAAATCGCGACAATTCAAGGGGAGAGGGCGCTCTCCTAGTGCCTTTTATCGCTTCAGCACATAATACCAAGCGAGATATCTCCCAGGATAACGTCATTTTCCCTGTCGACGTCCGATTCTTATATCCGCCCTTTGCCAATTATCCTTACGACATTCCCCCACGGCTCTCACCTTTGCGTTCACTAACCTCAAGCACGTCCCACAATCGTCGTTGTAGACGGCCGGGTGCTGTCATTTTCGACGAACACGAACACCATTACCCTTCCTGTTTTCCTTATCCGTCTAGCCTTTCAGACCAAAGTATGCGATCAGGCGTCGGACGAATATCGAGAGGACCATATACTTAATGGACGGAAACTGATGACTCTGGGGATACCGAGAACGAGGACCTACGTTACCGTCTATCGGAGGATGTTTTCGCCACGATGACGACATCGTGACGGCGGGGATATCACGCACACAGACTACCTCCTGAGTCGACGGGTATAAAAGACGCGCGACCATCGAAAACCTTCCTCCTTTCCCCCCATCATGTCCGGGCATCGTTGGGCGTGATTCTGGGCCAATACATGTCACGCCAGTCCTCACAAAACCCTTGACTTTGTCGTCTCGCTCAGCCACTTAGGACGTAGACTGATGCATCATGTAATCCACTACGCACTCCTCGCCAGTAACAGCACCGGGCTGCATCATTCTTCATCTTGCCTTCTCGACAATCGGTATCCTTCTCGCTTGTGAATCAAAAGCCCACCTCTTCAGCTCTGTCCATTATTCTCGACACTAATGAGATGTGAACCTTTGCCATGCTACGCTGTCGCTGCGTGTCTAGAAGAGTTCTCGACTATCATTCACTGAAGAGGGAAACCCAAATCCATGATTAGCATGCAGCCCCTCGGTAACGACTTTCGTCAACGATGGCACGCACTTGGTTCTAGATCTGAGATAATAGCGGCAGCAAAACGTCCTTCAGTTGACTAGACATTGGACACCCTAAAGCCACCGAAAAAGACGCGCTGTTCATACACGCGGCTCCAGCTGCACATCAGCGGGAATATGCTCAGTTAGTTCACAACTTGGTTGGTAGTCGTACTTATCACGTTACACACTGAGAACCTCTCTCTTGCTGCTTTCCAAAGCTGATTCAGGGGCAGACATCGGCCTGGTGCTATCTCATGTAGCTCATGATAGGAACGAGCAACGCGTCCCCAGCTCGTGTCTTCTGCCAACGTCATCCTATCCAGCTTACTGGCCTCCTCCTCAATGACGATGTTTATTCCTCTTGTGGAAACAGTGTGCACGGCTATGCAGAACATCGCACCTCTTCGTCTAGGGGAGAAACGGGACCATGTCAGCGTGTTTTCCAGCGTGTATTTTTTCATTACTCATGCAGTTAAAGGTTGTACTATTAATCGGTACATCTATCGTTGCATTCGTCCCCAGATCTCTTACCATCATCAGAGTCCCCCCTCGTATCGCCTGAAGGATCATAATCGCGTTCTCTTGACCATCAAGGATGTGCCGTAATTTATGCCATTACGATACCTGACGTGTCCTAGTCTCACTCTTCCTGTCGTCAAGGAATCCATCTTACTCGAAGCGCCTGTCATAATTTCGTACCACCCACCCGTATTCCGACTTCCCTCTGCCAGGCTCGCTCCTCCGTTGTGCAGCCGATACTCTCGCCGCATTGGGTATTGGACTTTGTGTAGGGAGGCGTGAACGATTCGCTAGCAAAAGCACTTGGTAAATGTCAGGTCCGCGCGTTGGTGGGCGAGAAGCCAGTTGTGAATGGGAAGAGCGAGGGACGATTGGTGGTTCTGAATGAACGATAGCCGGTGAACTTTTGGATCCAGCTCGCAGTACGTGGATGGTAGTCGATATCATACGAGGTCTCGGGGTTCACAATGAGTCGGAAAGATCAAGCGGGGTCCATGGATGAGCACGAACATGCGGAGAACGCGCTGTATCCAATCGCCTATTCGCATTGTCGTGGCTGCCACTCCACCTTTAGAGCAATGCTCTACGATCTTCAATTCCGCGACGAAGGAAGTAGATGGCGAGGTAGCTAAAAAGGGGATGAGAGTCAACGAGAAGCTAGATCATTCAACAGGTGTAAACATTCCGCGGATCGGACCTTCTTCACTCAAGTTTGAGCGGCTGGTGCTGCTTGCACATTGTTATATGACTCAGCTTGGTAGAAAACTGCGTGTAAAACAAACATCATATTTCCAGAAAAAGGTAGGCTTCTCCGAGTTGGAGCATCACACCACACGCTCACACAATATATTTAACTCGAGGCAGCGGTATGGGTGATTTCTGAGACCATAGACAGATTCATTGATTAGCGGCAGCGTTTTATCGGGAGGTTCTTGAAGAGACTGACTCGTTTGGTAAAAGACCCGGACGAAATACTGCCAATAGCGTCATGGCTAGGTTCTTGTCGCAGTTTTCCCCCACCAGTTCAGCATCCTGAGGTTAACGTGGGTCGATAGCGAGGCCGTTTTGTCGGGAGCATGTGGGGCTGTGGAAACGAAATCTCCACGAACGTCGGGTGGCCCTTGATTAAGTACTTCATTTCTTTCGTAGCCCCGTAGTTTAACGGCGACTGCTACGTTTACAATGTCCCAGGAACCTAAGCTTTTCCCATCGATTCGATCCCCTGTGTCTTTACATCGCTGCGGATGGGTAGATCCTATTGAGCGTAGTACTTTAGTGTAGCCGCTCGAGTGTCTACATATATTGTCACGGAATAACCCGCATGATCTTTTTCCCTTCCGCCAGTTCGATTCTCCCGAGACGTGCGTTGTACGTTTTGTTTGACGCTATCCGCGAGTTAGCATCCCGAATTTTGGGTGGAACAAAGATGATTGCACGTAGCGTGAGCAAGCAGCTTGAACAAAGATTTCCAAACCTGCATCCGTACGTGAGAGCCTCTGTAGACTAGTTATTACTTAAAGCGGCCTTGTACAACTGTAGTGCTTTAGTTCAGCGGCGAGTGCTACAGTGTATCAGGTGTAATCGAGTATTTTTTTAATCAGTTCGATCCCTGTTGATGCACAGAGCACTTGCTGATATCAATTCCCCGCCCGTTCCCGCATTTTGAACATCGCTTTCCAAATTCATAAGCAATTTGAACTCATGATGCCTCGTTGATGTCCCATGCCAGATGGAGCATAGTATGGTACATGTATATTTTATTTACCGAAGATGGGATGGGACCAGCGCATCACAAGACCCTTGGGAGACTCGCGCCACATCGTCCGCCGAGTAGACAAGTGCGGTGAGCCTAACTCGAGGAGGAAATTTGTCGATGAGAGCGGGAAGAGCATATGTTTTCTTTCACATGCGACAGATATGATAAATGCGGAACGGTGAGGATTGGCTTTGAGCGGACGGCTGTATTAGGTAGGGTGATGCAAGGCCAGCATTGAATTCAAGTGCAGAGGCCAGAGCAGGCATTAGCATCGTTGATAACAGAATAGGCTTTAACCTGGTCAACGGAGGAGTGTGCTGCACTCTATTTTTGGCCGCCGGCATCAAGGATTCTACAAAGGGGAAATATTGCTAACGAAACATGAATAAAGACTTGTAAAGTAACCCGTACAAACTACGCAAGAGGAATTGAACCCCTACGCAGCGCTGTACCTCCAGGGCGATACGGGAAAAGGCTCCTATACAGTATGTATATACTACAACTTGAGTACAGTATTACTTCGTACAAGGTAGGTAGATAAGTATACATGAAGAGGGCTTATGATATGAAACAGGGCACGCGATTATGCGCTAAAGATGGTTACCTCCGCTCGGAGTCGCTATAGCGCCGAGGGGGCGATGGGGATGGCGGGTTTGGCGGTGGATAAGAAGACGAGGCAGTGGAGGAAGAGGGTACTCCAGACGTAGGGATCGACGATTGTGGATAAGACGAGTACGTCGGAGACGAACGGGAGTACGGATAGGGCGAATACGGGGAATACGGGGACTGGTAAGCTGGATTAAAAGCGGATCCGGGGCCGGTATACCTCCGAGGCGGTGGCTGCGGTGGAGGCGGCGAGAACAGCGCTGACGTCCGCCCAGGACCAGGAACGTCAGCGCTTCCCAGTTTTTTGGCTGCGGAGGCGGGGAGATAAAGGGAGGCGGAGGTCCAGGCTGGGGCTGGGGCTGAGTCTGAGTCTGGGATTGGGTAAGTCGCTCGACGAGAGCCTCTAGTTGCTCTACGCGCGCCTTGAGCTCGTCGTACTCGGCTCGAGTCGCGTACTTTTCGGCCGGTTCGACGACATTCCAGAGACACTTGCTTTGCTCGCCCCGCCTGACGCACGGCGCACATGGCTGGTTCCTATCACATCTAATCTTGCGGCGTTTACACTCTGACCATCGCAAAATCAGTATTTCATCAAGTTATCATCTCGATAGCTACGCACCTGTGCAGCTCAGGGCCTGTCTCCTTCTCTTCTTCTTCTTTGGTTCGTCCCCTCCACTGTCACCACCCTCACCTTCACCTTCACCAGTAGAGGAAGACGGGAGATACGGATGCAACTGTCGAATCGAGGGCAGCATCTCTAGTCCACTCTACATCGTCGTAGTATAGAAGAGAAAACCTGAAACGCTAAAATAGCCTTTTGCGGCTTATCTCCGGCATGATGTAATCGTGCGGTTCTAACGGATCTTGCATCGATTATGGTCGATCGATGGTAGGTTGATGCCGAAATGGAAAGGATAACTCCTTCGACGGATTGCATGAGCTGCACGATGCCGCCCTTTGTACGCTGATGGTGAAACGGTTATTTGGTTTGCCTTCCATTCTCGTCCACGTCCGGGCTGCGATGCGGGGGTTCGACTCCCTTCCAGCCTACATACAGCGGCAACAAGGATGTTTTATGTCTTCCTCACGGCAACTAAACCATCGTGTTCCGGCCGGAACCGGTTAACCCCTGATCCGTGCCTGGTCCACACGACCTCTCCTTCTTTTGTCCTCTTCTCTTCCTCCACCGGATTCTCTCTTGTTCCGCTTAGCAACGTCTCACCTTCGCAAAGATTGTTTCCTAAATGACTTCCGGCGGTACCTAATACTCTGCTAATCTCCGACATCTCGCTCCAGCCTCATGCCTCAGGGCAAAGCGAAACACGCCTCTTTCGTGCGCGCACCACACATTCCCCTTCGTGCGAGTATCCTTGCGGCTAGCACGTTCATCCCACAAGGATATTCGCATACCCTTGTCCAGACTACGCCTCCTTGCGATATAGTCTCTATTATCCCAGTCTCTTCCTACGAACGACGGATGCGAACCATCTGAAAAAAAAAACATTCGGACTTTGCCCTGAAAGTGGCTGTACCGGTGATTACGCTTGCTTCATCCTTCGCTACTCTCTCACTTCGCACCCTCTGGAAAATTGAATTCTCGGATCAACCCAGCCTAATTATACGCCGCCGGGGATCGCGCTTGTCAGTCTGCAATCTCTGGTCAGTGATTTCCTAATGACGCGGTCCGAATTCTGCGGATGGGTCTTCATTCCTATCATCAGCTATTGTCTACGCCCACGATTAAGCCACAGTTCCCAGCTTCTTTGTCCCTGCCGCGTCGACAATTAAGCACGCTACGGTGCTTACCGTGATGGACTTCAAAATGCATACTACCTCTTGTTCGAGTGCCGAGTAATCTTACATCTTTCAGTCTGACAATGCAGCCGCTCCAAAGATATCAAAAGGACCTATTGTTATGTTCCCTCGGTTCGCACATCTCGGCGTTGAATCCCTATTTTAGCGCGCCGCTCATGACTCATTGTCGATACACCCCTTCATTGCGCGGAAACCACCCATTCATATCGAGGAACCTTGTCGGTTCCCATGCCATTCTCGGTCGTCGTGTCAGAGAATTGGCGGCGCGAATCAGGGTTAGGGAGCCTTGAGATTATCCGATGAACCAAGATGGTAAGCTTCATTCATCACCACGCACGTTTACAAAAACGCGTCCGTTCTGATTACGCCGCATTTCACCAGACTCGCTTGCTCGATGGTACCGCACTATCCTTTTCTCTCAGAGAACCTGAAACTGAAACTGTAACACCTCGACTGACGGTATACATTCCTCGGCCAGGGACCCCACGGAAACACGTTCAACACACGGATTGAAGAAACCACTCCGTAACTCTGAGTCTTATCTTTGGCATCAATCGTTCGGTCCGAGAACTGAGTTATCACCACTTGCTACCTCTCACGATTGCGAGGTTCCTGCATACCCCCTTGCCAAGCGTAACCCAGGTCCTCTTGATGCTCTTAACTCAACTCCAGATAACCTGTATTCCGGAGTATTTCTCCCGCTAAACATTCGCTCATAGAGAACAGGACGCGATGTTTTCCCCGCCGGCTTTCTCCATTGTATCCAGGTAAGTAGATTTTGGATATATCGTGGAAGTGCTTAGTGTTTTAGCTAAGGACTATCCACTACACACCTCATCAACGTAGTGTCGTGACGTTCCAGTCAACGCTGGATTCAGGTCGTATTTCGGGAAATAATGCTTCTGGCTCTGTCCATCTCTCACCCTTAGGTACGCCCAAGGCGCAGTATTCACACGTTAGCGCAAGAAATAAACATTTCAAAGTCCATGGGTCCGTTAGCACTCGTTTTCGCCGAACGCCGTTGAATACAACGAAGGGAAATGCAACAATTTCACTCTGTCGGGAGCGAGGTAAATGGAAAATCGAACAATGGTAGCTCCCTGGAATCAGAATTAATTATCCTGCAGGGAGGGGGAGTTTGTTGACTTCTAATTCGTGTTGTCATATGTTCGGTGCCCGGAAAACATACGAGATCGGAGACCACATTGTCGCTGCTTATGCATGAGGGAAAATCTTGTTTCTGCTTGATCAAAGTCGAACGAACGGCTACTAACCCCAACTGGCCCGAAATCCACCTGTAATGCCTTCGTCGTAATACCAAGCCCACGGACCTCCACCGCCCTTCCAACCTGCCAAGCATTTTTTTTTTTCGTTATACCAAGGAAACGGCCTCACTGGCGCCAACTAAAACGGCTTTTCCAGAATAGATCTAGCGTCTACTGCGCAGATTTCCCTTGTCGTTACGAGACAAAGCATGAGGGTTCAAGCAACTGAAACATAGCGTGATGCTATGCCCCGACACATCGACGGCATTCCTGCACGATGTTAGGCCGACCGCACGTCTGTACTAGGCGGGTTACATGGCGCGAGTGTGGGGTCTTATGATATCTAGGGCTCTCCCTCAGATAAGTGTTCTTGAACATCATGTCCATGTCGAGTATTGATACAGGTCGTGCTAGAGGGCGGCATCGTCACGGTGTTACACTGCCTGGAAAGCTATATGGGAACCCAAAAGCGGCGCTGGGAATAGGCAGTCAGGAATTCCTGTGACCAAGGGGATCGAACTGACAAAAAAAAGCAAGTGCAAAGGGCTGCAATGTAACACCAACCGCAGAAATAAATGTGCTACACTTGTATGGGCGCGCCCACCTAGATAGGTGTTCTCGGGCGTATCTATGGTGATTCTGTAATTGAAATCTCGGTCAAACAACCATTCACAATGCGAGTACTTCCTTCCTCTGAATGGTTATACATACTTCAATTATTTTCTGGAATGGTCACTGGTGTGAAGAATCGCTCGCTTGTCCGGAGAATCGCGGCAAAAGGCTCATGGATCAGAGAGAGATCATACGTACCACTTGAGCAACTAGACTAAAGTGCTACATTCAACCAGCTAACCTAATCATCCCTGGACCCTCGTGCCAGTGAAGTAGCGGGCCGAGGCAGTACTGAAAGATAATCATCAATAAATGGTCTGCGCACTGAGAACTGGATGTGGAGGATGATGGCATTGCCGACACAAGGAATCGAACCAAAGAAAAACACTCCAGTATAACACTAGGACAGTAGCAAGCGCCGTTAAAGGAGAGCGCTACATCTAAGTGTCGCCATTGGCTGCTGATAACGACACACTATCGATGACCAGTGCTACGCGAGGGCATGAAGGTCCGGCCCGATGGCCCCGATCGGTTAGTGGACGCGATGTTTACATCTGTTGATAAGCGGACTTTTCCTTCCGTGCCTTCACTCTTTCGCCGTTTCGCAACCATACTTGGCCACGGATGACGGTACTCTCAATCTGGATCGGTGACGTGATATCAGCGACGACGTAATGCCTGGCTATTTGTAGTCGGTTATTGGATATAGCGTACGTTCTCTCCTGCAGGTGTTGTGCAGGCGTTCATCCAAGCAGTCACCTTTTCGACTCAGTCTGAACCAGAGGAACTTGAGACTATCTACCCCTCTACGTGACGCTCGTACTGGAAACTGAAGCAGACATCGAAACAAATGGTACATAGGCCGTAATCGTATTTGTCTCTGCGGTCAGACTTTCGCCTAGACGCAAAGGTGTGTTACACACTAGTACCCGTGTTCAATTCATGAGAGCACTGCTTTGCTGTACTGGAGTTTCATGGTGAGTGAGGTATCTTCCTATTCTCTGTGCGGTTCCTCGTGATGTGATATTCCCCTCAGGCAGTTCCTGGAAGCGGAAAAAGTCAACCTTGCAGTGATAGGTCCGTCCCATTTATCCATCCCGTATTAATTCCGGATAACACCACATTGTAGCGCATGTCCTTGTACCTACCGTACCAAATATGAACTTCCTCGAGCGGTACCAGGACTATTGTCTCCGCTCTGAGGGATTATCCCATTCTTTGAAGGTTAGCTTTCTGGTACCTAATTGGCATTCTTCTCTATCCTCGAGGAGAAGACATTCTTGTTGCTTGAAGGTCCGATCTATGGTCCGTACCGAGCTGAAGAACCCCAAGGGCGAACGTCAACGCAATCAGGGAAAAAGTCATGTTACAACTCTTGAAACGTACGTCTCCTTCACGGTGTAATCCGTACTTCCCACGAATGACGTCGATTTCTCTTTGCAGGACCCACTTAATCTCTTCTTCCACTACCTGTTGAACGATATCCTGAATTACGGAACATAGAACGGCTCGTAAAATCGTTTTTTACCTGCTACACATCCTCTAATTCTGGAATGAGCAGGAACCCGAACTCGTGAATGATACTTAACACAACAGCTAGTCGCTGAATCACGATGCTACATGCGTGAGTGTCCTTATCTATAAAATCTGGTTGCCGCAGTGTTTCCTGAGTTTACATTGCTTACAGCCTTTCCATAAGCTATCTCTTCCAAGCTGACGACGCCACAGATACCAACCAAGTTGAGCTGAAACTGGATGACTTCAATGCAGCAGCTCCACTAGCCATCGGCGACTCCCCTCCCGCGTTTTTCTAACGGGCGTTAGAACGGAACGAAACACCTCAGATGTACCCGGGTAGTATAATATCGGCAGGTTTTCTTATCCTTTCATTCAGTCATATCTGAATACGTGCCTGTCTTTGTTTCCATGGCGCCAAACTCGATGTGACCCCGAAGCTAGGTTTAGCTATACCAGGGTGTTTCATGGCAGCGCTCATTTTCTGTTCGCCTTCCTTTCCTTTGCTTAACTCACGGCTGTCTTCCAGAAGTTCGGACTGAAAATCGGAAAATAGTATGCCCCGTTCATCCTTCCGCCTTCGATCTATAGAGCGGGACCAAGACTCGGCTTTCTGAGGGAGCATTCATACTGAATCTTGAGTAAGTCGGGTTTTCTTTCTCAATGTCAGTGACTTCCCTGATTGACCTCGACCTTTTTGATGGACAGCCTATTTGAAATGAGATACAATATAATGGATAGTTCGAGCAAGACCGTCAGTATCATGAACAAGAGACACAGCACGACGAACGGTAGTGATCGAACAGCAGTACGGCGGGTTCTTCAGCCTCACTCTGATGTATTGTTCATTTTCGGCATCTGCTCCTCCTGCAACCCGCAGGGCGGTCTCGCCACCCCAGAGAGCGGCATGTAACCTTCGGGATGCTCTTCCAGGAGTCTATCGGCTGCCGACGATACTTCCAGTTGCGTAAGTCGCGTCTCACCAGGCCCTTCTCTCGTTCACATTCCTTTTAGTATCCGGCCAGTGTTCACATCCATGATAGCACAACGTAACGATATGGCTCGTCGTTTGTTGGAGAACCCAAGAATGGCTACATTCGGCGTGCGAGAGCTCTTCCGGTGTGGGTGCGTATCGTACGTTTGATTGCCTGTGGTAAAAACGTAGCTGAACCTTTCTTAATGCAGGCTTCGAGGGTATCTGTACCCGAAAGAGTGAACGTTATCACGTCCAGCCGTGAAGAAATTTACTCTGCATCAGAGTCTTGGACGCCGGAGGAAGAACTCCATATGTAGTCACAAGTTCGGGCGTGCGAGGTGAGAAATTATCTCGCCAGCACTGTGCGATTAACGATGAGATAACTCTCTGCAGGCTCTGGATGATAGATAAAATCCCTATATGTTAGCGTACGTCTGCCTTTTCTTTCCAACAGTTTGACGGCTTGCTTATATCTGATCATAGCCCAAGCATGTTCATGTAACTACTGCGCTGAATACGAACGGATGTCCATCTTATCGAGAGATGTCAGGCAATATGGCAACGCTGAGCCTCCTTACCTAATGAACAGTCGAAAGATACAGCCCGCCTTCTTTTGGTTGGATTCGTATATCTAAGGGGTGATAATACTGCCAGGTCCAATCGGCGTATCGCGAATGACCAGACGGAGCCTTATCCCGACTCCCATGTCATCGAGGACCGAACCTCTACATAATGAGAGCCGCGAAGTATCGTCTGGCCCTTGTAGGATTAGCCACCTTGGGCCCGTACCTCAAGCCTGAGAAATCTCTGCGCATTCGCGAATTGACTGACATTGATTCTCATTTGCAGGTATTAGTTTTCAGGAGATCGTTTTTAAATATGTCAGATACGGTGATGTCTCTGCCACTGCGTCAAGGGTTCTACGCATCTTTCTAACTATCGTCCTTAGTTCTTGGATATATCATATAATGACGGCGTAGAGCCAGTTATATTCCACTACATAAACCTCACCGATATTCGGAATCCTTGTCTTTTCAAGAGCGACGAGAATAAAATAAGGAACACGCATGCGTACTGTGGCGAAGGACTGTCCAGATAACGGCGACAACAGACGAGACCGTCTGCGTCAAGGCATCTGATCACACCCATGATTGGTCGAATACTGACGGCCACGAGGGTACCACGGTAAATTCTCGGTGTCCTCGAAGGCTTCATCTTTGAACATCACCTGTTTTCCGCAGTTCTTATTACACCTCCCAACCTTCCGTCTCCTACCGAAGACGACACGGTTCATAGGTCCAAAGAGTGAGTGGTGCCGGATCAATTGAGATTCTGAACGCATATCTTATGTACTCCGACGGTGAAGGAGCTATATCTATCGTACTTGCCTTCCATTGCAAGCTTGTATGGCGCTGAGGCACCGAAATGGTTCCACTCCCCTTCGGCGTCGTCTAGATAGTAGGTCGTCTTTTTGGTTTCCTTCCAGTAACTAACAGACCCCTTGGAAGTTTACCCAAATTGGATCATAATCTGAGATCCGTCTCGTGACGGGACACTCCGTTCTTTTGTCAAGTCCTTCTATTGCACTACTTAAGTCGCGCCTTATTTTCTCTTACTCCGCTTGGCGAAGCCTTGGCATCTGCTATCTTTGAATGATTGACTTCCAGCGGTACCTGCAAACGGAGGTTCACCTTCTATTCTGCGGATCTCCGATATTTTTCTGTGCGAGCCTCATAGCTGAGTGCTGAGGGTTCCAATGATAGGTCCGTCCCGTGTATCCAGCCCGTTTGAATTCCGGATAACACCTCACTGTAGCGCACGTTCTTGTACCTACTTATGAACTTCATCGAGCGACATCAGATCTGACCAAATGAGCTGTAATTGGGATACTTCTTGATCCTCAAAGACAAGATGTTCCCGCATGAAGGCCGATGCACATTCCATATCGGACGGAAGAACGGAAGGGCCATCTGACCAATAACGAAATCTCTACGCAATCGCGGGAACATATTGCAATGACACTTGAAACCTAAGCCGCATTTATAGCTGTATTTACTTCTAATTTTAATCCTGAACACTGATTCAGGACCCACTTAATCGGCTCTTTAGTTGGTTGCTGTGTGAACGATATGCTGAATCAACGAGCATGGAATAGTGCGTAAATCGTATCTTTACCTGTTATAAGGAACGAGCAAAAGTCCGACGGATAATGCTTAGGGAACGATACTTAAAGGAGCAGCCAGCCGGTGAAACACGATGCTACGTTTGACATAGATTCCAAGGGCTATCTATGAATGCTAACGTGCGGTAGAACGGAACGAAACATTCTACATGTTCTCGGGTAGTATCCATGTGAGCAGTTCATCTTTACCTTTTTAATCTTCCCATTCTGTCACATCTGAATACTCGCTTGCCGTCGTTTCCAGGACAACGATTCGAAGCCAGGTCTAACGTTTCATTGTAGTGCTCACTTTTCTTGCTTTCTTCTACTCACAGCTATCTTCCAGAAGTTCGGATTGAAAATCGGGAAATAGTACGTCTCATTCATCCTCCCTTCGCTAGACAAGGCTCGGCTTCCGGATTGAGGATCCATGCTGAATGTTGAGTGAGTCAGGTTTCTTTTGCCAAGGTAGCCATTTCCATTATTACTAACCTTGGCGTAAGGTAGACGATGATTAGCCCTCTGGAAGGGAGATACAATGAAATGACTCATCTAGGCGATACGGTCGGCAACACGAGCAAGAGGCATGCAGCACGATGAAAGGCAGTCAGCGAAAAGCAGGACAGCGACTTTCCGAGCCGCACTCACAGGTTGTACAACCGGTCACCTTCGGTCTCTGAATAACTATACAACTCGCACGGTAGTCTCGCCATCCCACACAGCGGTATGAGACCTTCGATCTCTTTTCAAAATCGAGCGACGGTGCCCGCAACTGGGTAAGTCGCGTGACGGCGCTTGCGTCTTACCACGTTATACTCTCGTTCACATTCCTTTTAGCATCCGGTTGCATGTTGACGTCCGTGGTGGCAACACGCAACGAAACTAATGGTATGTTATTTGTTGGAGGAACCAGCGAACCTATAAGGTCTTCTGGTGCGTATCGTGGCATTGATTTCCAGAAGGAAGCACATAGCTGAATCTTGCATAGTACGGGCTTTGAGTGTATCCGTATCTGATGGAGTACGCGTTGTCATGTCAAGTCGGGGAGAGGTACATTTTGCATCTTAGTCGTGGAAATTTAGAGGGCAAAACCGTGTATATACTCACACGTTGGAGAATACGAGGTGAGAAAGCATCTCGTCAGCTCTGTGAGACTACTGATGAGATCTCTCTCCACAGGGATTGAATGTCGGAGAAAATCCTAACATTATAATCATACGTCCGCCTTTTCTTCTTAACAGCGTCGACTCTCGATGGATTGCTGACATGCCATCATAGTCTAAATATGTTCAAGTATGTTCATGTAACTACAGTGCGGAATAGCAATGGGATGTCTACCTTGTCGAGAGATGTCATGCAATGCATCTGCTCTGTCAACAGTGCATGGATATAGCAGTCTGTTCGTTGGACCCATATAACTAGGTGGATATAATACTACCCGGACGCTTGTCCAAGCTATGTTTCGCGGAGGAATGGATAGAGCCTAGTCCCATAAAATCGATAAGCGAACTAGGATTACACCTCTCTGCAACACAGCAGGGCAATTTGTATTCTAGTCGTTGCAACCTTCTCGTGTTGAGGCCCACACCTCAAAATCAGTAAGTATCTGCTACATCCGCTGACGCGTATTGATCCCGGTTCACAGGATATTAGCTTTGCATGTGTCAGATACGGCGGTTCCTTCATATGTCAATGTCACTGCTGCTGCATTGGTTTCTACCGATATCATCCTTAGTTCTTGGAGATAATGAGATCTCTCATCACGATGGCATTGGACTAGTCACGTTCTACTCTATCAAACTCGCCGGTAATATGTATGTTCTGGAGACGTCGACTAGTCAAATGACTCCCAATTTTCAGGTACGAGGCAGATAGAAGAAAATGTGTATAGTAGGGAGAGAGCCGCGGCGAGGAGAACATTGACGAAGATGAAAACTTCTAGTACGAAGGTCATTTGGTGAAGTCGTGAAGTTCCGTTATCGAGGTGAGGACCGCGTGACGGATAACCCGTCTGCCTCTCTGGAACAGACAACGTCGTTGCTTTCTAGAAGAGAGCAGGGGAGTAGGGTTCGACCCCCGACCGCCGCATCTGTTTGTATGCTGGATCTTTTTATCTCTTATCTGTCCTCGTGCGGCGCTCCCTCCCTGTTCCCTTAGTCTAGACCGGCAGACGATGGACAAGTTCTTTGTCCTGCTCAAGTGCAATCTTACTTGATAATGTTTTTCGGTCTTGCTCGCATCCATCATGTGCATTCCTCGAAAACCGTGTCCCTGATTGATTACTTATGAATCTTTAACCGACAGTGCGCTTCTAATCTCCATAGTTTTACGCTTCGTCGAGCAGTGAGCTGTGAATACAATAATGTTCATATGATACTGCATTTAATTATAGTTTACATTAATCCTATTACAAAGCTAGGCTCGTGCTCGTGATCTATGTCGCAGAAAATTGAGATGCATGTGCAATTCCCACAGTTGCGAATGGCACACCGCAGTTTTGAATGCTATCAGTGTGCGCGGGAAGGACCGGCCCGACGCCCGTGCGGTGTTATTGACATCTATTGATCCCGACAGGCCCTTGCCCTTTGCCTTCTTGTCATCATCACCCAGCTCCCTCTGTTCACCAAATCTTCGCCTAACACATCTTCAGGAAGTCGGTGCGTTTACGGACACCCATGTTATGATGACTGTGATTACTCCTGGGGACAGAATACGAGATCGTCATCGGCGTGAACGCCTGCGGTTCTGGCTGGTATATAACCTGACGCTAGCAACACCATTTCGACGTCGTAGAGCCATAGAAATGAATAATCACTGCCGACGCTCCCATCACCGAGGACACTTACGTGTTGGTCGCTGGCGGTGGCATTTGGAAAGGAGAGCCAACTGACCTATGAAGGATCCATATGGGCATTATCACCTTTACTTTCCTGTGATAAAGATCTAACTGCACCTTGAATTAAGCTGGGTACGGGCTGAGTGGCCGAGTCTGCCTCGCAAGAGATTATTTGCGCTCGTCTCCAGGAACGGAATGCAAAGGAGTCGGCATTTTCGTCTGTCATCGAGCAATGTAACCTCATCTATTATACTTCCTTCGCAGATTGGGCTCATGATTACCGGCTCCGAGAAAGACGTTAACATACCCTGTCATACCGGGAACAAATATGATGTGATGGTCGGTCAGTCTGGAGTGCGTACATGCGTACCTGTTGGGGGGCAACAGGTAAGGTAGGTAGGTAGGTAGGTAGTATTACACGGCAGTGTCCACACAGTGAACGCCGGTTCCAGACATTACGTGCACAGCGGTGGTGATCCGTACTAGTACAAACTACAATATACATGACCACCATCACTTGCACGACGCCCAGGTCTAACGTTCCGATCCTGGGCCAAACACACTCACGCAGTCGTCGAGCAGAAGCACCCAGGAGCAGTAAGCTAGACGATAACGGAAGAACAAATTTGAGTAGTGTTTACGGTCGATCTCCGCTCGCTTGACGAATCATCAGTACAATCAGCGCCACCGGAGATAATTCTGTTTCGGGAATTCAATCAAATTGATTGTGAATGTTCCTATAGGATCGCCATATTTCTCGTATTCACGAGACGACGAATCGTTACTGGATCGGCCGCTTCCGAGGACTGTACAGTTCCAACACAGCCACCGAAAATTTTCGTTGTGTGGGAAGTCTGATGATCAGAGAGAATGGGGCTCGTCACGACTATCCACACAGGACTCGTCCAACTATCCGTACAATTCTCGAGACACAGGAGCGTCGTGGGCAACTTCGCTGCGATTTTGCAAGCGGGCCTCATGCGCGGAACTCGTTTTAATAATTTGGAGACAATTTTGGGTTCTATCTGTTCCCCCAGGCGTCTATCCAGAGCTAGTAGATAGATAGAGCCGTTGTAGTACGAGTAGGAGCCTAGTAGGGCCCGGGAAGCATAGAATCAAAGAGACAAGCGATTCGTGATGGTGGAAATAAGAATGCCTCTCGTCAACTCTACGCGACTCATGATGACATCCCTCTCCCCCAACTCTTCCCAGCCGGTTGATGATAACTCTCAAAATTATAATTGTACGTCCTCCTTGTCATCTAAACGCTTCGAAGAGCTGATGACGTCTGAATATAGTATATATGCATGTAACCATCGTTACGAATAAAAACGATTGTCCACCTTGTGAAGAGATATCGGCGGATGGCCTGCCCTTCGCACCAGTACGAGGGTACCGACGTCTGTTACTCGGAGTCGTATTTATGTGGTGGCAAGACAACCGGGTCGTTCGTCTCCACACGTAATCAAGACCGAACCTTCCAGCCGTCTGCACGACAGCACGGCAATTTTAGTTGCGGCCCTTCTCGTGTTTAGGACCACGCCTTGATGCAGGAAATCTCTGCTGCTTTCACTTATCCACGTTGATATCGGGCACTAGATATTTCGGGTGCTTGCCTGCGTTATACTATACCAATCTTGCGTAGTATGCGATCACGCAAATTTCTTCTTGCCCGTTGATACCCATTGGCAGGACAGTGTCTTCACGTATGAAGATATGGCTGCCACCACGGTCTTACGCGTATTTTTGTTAATCGGCCTTACTTCTCAGATACAACAATATATTTCCTGCTACTCGCCTGACGACATAAAACACCTTCCACTGCATTAAAGTCGCCGGTGATCCGTATTATGCGGAGACGTTCGTCTCGTGTAGTGCTAAATCTGTGGGCGCATAGTTTTTTCTCATCAATGAAGGACCTGCTTGCGCTGGACGATGCTTCGCTCAAGATGTGCCCCTCTACTAGTCACTGCGCATCGCAACAACATCCTCTGTTGCTGTTCCCATGGGTATGCCACCTGAATATATCATGAGCCTAGGCTAATCGTTGTCTAGATATTGGCAAACACGGAACCCTTCCGCTATGAAGAACGCCTTTCAGAATATTCTTCTCTGTCCCCATTCTCCGTACGATGCTTTGCGCTGCCTATCTCTCGGTCGTGCGCCTTTCTCTTCATATTTTCCCAGCCAGTTACGAGTATAATTTTGGTTGTTCAGATACTCACATGAACGTCAAGAGGATCACCAGTACCTGTGCGTATCCTTCTTCTGCGAGCGTGCCATGCCATTCATTTTGATATCTTCTCACTGACAAGTCAGGAATTCTAATTTTTCTTTGCGGTATGTCTATCGCGACGTGTAATATTTGTGCTGGTGGTTTACCTTTATCAGAGACGGCCGCAACAATAATTTCTACTGATATTACCATGACAGCATTCTTCAAGTAATAGCGGAAGTATGCGGCACAAGCCAGACGACTCGGTCGTGCGCATAGTTACCGTGCTAATGGTTCCCTAGTGTTGGAATATGGCAATCCGGCATCTTGCCGAGCTTGCTGATTAAGGAAGAAGAAGTAGGAAAAGTGTAGAAAGTTCTAGTAAATTAGTACTTTAGTATAAAAGTAGGTACTGTAGTGTACATCTGCATGCGTTTGCAGAGCTCAGCCAAGCGCAATACTATTGGCTCGACACCGCGCATGCATATACTGGAGACGAACTGATCCCCCATTTTACGACACCTAGCTTCAATGAATAGGGTCTTATTCATACCTACGGTTCGACTTTATCTTTGTCAGTCCCGATCATATCTAAGCTACCAGGCTAGGGTTCGAGGAAAGATCTGAACGTTGAAACGTCCATCTCTGTAGAATAGGTATTTGACTCTTGGAGCCGCGTATGTATCTTGCCGCGTCATATTTTAGGCTTCTAACGGCCTGCGGAAGCTAGGTTTCACGTGAAAAGACCTTGGACGGTGTTGAATGCAAGTCCTGAACGCAGGATCAAAGCGAGACCGAATGCAACGCGAGTAGTTTATTCATACTAACCTAGGTGAACAAAGCTCTTCAACGCGCCGATGATGAAGGGGTTATCGTGCTTGTGTCACTGAGTAGCAGAAATGGTATGAACCACCTTCGTCGGTGTCGGAGAAATATCATTATCTCGCCTGGTTTCCTTCTAGCACGTAACTCCCTTAGAATTTGACGCAAACGTGGTCCTTAACCCTAGATCCACCTCGTCACGAGATACTGCCTTCTTTTGTCTTCTTCTCTTCCACTATTTGGGACCGGATTCTCCCTTGTTCCGCTTAGCAACACTGCTATCTCCGGATGCTTGACTTCCTGCGGTACCTACAAACAGAGCTTCCCCTTCTATACTGTCAATCTCCGAAATCTTACTCCGCGAGCCTCATGTCCAGAGCAAAGTGAACACGCCTCTTTCTTGCGTGCACACATACTGCTCCACGCGGTTATCTTGCCGGGTAACACGTTCATTTCAATAGATCCTACTGCATGTTTGTCTGGACAGCGCCTCCTTGCCGTCGTTTGCTCCATAATCCAAGTGTCTTTCTCACTTCATTCGGTTTGATGGCACTGTTCCACCAGATCCGAACGCCATCTTAAAACGACTTTATCCTGCCAAGTGGCTGGTCGCTGTACCAATGATTACAAGCTTTTGACCCTTCGCCACGGCTCCCTTCTATTCTGCGCCTCTTCTGGAATCAGCAGCAAATTGAATAACTCAAGGCTCTGCAATGCTTAGATCAGACTTCCTCAATGGTATTGAAACGAACTGCCAAGGATTGTGTTCTCTGATCGGATACAAAGAGGGAAGGCCGGCCCGATGTCCACGAGGCTATAATCAAATTGATCTCGACGTGTTTTCGTTCTTGCCATCATCAGTCGATCCCTCCGTCCTACCATCAACTGTCGCCTAGCCTCGCAGCAATCATGCGATTATCCCTGAACATGTGGGAAACTGCTGGGGATCTGGATCGAAATCGGGACGAACCTATCAGAAATGAACGTCGACCTGAGGCTGCAGTTCTCCTAGTATCTCGCTCGCATATGCTCTGACGCCGGCAGTATCACGTCGGCGTAATCTATTCATACGGAACAAGGTGAACCTACGGTTACTGTAGATGCTCGCGTGTTGGTCAGTGATGCGGACAATCGGAACCTCGTTGCCGATACCCTCTGGCAGCATCGTCGTTTGGAGTAGAGAGCTGTGTATATGCGCACCAGTTTGGGGAGTATGAGGTGAGAAACACTTTGGTCAGCTCTATGCAGCTCCTGATGACATCTGCCTCCGCAGACGGTTGATATCATACACAGCTGTAATACTGTAACAGTACGTCTGCCTACCCTCTAAACAGTTCGATAAACTGATCATTTCTGATTATAGCATACATTCATGTAACTGCCGCCTTGAATACGAATGGCTATCCAGATGTTCGAGCGAAGTCAGGAAACGTCCCTACTCTAAGCGCCTTCCATTTCGAAGATTTCTTTGTCAAAGTTGTATCTAGGTCTTGATAAGACAACAGGGACATTGGTTCAGCCTACGCGTCGCGGAGGGGCCTACAATGTCAGCCCCATAGCCTTCCACTCCTCTGAGAAATAGCCTTGTCGTCTGGCCGTTGCAGTCTTGCCTTGATTACGCCCATACTTCAAACTGAGGAAAAATCTGCTGCTTTCTATAACTCGTCTTAATTCCATTTTTCGTGAATTCTGCTCAAATTCTGCTTCGCGTCCAGCGAATATGATTTTTGTCGGTCCTCAGCTAGGACTTTTATTTCTCGCATCAGTGGGCAACCTCACCGTCGCTCTCTGTAAGTGCCTGTCTTCCATTCACTTCATCCCTAAGCTCATCTGCTGCTCGTTTAGATGGAGATCGATCTGGTAACGACACTTCCCTATACCAGTCATATCCTCCTATCTGGCTACGTTGATCTCTGCGGGTATCCATTCAGAAAGTGGTTCTCAACTAATTATTGCCTAGACATCAACTGACATGGAGACTTTCAGCTGTAAACCTTTTCTTTTGCCATTCCTGTGCCTTGAGTTCGGCGTACCGGATTGCACTGACCTATAGAATCAATGGCCCAGTGCACCACTCGCCGCTTGGCTAAAGTGTTACACGTCTGTGGACACAATTTGTGCTCATCAAAGGAGTCTCCAGCCTATTGCCTAGTATTTGGTCGAGACGTTTTCCTTCATCAGCCAGTTTGTATCGCAGCGATATCATACATGGCCGTTGTTATCTACGGGTATGTCGTATATATTCATGAAGAAGCATGGGCCTAAACTCACTGCTGTGTACATATCGACAGACGTATAGCCGTTCAGCTTTGAAGATCGAAGCCAAGTTTGCGGCAGCGTCCCTACGTAGCCTGTGCCCCTACCATAACCGCTCCAGAGTTCATCCTCGTCCGCAAACATCCCTACTTGTTAGTTCAAAAAGTATCGAATTCCGAAACAATGATCCTCATCCTTCCTTTCTGTTAAACGCAGTGTTAGTTCGCCTCTGCATACTTAGGTATGCCGCTGCTGAAAAGCTTTGAGAGCATGAATTTGAGACAACCTGGTAAGCATATGCGCTCAAAGCTTCGCTTTTCCGTGATCAAAGGTCATCTACAGTCGGGTGGACGTCCGCTTTTCTATTTTATCTACTACGAAACAAGCCCTCATAACCGAGAAGAAAATACAAGCCCACATGGAAGAGTTTCCCTCCGTTGAGTGATGAAAGGTCCCAGATTCTCATTATCAATTGTATTGGAGTAGTAACTGATGGATTGGTGGTATACAGCGAAGTATGTGTCCATAATTCGAGAAAAGAAGCTCCTTAGAAAGCATAGATGTATACATGTAAGTGATATCGTCATTCTTGGATACATGGCTCACATACCGAGTAAACACGTACAGATATCCCATCCAGCTATAACAGGCCTCACAAGGACCTAAGACGATCCGCTGATATCCCCAAGCCTAACACTGACATCTGGCGGTTCCTTGAGGGTGGCCAGTTGCTCAGCGAACATTTTAATAATGTTCTTTCCGACCTGCCGAATGTGTACGCACTTCAAGATTCCATCCGCGAGCCTTGACTCGACCATGTCAAGGATGAGTTTGACATCGGGGAAACTAATGAGGTGAAACGACAGAGTAAGAGTATGCAGATTAGGAATTAACGAAGAAATGGATTCGAGGAAAGCTCGGTTGAAAGGCATGTGGCATCCAAGAGATTCGAGAGACAGTGTAAGGGACAAAATTGCGGCTAGATCATCGTGGGTGCCACGCCATTTGATATTCATGGTGCGTACCGAGCACTTTGAATGGCGGAGAAACTCCAATACGTGAGATCTGCTGGGGTCAGAATATTTTTTGGTGCATGACATGCATGACAGGTCACTTATGATCCTCAACGATTCCAGATGGGGCGCGGAGATACAATCCAGCGCGCCAATATTCCCCTTCAGCGAAAGGTATTCGAGTGCAGGCATCTTGATCCTCCCGAGAGTGTACTCGCCTTTGGAAACAAATGTTACCAATTCGACCAGGCTGGGACAGAGACTGGCAATCTGATGCAGGGCAGCCATGTCTCCTACCCTCGCATTTAGTTTCCGCAATGACTGGAGACGAAAAGATGGGATATCTAAGAAATGATCCCAAAGGCAAGGATGACCTATAAATTGCACGAACTGCCACCGATGACTGTGGGCAGCGAGAACGGCACAGAGAGACTGGTCAGAGATAGGGATGTCCTCATGATCTTGAATACGGATGGGGAAGGATGTAGATAGGGTGAGAGGACAACTTCCGGAGCGCCTGAGGATCTCGGTGAGGATTTCTTTCCTGATTTTTCTGGCATTCTTCCGTGATACTGTACTCCGATCCGAGAGTGGCGGAGTGTCCTTTCGGAAGTCGCGTGTAGGAAATGCCTTGGTGATGGTTATAGTGGACCACAGTGATTGAGAGGAATTAGCTGTGCGTCTCCATGCACTGCTGACTTTCCCAAGGACCCAGAGTCCATTGGAGAAATCAAACGACTGCGCAGGGATCTCGCGATCGGTGAGGTAGTGGCGAAAGATCTTTGAGAGAAGTTCTATGGGAAGGACAGGTGATGGGTCCATGGCTACTATTGGCTGTTTCAGTACGCTGGAGAATGCTTAATATAAAGGGCGCACCAGTGGTTTTCCAGAAAAGCGGCTATCGATGGTGGGTGTTTGATAAGAGGCTTGGTCAGCCGATCCAGATTCCAGGCCGCAGACCGATGACATTGGCGCCTATTGACTCCGGCAGGTTCTTTTCCTTTTCCATCTTGTCATCATCATCCCGCTCCCTTCGCTCCGCCAGAACCTTCGCTTAGGACAACATCTATTGCAATTTTTATTTGAAAACGGCTACGCATTGCACAAGGACTGTAATTACCCTTGGGCATAGACTACAAGATCGGCGTGAACGCAACAGAGGTGAGCGAAGACTTGCGGATCTGGTTCGCATGGCAGCAACATCATTTCGACGTCATAGATCTTTGGAAAGGAACAACGACTGCTAATGCTCGGTCATTTGCATTTTCCACGGGTGTTCGGAAGCGAGAGCCAATTGAACTGGGAGATGGATTCCGATGAGCATCGCCACTTCCTATAACAAGAACCAAGCTATGCCTTGCTTCAGCCAGATACAGGCTCTGAGAACGACATTAACACGACCTGTCAAGTCGCGCACAATATGAGGTGAGAACACACTTCATCAACTCTGCGCGACCCATGATGACGTCTCTCTCCACAGGCAGTTGATGATAGATGCTGAAGAACAATTATACGGCGAACTGTACAAATATAATGGTATCCGAGTTAGACGAAGAAGAATTCGGTCATAAAGATTCATTGGGTCAAGGAAATGAGTTTAAACGCAGGTGTACCACTTTCGATACAAGGATTGATGGTCGTTACACCATCAAACGGCTATACTGGGATGATCTTTCATAATTCCAGCTTCTCAAAAAGATCAATAATATGCCATAGTGTCACGTATCACAGAAGATACCTGGATGTTTATATATCTTTGTGTAGCTGCCAGCTTCATCCTAATAAACAAGTCAGTCGTGTGCTGCGATATCAAAGAAACAAGCGTCGCGAGTATTGTAATGGTGCTGGACAACCGAGAGCTGGGAAGGGATGCGAGAATAAGACACAGTCGACTCTCTTCCCAGGGGCCTGGACGTTTTGGTATCGGTAACGGAGCACCGCGACCACCGAAAAAGCTCTGAATCTATCCATTAGTATAAGAATAACCTTGGGGTACAAAGTCGCTTACCCAGTCATAGCTATCCGGCCGATAGAAATGATGCCCACCATAGTCTGCAGGACTTGTAGAGCACATCTCGCGCCAATCATCTCATGGCGGCTGATGGTTGCCCATATGCGCTTCGATGCGCTTCGAAAATCATCAACCGGTGTAACTGTACGGGTGTAAATAGACCTACACAGTAATGTGTTCCATTGGCTGCACATCCCTGCAGGTACCATCGCACGTTAAGTCCAAGAAAACCAAAGAAACTAAAGAGATACGCGCCTTATCTCTAAAATCCTCCCAAGTCGTCATGCAACGCGGCTCATTCGACTCAACTATCCAATGGCCATGAACCCTGGTGTTCCCCTCAATAAAGATAAGTCAATCCAATGTCTAGAAATGGTGGTTTTCTCACGAAGTTATCTACATCGATAGTGCACTGTGCCGGCTTCTTGAAGTCTATTCCATGGATGGTGATCTCCTTCTCCTTACACCACTGTACACCATCCTCGTCGTTCGGTACGCCCCTCAGCAGAGCAGAGTATTCACGGGTGCTATAGCGGAGGCATCGATTTGACGCGGTGAGTTCGGTCCACGAAAGGTCGTCAAGGATGAGTCGATGATTCGTCCTTTCATGGAGGTAAAGTGTGAAGATGATAGCAAGGATAGAGAATGCAAGTATTGTTCGAAGGATTTTCCTTCAAATTGCAATTTAGGTATACTGTATTGTAGGATACAGAAGTACTGAGACGCACCAAGATGACGAGGCTGGTGTTGATTGATAAGCGCTAAGTGAGCGGGTATTCGGAGATTGTTTAACTGGTAAGTAACAATCATTGACCCACTCTGTTATTTCCCTTGGAACTGTGTACCTAACAGGATTTTCTGTAGAATAAGATAATGAAAGGAATGTACGTGGAAAGAAAAGAATGGTAACCTACTGGAATACAATGGACTGGTCTCGTTGACTCCACGTTCAATATCATCGCTGTATGGAGGCAGAGGAGCTAAACGAGAGCTAGAAGATATCGTATTTGAGTTTCGCGGAGGTGGCAGCGACTGGCGGAGGCAAAGGTGGATCCGGACTTTCAGGCCATATTGCCGGTGACGTCAAGTTACCGGCCGGTCAATTTCACGTTTCAGACAGCCACCATCAAAATTGCGTCGTCGCCTTCTTCTTTCGTCCGTTTTGCGACAGCAGCCGCAAAATCTCATCCCTTCTATCGCTCTTTCTCCCGTTCAGGTCAGGTCTTGTAGAAATACTAGTCCCAAGATGAGAGCCGGTGACTAGAAGCACATCATCCGTTGACGCTCGAGGTCGCAAAATGACTATCAGGAATGGCGCGTCGTTGACCGTGGAAGAAGGTGAGCTGGGATCCGTCCCTTGACCCGCCTGCATACCGACCTGATGGCACTAAGCCAGCTATGATTTTACTATTTTTATCCATGCGATTCGACGGCGGGCTCATTAGCGTCGTCACGATGGACCATCCTGTTACTCTCTCTTAACAGCGCTTATTCATTGTCGAGTGCACGAGCCTGAGGGCAAGGGTGCTTATCTAGCCAGGACCCTCGCATTGAACACGTACAAGGCTTCGAAGTATCAGGGACATACGGGAGCTCGCTTTTCCAGTTGTGACGGTACGGCAATGGAGCTCAATCATTCCATTTTACTCATATGGATCAACAGGACGTCTCGACGTCTCATCTCGTCCACGGCGATTGCAACATCGATATAGTTTTAACGACGATGTCACAGGAATAAGGAAAGAGGACTTGACTTTCACCGTGCTCATTGGAACGAGGTATGTGTCTCTCTTTTCTGTGCCGCTCATTGCTTACTGAGGAACAGAGCTCTTCCGCATCCATCTCCTTTGATGTCGTCACACAGTCTACTCTTCCCAACCCTCCTTCAATTCATACAGGGATGTTGAACAAGGCACGATGATGTCAAATCCGCTTTATCTACATACTTCATTGTACGTTGAGATCCTTTGGTAAAACGACGGCTTTTCTCACTCACCGTGCCGCATATTAGATTGTATTTCTGTATCTTCATATTAAATGCCACCATGTACTTGGCATGCCTTCTGTGCGGTCCTGTAATCTGAGATCCCGTGGTCCGTGCTTGGTACCTAATGAGGTTCTTGTGATATGACTGCCTCTATGACCATCAGAACAACGGACTCGATGTACTGTTATCCTCCTTGCACGCTCCTCGTTTTTTTCGTCCTTCTTTCGGAATCTAACTCTTTTCAGCGATGTCTGGCTTAAGTTACGCTGTTGACGCCCGTCCGTTCAGCGCGTCACATCAGTGCATCAACGGAAGCAGGACTAGCTGTCTTCTCCTTACTCTTTGGTTGTTCACACGGATGTTCGTGTACTATTTCAGGCGAACTTACCTCTAGCACTAATTTTCCTTCCGAAGAACCAATATTCCGTCAGATCTACCTTCGTTCTCACTTGTTGTTGCATGTGCAACACTCGATTTTCAGAGATATATTCTGCGGTTCATTCCGGTATGGCGAAGAGTATCACGCACCAGCTCTCCGCCCCGCCCATTACGATCTAGGTAAGGAACGCATTCCTCAGTTTTCTTTTTTTCACTCCATCCATGCTAACCTCGGAGAAGGGTGATATACGCTACTACTTGTCCGCCTATGAGGGCTCTCCTACTCCATCGAACCTTGAACGAAAGCCGAGACGCTAATCTTCAACATCAATCAGTCAAGGTACAGTCACCTTCATCGAGCTGATTTCTCCTTGTAGGTTTGCGATAATTGCATCAATAATTGTGTCGCACAGTAAACATACTCTTGCTCTTGGCCGAAGATTCTCAGCCCTACAAGAGGCCCTCGTGCTTGAAGGAGCAACAAATTTTCAGCTGACAATCAATAGCTCTGTCCTCAAATGTAAGTAAGCCTTTGCATAATCCTTGTGTTTGCTTTGCTCCATGATCGACAGATTGTCTTATTTCTGAGTATATGACTGGGACCTTCTCGTCGTCATCTCGTATCATCAGGGTGAGAAACGCTCTACTCTTGTGCGATTATGCGCCCAAAATAAAATTGATCCTCATCCAGGCAGGTCTTTACTGTCTTGATGTCGCTGTATTTCATGCACAGCGCGTTTGACAATCAACGACATCACCTTCGTCAAATGACCTGTTGCTCCATCACACCTTCAGCGTCCCGGACTTTATCATATCAGGCCAAGTAAGTCGCACGCCATCTCCTCCTTCTGATTTACATCTTATAAGCCTCATATTAGGATGCCGCCACAAGAGCAGTGTCTTCTGTATCTCGCATAAGGGCTATTCACGAGAGTAAGGCTCCGGACCAGTGACATTTCCGCTGTCTTCGTTAGATTTCCCCAGTCTCCTGAGGTTTCCCTTACAGATCGTCTTTTCTTTCCACGCGGAGCGTATCGAGCTCCTTTGGCAACCCTCGATTGTAAATGCCGTCCAGTGATAAGCGGGCTACCCTCTTTGTACATGAGCATTCGACAGACTCAGCGGCTACTGTAATGTTGGCCCCACTCAACGATAAAGGCATATATGATCAAGGTCCAATCCCGCGCGATAGCAGTTCATGGTAAGCCGGTGTCTTTGGGGAAGGATTGGTGCTCATTACACTCCTCCGTTTCATAGCAGGTACTTGATCTGCGGTCCGTTTCGTTATACTTTCAAGCGCGTTCATGTTTGTATATGCGGGTGTTAGTTCTCTGAGTTTGTAATTTTATTGCGCAGTTTGTATACACACCATCGTGGATCAATGGTAGTGTACTACTCCACGTTCTGGTTCAAGTCTAGATGGGTATTATGCACGGTCCTGGTAGAACAGGATAATTTTGGTTATCATTTTCGGACGGACACCCTGACCAAATTCCTGTGCTCATCTTCGGGTTCCTTATGATATCTTGTCAGTGGTGGTTCCCGGGTCGCCGATCTGTGTAAAGTCAAATTCCGATTGCCTTTCTCTCGAGGTGACTCAAATTCAATGTTCCCCATCTCTTATACCTTCGTTCTGCTTTCGGATCCAGCGATGACGATGAGAGGAAGCTTATTGTACAGATCCATTCATCCTATTCCTGGCGAGTGCTCTACTATCTACCGTTTTTCACTGCTGAGGTTGAACCTTGAACATCAACCAGGTGACCGGAAAAGTACCCTGATTTTTGATCGACGAAGGTTGGGACCTATTGACTTTTCGCCTATTCCATTCTGATAGAGTAGCCAGTCCATTCACGTCTTCTCTTCCTCATCACCAACTCCCCTTGTGCTGATTAAAACCAGAGTTTCGTTGCGAAAGTAAAGATCTGAAGGGATTTATGATCAATTCACGTGGAGGTCTTGAAATATAGGCGAGCAAACGCTGTGCATGGCGCAAGTACTACGAAAAGTAAGTCCTGGTATATCCCTCCGACAACTATTTGCTGGCGTGAGTCATAGGTAAAACATATCACTCGAAGGCATCATTATCACACAAGTAGATCATGACACGGTACCACACCTCAGTGGTGTCTCGCGTAGGGGTGACCTTTGTCCATCTCATCATCTCCTCTCCGCCTCTCAGTTCGCGTCAAACGATCGCTGCTCATTGGATATAGATGCTGATAATATCTCTCTCTTTCCATCCCTGTGCTCTCGTGCCAGGGTCGCGATTGGGAGTACTGAAGCAGACTGCTTGCCTGGTTCTGTCCTTCGGTGAAGGATGCATTCAATGATGTACGGATTCGAGGGGCCGAATTTTCGGTGGGAATATCGTGGAGAGAGGAAGACGACGAAGACGGAACAGGGTTTGTATGGCTTCGGTAGTGCCGGAGCATGTTCGACTTCACGTTGAATTCTCTGCCACATCCAGGAAGGGAGCATCGGTACGCTTCGTACGTATCTTTTAATCTTGGATACTTTAAAGGCTGAGAGACTCACATGTAGCGCCGGTATGACTGTTCATGTGAATATTCAAGCCACTGGGTCGGCGGAATCGTTTGTGACAGATCGCGCAGATGTATCTTTTGATCTCTTGATCTTCATCATCTGGTGAGGGCTGGTTATGAAATGATGAGGAGGACGTGCGGATGGGATCTGAGCGGGCATCGTTGGGTGAGGATTTGCGAATTGGCCGAGAAGGTGTATATGGGTGAGCCGGAATGAGCCTCGGAGGCGCGCTTCCTTTCAAACGAATTTCGGGTGAAACTCGTAGCATATGCTCTGCAAGATAGACGCCGTTAGCTCAGCATTGAACAATGCAGAAGCAACAGTATCGCGACTGACCTGGGAACCATTCGTGGATACTAGGGAGAGAGACCTTTGCGTTATCAGCCATTTGTAAGTGGATTCTGTGGCAATAAGCATGAGTGTATCTGGTTATGTATTAGTTTAGTTCCTCTGAGAATCACGGTTATTGAACGTACAGAGCGATGTGCTAATCCTGCGTGTGAGGATCCTTCATCTGTCGTAAAGCCTGAGTGTGCTCCACCGATGCATGTAGGGAAGTTTACGACAACACTGGAAAAACCTCAGTCTAGTCTGTTCAAGGAGATACTGGCTATAGATCCAGGTACGTTCCAATATTTGTTCGAGCCATATTCTTGGGCTTATATCCCTTCAAAACGACCGCTTTTCCATGAGCCTCTCGTACAATCTCAGTTCCGCGTATATCATCCCACGCGCTCTACTCTAGTAAAGCGAAATCATTCAATATCGCCTTCCATGCCACAGAACAATGACTCTACTGTATAATTACGACCAAGTGTTCAGTAACGCATAACGGTGGCCCGTGAACTGAACACTTTTTGAAAAATGTAACGGGTAACAGAGTCTCCAATTTGCAAGTGCACGACAAATATGGGAATTTTTCGCCGCTGCGCGGCTGGTATCAGCCTATATATAGCAGCAGGACCCGGAATGAACACTTTGTGAACTGAACACTAGGTGTAACGCGTAACATGCCATGAACACTTGGTCGTAATTATACAGTAATACTCTCTCACAACTGTCAATACCAGATGGTGATGTCGCCAAATTGCAACCGTGACTGTATTCACTGATTTAAGGGGCGAATTTGTGGCAAGCCTAGGTTGTTCTTGTAGCTGCGGGGAAGTTCCAGAAATCTGGCTCTGCTACGTAGGTGTTCTTAGCGATGGTCGCTTCAATAAAGCTCACTGAAAGCCTTAGTGATGACTGGCGTGTCTGTCGTTGGAGTCGTATTTCGGATTTCTTATGGGAGAGTCCAGGCCGGGGGCCCTACTTCGATGTTGACTGGTCAAAGAGATGGCTCAGTATAAGCGACCATCATGTAAGTACTCTATGCCTGATGCCGCCTTACCAAGTGCCGACTGCACGAGGAAACTAAGGCACGGCTCTCTAAACCCTAATGAATGCACGCCCTACCCAGACTCAGCTTCAGGTACACCAGTACCCTGCAGGCTGATATATCAACCACTGCCGTATACCGTAAAGGGTGATATATCAATCGCCTAGTTGTACCGTGAGTGTTTGATATATCGCCTGCAGTGGCTTACCAAAAGCATCGAAAAGAGTGCTTTTACACTGACCAATCAATTAGGGTTCGTCCGCTGTCCACGAAGACTTTAGCTCATTGTTATATCAGCGACGTACTCGACCTTGCGTGTGAACCATTGCGCATTCCATCCCGACGCATGGCCAAAACCAGATGCCAGATCTAATTCAAGATCTTTGTTCATCTTCTTTGACGGCAAGAAGCCGATGACTGTAAAATCCGGGGACTTGCTGCGTTCCCGATATTTGACGAAGTCTATCTTTATCTTCTTGTCGCCGTCGGCTTGCATACATCTGAATTTAACTTGGTCTCATGTCAAGGAAGTGAGTCAAGCGACCTTTCCTTTGTCACAGACTTTCTACTACTACTGCTACTTTCTGGCATTGCAATTCCTGCCAAGGTGCTGCGCTTACAATTGATTCTCATTATTGAAAGGACTCGGATTGGCCCACCACTTCCACGCATGGCAGTGCCCGTTCGTGATTCGTTCATCATGGAAGTCATAATTTCCACATCTTCTGGAGGGAAATCCAAGCGCGGCGATCCAGAGTAAACTGGGGATGTCTTTCAAGTCGAATCGAGGTCTAGGATCTTTCTCATCTAGATGTTCCATTTGATTGAAATGGTGATGATGTGTTTCTCTCTCTCAGGCACATGAAAGATAGACAAGGTGTGCCGTTTGACACATTGGCTTTTCATCATAAGGCCGTGAATATGCTACTTAAATTATTAATCCCTGTCTGGCACCAGTAATCTCAGTATATAGCATGTACCGAAATTTCCGTATGAATAAGAACAACATACAGAAGTAATTCTGGAAATTTTGCATGCTTCGGACACTCACTAAAGTAATCCGGCAGAGACACGCCTTCTGATCGTAACATGACACATATTCGTGATGGCGCGCGCATGAGGCCATTTCTAGCGTCAGATTCCAGAAGCAAAGCGCGTCGGCAGGCAGGCAGCGGGTAGCGGGGGCCAACAATAGGCAAGGACAGGCCGTACGCGCGAGCTCATTGGAGCTGATATATCAAACAGTGACCGTACGTACAGTGCATTGATATATTATGCTTATGTATAAGATACACATATTGATATATCAATTTGTTAGGTACCCTTGGAACCCGAATGATATTCAACGCAACAGTTGCCGCTGAGTCACGATGCTACATGCGTGAGTATCCTTATCTCTAAGAACTGGTTGCCACGGTGTTTCCTGAGTGTACGTTGCTTACAACCATTCCGTAAGTCATCTCTTCGTAGGTGACGACTGCACCGATACCAACCAAGTTCAGTGGAAACTAGATGACTTCAATGCAGAAACTCCACTAGTTATCGGCGCCTCTCCTATCGCTTTTTTCTAATGGGCGTTAGAACGGAACGAAACGCCTTAGATGTACCCGGGTAGTATAATATCGGCAGGTCTTCGTACCCTTTCATTAAGTCATATCTGAATACGTGCCTGTCATAGTTTCTAGGCTATCAAACTCGATGTGACTTCGAAGCCAGGCTTACCTATACCGGAGTGTTTCACCGTAGCGCTCATTTCCCGTTCGTTTTCCTTTCGTTCGCTTCACTCACAGCTATCCTCACAGCTATCTTCCAGAAGTTCGGACTGAAAATCAGAAATAGTATGCCCCGTTCATCCTTCCGCCTTTGATCTATAGAGCGGGACCGAAACTCGGCTTCCAGAGGGAGAATTTATGCTGAGCCTTGGGTGAGTCGGGTTTTCTTTCCCAATGTCAGCCATATCCCTGATTGACCTCGACCATTTTGATGGACAGCCTTGTTGAAACGAGACACAGTAGAATGGACAGTTTGAGCAAGACCGTCAGTATCATGAACAAGAGACGCAGCACGACGACCGGCAATGATTGCACAGTAGAACGGCGGGTTCTTCAGCCTTACTCTGATGTATCGTTCATTGTCGGGCACCTGCTCCTCCCGCAACCCGCAGGGTGGTCTCGCCACCCCAGACAGCGGCATGTAACCTTCGGGATGCTCTTCCAGGAGTCTATTAGCCACCGACGCTACCTCCAGTTGTGTAAGTCGTGTCTCACCAGGCCCTTCTCTTGTTAACAATCCTTTTAGTATCTGGCCAGTGTTTACATCCATGATAGCAGAACGTGATGTCATGGCTCGTCGTTTGTTGGAGACCCCAAGAATTGCTATACTCGGCGAGCGAGAGGTCTTCCGGTGTGGGTGTGTATCGTACTTTTGATTGCCTGAGGTAAAAACGTAGCTGAACCTTTCTTAACGCAGGCTTCGATGGTATCTGTACCTGAAAGAGTGAACGTTATCACGTCCAGCCGTGAAGAAATTTACTCTGCATCAGAGTCTTGGACGCCGGAGGAAGAACTCCATATGTAGTCACAAGTTCGGGCGTGCGAGGTGAGAAATTATCTCGCCAGCACTGTGCGATTAACGATGAGATAACTCTCTGCAGGCTCTGGGTGATAGATAAATCCCAATACTGTCATAGTACGTCTGCCTTTTCTTTCCAATGGTTTGAGGCTTGCTGATATCTGATCATGGCCCAAGCATGTTCATGTAACTACGGCACTGAATACGACAGGATATCCGCCTTATCGAGAGATGTCAGGCAATGTGTCTACGCTGAGCCACCTTACCTAAGCAATAGTCCAAAGATACAGTCCGCCTTCTTTTGGTTGGATTCGTGTATCTAGAGGATGATAATACTACCAGGTCCAATCTGCGTATCCGGAAGGACCAGACGGAGCCTTGTCCAGACTCCCATGTCATCGAGGACCGAACCTCTACAAATGAGCGGCGCGACCCTTGTAGGATTAGCCACCTTGGCCTGTACCTCAAACCTGAGAGACCTCTGCCGCATTCGCGAATTACTGACATTGATTCTCATTTGCAGGTACTTTTCAGGAGATCGATTTTGAATGTGTCAGATACGGTGATGTCTCTGCCAGTGTGTCAAGGGTTCTACGCATCTTTCTAACTATCGTCCGTAGCTCTTGGATATATCATATAACGAGATATCTCGTAACGACGGTGTAGAACCAGTTATGCTCCACTACATAAGCCTCACCGATATTCGGAATCCTTGTCTTTTCAAGAACGACGAGAATAAAATAAGGAACACGCATGCGTACTGTGGCGAAGGACTGTCCAGATAACGGCGACAACAAACGAGACCGTTCGCGTCAAGGCATCTGATCACACCTATGATTGGTCGAATACTGACGACCACGAGCATACCACGGTAAATTCTCAGTGTCCTCGAAGGCATCATCTTTAAACATCACCTGTTTTCCACAGTTCTCGTTACACCTCCCAACCTTCCATCTCCTACCGAAGACGACACGGTTCATAGGTCCAAAGAGTGAGTGGTGGCGGGTCAATTGAGATTCTGAACGCATATCTTATGTACTCCGACGGTGAAGGAGCTATATCTATCGTACTTGCCTTCCATTGCAAGCTTGTATGGCGCTGAGGCACCGAAATGGTTCCACTCCCCTTCGGCGTCGTCTAGATAGTAGGTCGTCTTTTGGTTTCCTTCCGGTAACTAAAAGACCCCTTGGAAGTTTACCCAACTCGGACCATAACCGGAGATCCGTCCCGTGACGGGACACTCCGTTCTTTTGTCAAGTCCTTCTATTGCACTACTTAAGTCGCGCCGTATTTTCTCTTACTCCACTTGGTAAAGTCTTGATCTCTGCTATCTCTGAATGATTGACTTCCAGCGGTACCTGCAAACGGAGGTTCACCTTCTATTCTGCGGATCTCCGGTATTTTTCTGTACGAGCCTCATAGCTGAGTGCTGAGGGTTCCAATGATAGGTCCGTCCCGTGTATCCAGCCCGTTTGAATTCCGGATAACACCTCACTGTAGCGCACGTTCTTGTACCTACCTATGAACTTCATCGAGCGATATCAGATCTGACCAAATGAGCTGTAATTGTGATGCTTCTTGATCCTCAAAGACAAGATGTTCTCACATGAAGGCCGATGCACATTCCATACCGGACGGAAGAACGGAAGGGCCATCTGACCAATAACGAAATGTCTACGCAATCGAGGGAACATATTGCCATGACACTTGAAACCTAAGCCACATTTATAGCCGTATTTACTTCTAATTTTAATGCTGAACGCTGATTCAGGACCCACTTAATCGGCTCTTTAGTTGGTTGCTGTGTGAACGATATGCTGAATCAACGAGCATGGAATAGTGCGTAAATCGTATCTTTACCTGTTATAAGGAACGAGCAGAAGCCCGACGGCTAATGCTTAGGGAACGGTTCTTAAAGGAGCAGTCAGCTGGTGAAACACCATGCTATGTTTAACATACGTTCCACTGACTATCTATGAATTCTAACCTGCGGTAGAACGGAACGAAAGGGTAGTATCGATGTCGGCAGCCCATCTTTACCCTTTTAATCTTCCCATTCTGTCATATCTGAATACTCGCTTGTCGTCGTTTCCAGGGCAACGTTTCGAAGCCAGGTCTAACGTTTCATTTCAGCGCTCATTTTCCTTTCGTTTTTTTCCACTCACAGCTATCTCCCAGAAGTTCGATTGAAAATCTGAGAATAGTACGTCTCGTTCATCCTCCCTTCGCTAGACAAGGCTGGGCTTCCGGATTGATGATCCATGCTGAATGTTGAGTGAGTCAGGTTTCTTTTGCCAAGGTAGCCATTTCCATTATTACTAACCTTGGCGTAAGGTAGACGATGATTAGCCCTCTGGAAGGAAGATACAATGAAATGACTCATCTAGGCGATACGGTCGGCAACACGAGCAAGAGGCATGCAGCACGACGAAAGGCAGTCAGCGAAAAGCAGGACAGCGACTTTCCGAGCCGTACTCACAAGTGGCACAACCGCCCACCTTCGGTCTCTGATTAATTATACAACTCGCACGGTAGTTTCGCCACCCCACGCAGCGGTATGTGACCTTCGATCTCTTCAAAATCGAGCGACGGTGCCCGCAACTGGTACCGTCGGCGGGATGACTCCGGTCGATTTTGGGAATATTTTGGACAATGATGACAGTCATGCCACAATCTCCTGGGTTTCCTTCCACAACTACCGCGGTCCCGCCACCACCTTTAACCATGGGTTCTGTCCTGCTCCTAGTCCCAGAAGCCTAGGGTCACGGTGTCTGGTCACCCCTCTTTTCTCTCGTGATTTCCACCGATATTTGCCACTGGTCTTTCCCTCGCCCTTTCGTGGTCTTCATGGGCAGTTTAATTGTCTCGCCTAGTTCGATGCAAGTACTCCTTGATGAAAGTTAACGATTACTGCAACGGCTGCAACTCAGACTAGCACTACTTGAGCTCCTACATCGTCTCCATATTTGCACTGTGAGTAAAATATCCATAATAATATCTTTTCTCTATCTCAACTAGTCTTTTCCCTTTGCCGCAGTCCCTGTCGGTCTTGAATCTTAATGCCGACGTGCAGGTCACGGCCATTTCTTGTCTACCGGCGACGCGAAATCTCCCTTCCAGTGAGGATCGTATCAGGTAGCTTCGAGAGGTCCCGGCCGACAAGACAGGATGTCAAAGATGTGGAACTTGGGGCAGCATAAAATGAAGTACAACCCTTCAAAGTCTCCCTAGTGAGCGAGACAACGCAGTTCTGGGCATGGAAGAGAAGGAATATGATTTAGATCGTCAAGAACCGCTCTCAAGGAACAACTTGGAAGCATGCGCCGATGCATTCTATCTTATCTTTTCTCATCGTTTACTGAAGTCTTGTGCAGAAAAATATGAAGAAGAGACCTGGAATCTCGAAGTTAGCCTCCGACCTCCGTACATGACTTAATTGTGAACGCGTCTGGTAAGTGTGCGGAAGTTATTCCCAAGAGGACATTGTCGCCGTCCAAGTTGACGAGTATTATATGGGCGTAATAGTGTACAAAAATTCCTTGGTTTCATAGGTGCAACTCCACTACTTCTGGTGGTCTCCCGCACTCATCACCAAAACCTCAACCAGAAGTTCTGGTGCAGGTTGACGTGATCAGAGCAGTCTCCCAAGACCACTTCGATCAGGTGAGCCAATCAGAGGTCGAGGCAGGTCAGGACTACTCACACTAGGTCGTGCCAGATCTGCCTTCGTTCTGTCGGATTTGAAAAGATCCTCAAGCTCGTTGCAGGGTAGGCTGGTTCTGGGATGAAGAGGGAATATCCTTCTGTGGTCTGCACAAAGTCTAATGAGGTCCGATCGGAGTCACCGGTTGGGTTTGCAAGAGCTTAGTGACATTGTCATCAACCTCAAAGCTGGTTCCAGAAATATATAGATATATAGCTTTCACCGGTCGCTGTTGAGAGAAAGTGCTACAATTGTGATATCGGGCCGGCCTTATGAATCCCGATTGGGCAATGTTCCGCGACTGGACTGTCACAGACACGTTGGGCGACGTCGACGGTCCCACGTTTGACTTGGACTACCATCCTTCCTACTTACCTCAGTGCCGATATCTAGTATCTACTTCTTCTGAGCATCCCACCTCGCCTGACTCCAGGACTCGCCAATAGACAGTCTACCTAAACGAAGACCAAGAGCAGTACTGCCTCAAAAAGCGTTGGCACCGAAGGAAATCGACAAAATCGCGACCTCTTATTGAACCACAATGAATGGCAATGAGGATACTCTCCACGATGGCGGCGGGGGATGGGAATGACAACGAGGCTGATGTGATAATGATAGTGACGCAGAAGACTGGCCTCGGGAGTCGGGAAGAGAAGCTATGCCATGGATATTCAAAGTGAGCACATTTCCCTTCATATATGCGCATATTGAACATTGCCTATGAAACAGAACTTTCTGCTCGATATATGCCACACAGTTGGTAACCTGGTTCTTTACGCTGTTTCGCTCTACGATGTAGCTGATTGCACCATGTGGGATAGGCTCAGTAAGGTTCTCAAGTGCGTATTTGTTTCCTCAGTGCATATGCTGACGTCGTGACAGAGTTGTAGGCTTGATATCGAGATCAAGGATCACCCTTACACCGCTCCAATTTCCGAACAAGAAATCCTATCTTGTGGAATGAATATAGAGCGCGTCCTATCTATCTGGAGGCCTTGTCGCGTTAAGCAAGGCAACAGATGAGCGCGATGATTAGTGAGGCGAGTGGTACTTTTATTTTGGTACCTTTATCTCCTTTTCAGTGACGTTTTCGCGTGTAGATATCTGGATCAAGCGACACGGACAAGGTTTACGGAAGGTGAAGCTGTAACTGCTTCGTGATGATATGGTAAGTTCGTTCTCAACCATGATTTGGTTCTGTATCGAGCTAAATTAGCTACATAGTGATGCCGCATGCCCTCCCTTTCTCGATGCTTCGGTCTCTGCTTGGTCGTTCTTCTCTCAGTCTGTGCTTGCCGTATCTTGTCATTTGCTCTTTATGCTTGCTAGCTGCTTATCATGTAATATCTCGTGTTTGTGCTGAATGTCATGCATTTCTATCTATAAACAGACAAGTCAAGTGAGTGTATAAATTAATACAGGTATGCGAGAGCCGTGAACTTGACGTGAACATCGGTGTTCTTCTCAGATCAAGCTCGCCATATCTGAACATGTGGTCCTTGCGATGAGTAGGAAGATCACATCAGAGATCCCGTGAACATACAAGAAGGGTCCAGATCGCGCTCAGATCGTGTGCAGTTCAGGACAATGGGAGGTCAAACGTCTGGGGTACCTGGGCCAGGTTGTCCTGATCGATGCCGATTGCTCAGACCTTGCGAGGTGGAGGAGATTATGATTGATGAGGCTGATCTGTACCTGATCTCAAGGCTGAGGTTTTGGTGATGCTACTTATTTTGATGTAGCGTTTGTTCCTCGGGTTCTTCCCTAGGATTAGGTTCATGTTCCGTTCGTGAGTCATGGCTCCTATTTGTCAATGTATGACGACCTGCCTCTACCACTTCAAATTCTCAAGTACTTCAAAGCAGATCCCAACGGATACTATTACCCGACGACTGCCAGATCTAGGGCCATGCACTGCAGCGACCTTAATCATACGGTTTGCGCTCATTCGCATTGTATCTCCCATGGTGCCAGGCGATGAGCCTAACAATTTCGAAAATTTCTTGGTTGTCTCCTCCTTTCTGTTCTTTCACAAACGACTCTATTACTTTACTCTTTGCTTATTAGAGTGCCTGAAATATCATCCATTCGAACTTCGGACTTGCTGTGCGGCAGTTCACTGATCTACCCGAACCTTTTACTCAAAAGGACTTGCGAGTGGTTTGTTACAGCTCTTGTGGTGAAGCGACAATTACTAATAGATTTTAGATGTAGGCTCGGGTGGGCCTGTATCCATGTCGGAAGGTACCTGGGGATAATGAAACAACTAGGTGCATTCGAACAAGTACCTGGTATAATGTAGATCCCGCACTACCTGTACTTTAGTGATGTCCGGGTCGGGCTGGGCCGGGTTTTTCGGGCTTGGGCTGGGTAGTTCAGGGCTTGGGTAGCAATTTGCATGAGCCCGAGCCCTAAGCCCTGACCCGGGTCGGGTCGGGTCAGGCTTGGGTAGTAGGCCCGGGCTTAACATATGTAGCGCTGTGTGTGCATCAAACAAGTATATAATTACTTAGTCAACTTCGTAACAGTCATCGTCTAGATCAATAGCTAGCCCGCCCTTTACCTTCTGATGAACTGATGTCATCAGCTTGTCTTCTTTCCTCTCCTCATCTAGAATATCCTCCTCGGTCTTCAGCGTTGGTAGATCCTTGAAATAGGACATATTGCTGTGTCGGAATGCTGACTTGAGAATTTGAAGTGCTTCCACAACGTCTCCATGTAGCTGGTTTTGACGTTTGGATATTGTAATTCCGCTAGAAGAGAATATCTTCTCGCTCGACATGGATGATGCCATGACAGGTAGGTAGTCACGTGCAATTGCTGCCCATACTGGCAATCAAACCGATGCTTGCTGCAAAATTTGAATGTCAGACAATGGCACAAATTACATCTGTGAACAGAAATACGTACCCCCCACCATGCAACTACAGACTGATTCGGAGCGAGGTGATCAACCCCATATATATACTCATTGAACCCAAGCTCCCACAATGATGCCAATGTAGGCGTGCAGCTATTATCAGCCTCCACATCATCATCCTCATCATCTGAGTCTTTGAGCAGACTCTGCATTTTGCAGCTTATCTTACTGCGTGAACTTGATGTGGCTATGGTAAGGGGTGGGCTATCAGCATTGTACATCTGTGTATAGTGAGTCTTGTACTATTTAGCAAGGCTATGAGTGTTATGGAATAGAAAGGAGTGATGAAATAAATCTCACATTCTTCTGAACTAATTCTAGTGCTTCGTGTCGCAATGTGGGCTCCCATTCTTTCTCAATCCATGTCAGTTTCATTGTTGGATCAAGTACTAAGTCATCCTGTCACTGTAACGAAAAATAAACACTGATAACAGGACTTACCCATGGCCATGATATATACATCTGTGTATTCAGTATGCCCGTAATACTTTTCTATGATCTCCAGGCAAGCTTGAATAGCTGGCTCAAATGGAGCATACTCAGGCTTGGAGAGTCGGTCAGTCAACTTTTTATGAAGTCACTCCAAAGCTGGAATAACCAGTTGAAGCGAAGGATAGGTGCTTGATGAGAATTCTTGCTGAGCATTATCAAAGAGCTAGTAACAGTAGGATCAGTCTAGCTCAAGCAGACACCAGAAGTATTACTGACTTGGAGGATGCATGTGAATAAAACAACATGGCGCCACTCTTCCTTGGACAAGCGTAACATTTGTAGCTTCTCTGCTTTTCACTCATCTTTCTCATCAAGAATTAACTTGACAACAAATCTGTCCATGGCCTGTAAGATAGACTAAGAATGGGAATAACATGTGAGACATTAAATATCACCGATCTCAGTAGCAGCACCCATATTAACATGTTAAATGTCGAGGACCACCAGACTGGCATATCAAGGCAGAGGTGTTTCGGCTTCTCCACCTCTGCATCTGGAATTTTCTCCAGTGTCTTTGCATTTAATACTCACTGAACGTCGAGAAACTTTTCATGGCGTGCAGACAATGATCCCTCCTGCCAGTGTTGATTAATAAGTAATGAATGATAGATCAGGACCAAAATATAATATATCCCTTGACACTGATTGCCTGAATGATTCCGACCTCATCTCTATCAGTAGGAATATGCGTGTCGGGATTTTGAGGATCATAGTGTGGAGCTTTGCTGTAAGTACACATAAATTTCTGGGAACCGAGGTTTACCAAGTGGGATGAGCAGTGAACACGGTTTTGTTCCGCCTCATACTCGGTATCCCCTGCTAGGCAAATGCAAAAAGAATACTCAACCATCATACCATCATTTGAAGACATGTTATTGCATGTCACAGGCCCAGACTGATCTCCAAGATTAGACTAGATAAGATCAAAATAACAATAACTTACGCGTTTTTGCAAACCAACTCACTCTACTACTTTAAATTGAAGCTGCCCTAGGCACTTTCTGGTATGTGCCCCCATCAAGCATACAAACCCAATCAATGCTGTCTGCAGAGTCCATTGACAAGGCTCTTTCTCTTCAATATAGTGTGCAGTCACGGCGAAGTAGCTATCGACGTTCCCAGCTTGCCATATGTCATTGGTAAAGGAAACACGACCGGTAACTCAGTTCGACTGATAAACAGAGAAGTCAGGATACTGTTATTAACAATGACATTGGAGCTTACCGCGAAAAGGTTCTTTAAATTGACCAAATGCTCATTGCTCCATTCTAGAATTGAATGGCATGTTGCCTTTCGTCCAGGCAAAAATATTTGACCATCAGGGGCCTGGGCGGCCATGTGAATCATCTGAATGAAATCAGGATGTTGAAAGGCATCAATGGGCTGCAATAGAATCGGAAATATTAGTGGAGCCAGACATTATTCTTGAGCACATGAAGAAAGCTTACTTGGTCGGTGTTGATCATCCAGCGTAATGTGGCACACTCCCAGTTGTGGTCAGAATAGACCACGTGTCTCTCATTTTTGGTGTGTAAGATCAACAATGTGCTTATCAAGGGAAGACTGTGCAAGCTTTTCCTTCTCTTCCTTGCGGCATTCAGCAGTATCCTCGGGAAGCATTGATTCAAAGTTGTTAGCCTTACACCAAGCATGATAATCACCCTGCCAGTAGCCATAGAGATCTAGTAGCCATAGAGATATAAGATAGTCAAGCCTTGTACCTTATGCTTTGCAGCCAGATGATGCTGCCTGGTACTAACATCAGTGGCAAATGTGTTACTATAGTATGATGTAAACAAATATAATTGCTGTACAATGTTCATCCACTCACTGACATATGGTACAGTGCTTTCATGAGACCATCTCGCCTTTCTTGTTTTGCTCATCTGATGCTGGCTGAAAGAAGTGCTTCATATCCGCCATGACGTTTGTTGACAGAGAAGTCTTCAGCTTCAATACAGCAACCATCTTCTCAATGTCTTTTGCAAATCCGTTAGAATCCATTTCATCGGTGTGAGGCAAGATCAAGACTTCGGGAGAGCTTGGTCGCCCATCTGTGGCCTCAACAGCATCTAAATACGATTAGTATTAGTCTCATCAAGGGATTGTAACCATGCACCAGCTTGTTTTTCTGGTGCCTCAGGCTCATCGTGTTCGTCCAGGGTCTCATCATCAGCACATACTCGTTTAGATTGCCGAGGTGCAGACGGTGCAGCAGAATGGTCATGATCTTCTGATTCATTCAGGATGTCAGGCCCACATTTTCGGGATGATGGGGGAGGGAGCAGTGGTGGCTGTGGTAGTGGCGGCGGCGATGCACTCTCTCCATAGTGTTGTGGCCATCAACGGTTGCATTGTCCATCAAGAATGAGGTTAGGATCAGGCTCATCTCATGCAGGCATGAAGAAGAAAATAATTGGTAAATTGGTGTAGTATTTTACAATTTATATCATGTAAGAACTGTACAGTTTATCAGCCACCAAGGAGATGAAATTATAATGATAGCATGTACCTGGTATAGCCTTTTCCTCTCATTTCCAACATGTCTAGACATAGATGCCTTATTATGATGCACTTTGGCCTCCTGATTGTGGCTTTCAGGAGGTCCAAGTACATCATAATAAGATGTCTAGGGACAGAGCCAATGTCTGCCACCATAAAACAACCTATACAAGAAGAAAAGATAAAATATCACGAGATGGTGTGCATCGGGGGCAGGGAGAGGCAGAAACAGCAGCAACGATGGATGTGAGATAAGAGAATGAGGCTGTGATCGGTCAGCCACAATTGATCACATGCCGTCAGATGCTGGCTGTAATTACCAGGCCAAAAGCCCAAGGCTTGGGCTTCAAAAAGTCAACACCCGAGCCTTGAGCCTGCCAAAGCCTGCTGTGAGGGTCGGGCTTTCTAGGACCGGGTCGGGCTGGGCTGGGTCAGGTCGCAGGCTTTAAGCCTGACCCAGACATCACTAGTCCCGTCTGCATCTTTGACCACCAACTGTCCACATTGATCAACCCCATCTGCCGATCCCCTGTCCAATCCCTGCAGAAGCCCCTTTTCAATGCAATGCCCATCAATCCAGTCCTCATCCATCTCATCATCATGCTGAACTTCCCCGAAAACATTGACATATGCTGGCAGAGACTCCATCATGACCTGGTCCCATGTCAGCCTCCATTTCTTGCATCCGAGTCCAACTCCAGGATACTGAAAGAGGAGGAGCACATGGTATATATTGTGTGTTGTATTCACTAGTGCTGTCCATGCATCCTTGAGAGACCTGCTCCATAGTAGGCGGGTATCACCCAGGGCACCATGGGCAGTGCAAGTCCGGCCACTCTGTCCATGGGATTGGTTGATACTCGATCCTGCATGGTTGTCAGTAGACTAAATATATCTGCGGTTGTATGCAATGACTTCAGCTGCTTGTGAAACTTGGTCAACACATCTGTCTCGTAACTCCCGTCGTCTGTTGGCTCAGTGTGCATCGGTCCATTTGTTGTTTCCCCGGCATTGATCCTCTTGTACCCAACCTCCTGGACTATCCAAGCACGTCGAAACCAACACCGATCGCTGTCCATGTCACCCTCCTTCAAACTCAGTGGCAGCCCCAGCCCACTCAAGTAGGTTGCCACCAAAATACCCCGATAGATGTTTCCAATTGTGGGCACATGCAGTTTCCACTCCTCTGCATGCAGATCCTCCCTAAGCCCATCCTTCTGTCTCAAACAGAGGACATCCAGCCATGTGTACTCCACTTCCAGATTCAGCATCTCAATCCGGATGAGATTGAGATTGGCATCCCTCGGGATTGGCACAGGCCACTCATGCCCATTGATAGGTGTCCACACATCCACATGATCCTTCTCATCAACCCAAGCATGCGAAATTGGAATGGGTAATTTGCCAGCGATCCGATATGGTACCACATGATTGCTATACAGGTCCCATACACGTCGAGGTCTCAAACTCGGATTGACGATCACGTTTCCTACTAGTGTGTCTTGTTGCCTCTCCCTGTCCTCTTTTTCATGTCTGCAGAGTTCATCTTCCATGTTACTATCCTTGTGTGTGTTCCATACCGTGCGTAGACGGCCATATACCGTGCCAAAGTCGTAGTTCTTCTCTATGCAATTCTTGAGAAGGGACGAGACAGATGGAGTGTCGAGGGTGTGTGATGTTCCTAGGGTTGCATTGAGTCGATCTAGGACACCCTGAATGCCAAGGGCAGCACAGCAAGTATCAGCAAGGGAGGATGGTATAACGGGACTTCGACCGGTATAGGATCTTTGCTTTGGAACCTTGATGGATGCTTCCGATTGGCCAGTCTCAGTGAGTGCAGAGATGGTGACTCTGGGGAGAGTGATGCCCTGGAATGTGTTATCAATTCCTGCCCCTCTTGTCTTGCTGACTCACTTACCCACTTTTTCCTATGCCACTGAGTATAATTGTTGGGAGTGGAATCCTTTGGTGTCTGTGGAGTCATGGGAATGGAGCGGGGGCATTTCCGAATCAACTTGATGAGATGCGAAGGTATTCTCGATGGCACTGACATTGTCAGAGTAAGTAAGTAATCAAAACGACTGTCAACTGACTATACGCACTATTTTCCATTTCGAAGTCTTCAGGATATTGTTCAAGGGAGTGCAGAGCGGAGCTGCTCAGGTCGAGATGGGCACGTGTTGGAGGTTAAAGCAATGGCATGGCAGCATCATGGTAGGGAGCAGTCGACCACACTCGAAGGACATGGTGCACATGTGGAATTTGTGTCGAATTCATCGTGTCATTCAATCATGAGGATGAGCGCTGAAGAGTGATTGGACAACAAGTTGCATTTATGTGATATGATTGAGTTTGCTGGATAAGAACGCCATTCATCTCTGACTCTACCTTTTACTTGTCATTTGTCATCACCTTACAGTTACTAAGCCTTACACTTGGGAAATTCTGGTGTGAATATCTATCATCGCTCCTTTCGAAACACCAGCCATTCTTCGAGATACAATTAATCATCTCATGTATATGAGAACATGATGCCAACAACATCCCAAATCTGCGTGGTCTTCTCTCGGCTCCCATGGTGGTTGACGTTCTAAGTGCTAGGTTCAACAGCAGCTTCAAGAAAGCATGGGACGAAACATACTGTTGAAGACACAGACCGCCATTGACTATGGCCTCCTTTTCGCCAAATGAGCGCAATGAACCACAAATACTTCCCAAACCTCCTCAGAAAGTGATGTCCTTGCGCCAAGTAGGAGGTCAATACGATCACCATTAATTACCGCACCGCCATTAATAGACGACCATGTTTCGATTCCTAAGTGCTGTGTTGTGTTGATGTGTATCTACATTCCAATGTTAGCCTGGCCTTGGATTCTTCTTGTAGATGTTAATGTACGAAGTCCATCCATCACAATTGGACGCCCCAAAAACTGTTGCGGATGAGAATAGGAAAATCTGTCGTAAGATTCATAACACTACACATATCATATCAATATATTGCTGTCGTTGTCCTACATTGAAATGCATAATGAGAATGAACCATAATCAACTGGGGAGAAAATCGTTGTACCTGGCATTGAACTGATTCCAAACAGCTCCCGTCTATTGGGAGCATGTGTGGCATGTCCGGGAGAAACTGAATGCATGATACTGTGCTTCTTGATCATGGCAAAGACTCTTAATTGGGACGATGGTTAGAATTGGGTACATGATTCTATGATAAATACATACCAGTTGTGTCAAGAGCTCTTCAGAGCCCATAGGTGATCGTATTTAACGAGAATTTACATCATACCAGCTATGATCCAAAAACGACTCTCTTTTCAAGAAGAGAACATGTTCCAGGAGCAAGACTTGAGTAATGTTTCCATTGCTAGATTTTGATATCAGAAAAAGGAGAGAGCACAAGAATAAGAAACCAACCTTTCTGAAATTACATTTCATATTCAGTTTTTACACCCTTGTTGAGCAAAAGGTTGCAAACTTTTCAGACGCGGCCTGAGGGACTGTTAAAGGTGTCAGGTACGCATCGTCTTAATGTACAAAGAACTCACCGCCAGGGGGACTATTTGAACATCAATGCTTGGTGTTACCCATCAGTGGCATCCTTCAATAGTTCAAACAACCCTGCATGTCCTACCGTGGAGAGTTCATGCCTTGTAAAAGTCTTGTCCACCCTGCTATCCAGTGTACTGGATACTCATAATACATGTACATCATCATTCCCAGTACCAACAGGGAAACCGAACATTCTCCAGGGTCGTGACAAGTGTCAGTTTCAGCTAAGGAATGTCCACCGCATATCCAAAAGGCATGGGTGGCATTGTATTCATGACTGCTCGCTCGACAAGACCGCTTGCTGTTCAAACAGGGGGAGTATGGCCGGTCTTCAATAGATTGGTACAAAGTAATTCTTCAGGATCAATTAGTAACCGAATATATGCACGTCAAGAACATCACCTCTGAATCTTGGTGATGTTGTAGAGAGGTTTCTCTATTTCGACAGGTGAGATCAAAATATTAAATACTGGAGCTAAACCAAATGAAAGTGACATTTGTCTCACCATACTCTTCATCGGCATTTGGTTCTCCATTCAATCTTCAGTGAAAGGACAATGTTTCATCTGGCTGAAATGCGGAAAGGATCCAACTCGGTCATGGCTTAGGTTGAATCGAAATTCAACAATCGTAACTGATAGTGAGAGACACACCACCAGCTGCTAAGCCAAGAGGTTACATTTTGGGTGGAAGCAAGCAAGAAGCAAGGTAAGGCATGGCCCAGTCTTCTGTCCAGTGTGTATGTGGCAGTATTAGCATCTATTGATCTTACCTCCTGTCACCAGCACTTTCGCCAGCTAGCATTCGCTTACACTCATTTGCTGGGCCCATGGCTCCAGACAGAACAATAACCGGATGAAAACCTGTAGCTTTGGCTTTCTCATACTCTGATGTCATCGGTGTATGGAAAGAAGAGCAGCGACTGCTGACTCCGTGCCAATTTGGGAGGACCCTTGGCCAATGGTGCATGATAGTCAGATATTTCACACGAGGAGCAGAATCAATAGTTCAAAGGAGACCATGAGCAAGAGGCACACGGCATGATTGGCGAGGCAGTATCATCTTGACAGCATTGTGACAGGGCTCGACTGATGCTCTTGGAAAGTGACCAAGTCGAGCTGGACGTTTGAAAGCATGAGGAGTAGCTCTCGCAAATGGTAGGACTGTGGCTTCTTATTTAAAATCCAGCCTATTCATCCCTCCCAGATCAGGTCCAAACCATAAACACAACGATGCGCAATAACCTCTTCCTTCGCCTGCTATCTCTCCACCTCCAGGTATCCCTGTAGCACCTCCTGCCATGGTGCCTTACATCAAGTTCCTGCTATTCACAGTGCGGTGACTATACTGCAGTAGACATTCTTGTGTTCTTCCAGGGGTACAGTACAACTGAGTATGACATATCTTACCTATCCTTTTTCTTGCTCACCCGCATATTAGTCCGGTCCTCATGTCCATGATAACAGCTCCTGACAAATAAGAAGGGGTTTTCAAAGCACCCAAGAAACGCGTATACTCCACGCAGACATGGTTCACTTTGATTTCATCCAGCAACGACCTAGCTGACCATTGCTTAGATACAGACTGTAGGCAAAACAAGGACTGGTTTGTGCGTATGGTGTCTCTTCAGCTCCATGCGAGTCCTGATGAAATCACCATTACATGAAAAGGAAGCCACAATATCGTAATTGTACGTCCACCTTTTCATCTCAACATTTAGTCCCCTTTCTGACCTTATGATTCTAGACACTTCCATGTAGCTACTGTACTCAATACGACCACATGTCCATCTTACCGAGAGAGACATCAGGCAATACCAAAGGATATGCACATTCTTACTTATTCCGTTGTTCAACCACGATATTCCGCATGAGCCTCAATGGGAATTGAACAGCCCAAAACAATGATGCAACTACGCATGCAACACCTGGCTGCTGAACTATGGGTGCTGTGATGTATGAGTCTGCAGGGATCTGACTATCCACCTCCTTACCCAATAGTTATTGAACTTCCCCAGACTTGGTATTGATCCCTGCATCTCATTTCTATCCCCCAAGATTCCAACAAAGCCTGATTCCAACTGACACTGATTCATCTTGGCAGGATCCACTTATTCGGTTCTTTCTTTTCCATGTGAATGATATACTGGATCAAGAAGCATAGAACAGTGAGTAAATCGTTTCTTGCCTTTATAAATTCTCTGATCCTAGAATGAGCAGAAGTCTGAAGGATAAAACTTACGAAACAATACCTAGTGGACCAGGCAGCCGCTGACACACGATGCTCCATTTGACATACATTCTACAGGCTATCGATAAATCTCCTACCGCATTTTTACAATGTGCAGTAGACCAGATCGAAACACCCTACATGTGCCTGGGTGGTATCAATGTCAGCAATCTACCTTTATCTTTTTAATTGTCCCATTGTGTCATATCTGAATACTTGGCAGTCATCATTTCCAGAGCAACGATTCAAAGCCAGGTCTTTGATGAATTGTACGTGATGGTCAGTCCTTTGGAAGCGAGATCTAAACAAAATGAATAGTTCGAGATAAACTATCGGCAACACGAGCAAGAGACAAGCAGTGTGATGAAGGGCAGTGAGCAAACAGCAGAACGGCGGCTTTGTCGTCCACACTCGCAGGTGACGCAAGATCCTACCATAACTCCCAGGCCAGCCTCACCACCCCAGAGAGTAGTATGTAACCTTCAGGACGCTCTTCGAGGAATCTAGCAACGGTACACCCAAATGGGTGAGTCGCGTCTTCCCAGGCCCTTCTCTTGCTCATATTTCTTTTAGCATCCAGTCCGATCCACACGTCCATGTTAGCAGCATGCAACAAATGGCACATCACTTAAAGGCCTTCCAAAGGGTATCGGCATTTTGATTTCCTGTGGCAGACGTAGCTGAACCTGTGCTTCCAGCATATCTGTACCTGATGGAGTGAGCATTCACCTGCACTCTTTGTCATGTCAAGCCAGGGACAAAGACACATTTTTGCCTCGGTCGTGGAGTTTGGAGGAAAGGTTTATACACACAATTTGAGCAGTATGATGTGAGAAATCATCTCATCAGCTCTGTGCGACTACTGATGAGATCTCTTGCCAGGCACCGATTGGGTCATTCCATATTAAATTCTCGTCGCCTAGCTAGGCCTGTAATCCCATTCTATGTTGTAGCGAAGACAGAGGTATGAAACACCCCACTGTTAGGAATATCATATATTGAATAAGCAACAGTCTAGAGTGACAATCAGAAGGGCCAGCCCAACACCGGTATGGAGCTGTTGACGTCTATTGATCCCAGCGGGCCCTGAAGCCTGAGCTTTTACCTTCTTGCCGCCAAAACCTTCGCCCAAGACATTTTCTATGGCATTCTTACAGACAGTACAAGGACTGGGATTACCGCTGGGGATAGATCGACATGAACGTAATGGAGATGAACAGTTCTGACTCACATACACCCTGACACCTGCAACACCATTTCGACATCATCAATCTATGGAAAGGAATAGCGACTACTGATGCCTTCATCACTGAGGACCTTTGTGTGCTGGTCTCTGACGCAGGTATTCAAGCATGAGAGTGAACTGAAATGGGAAGGATCCTGGTCGTTTTTGCTTTCCTGTGACAAAGACCTAGCTTAGCCTTGCTGACAGATAGATACGGTGACATGCTTGAAAAGCGTTCACACATGTAATTTTGCGAAATGTATCAATACATACATTTTATAAAACCTAGATACCAAGGCAAGGAGAGATACCTTAGAGCACAATGTCCTAAGTGCAGACAATGAATTACCTTGCGTGATGTTTGGTGGAGCACATGGCTTAACTGTAGAGTGATACTGTAATGGTCACACTAAGTATAAAGTCCCAGCACTTGACACTGAGTACACTGACAATGCACATGGGATGTGCACTAAGAATAGAACCAGAGAAGCTCAGGAGATAATTAATACTTCGCATAACCTTGATCTATGATGCGCAAGGCACTGCCATGCTGGTAGCTAGTGCTCTAGACCTCAGGATGTCAGAATCGGAGTAAAACCGATGTCTCTGGCTTTGGCCAAAGTGCACAAGACCTAGACACGGAGCTGGTTGCCCTAGATACCATAGAAATCACTAGAAGACATTATTCCGAGATACAGGAGCTGCGCAGTATGCTGCAATTCTGAGGATATACCAAGCGACATCCATACGCATGCAGAGCGCTGCTAACTGATGCCGCACCATGGAGAAACCAGAGTCTGGCCCCGAGTTGGAGCTCCGAGTAACCACCAAGCTATGGTGTGATGACAACAACATGTGCAGGACCCAGAAAACAGAGTTCCGCAACCCAAAATATACTATATATGGTTGTACTAATTTGTCGGACATAGACTAGATAAATAGCGCAGTGTAAATTGTAGTGTACAAGTTTCGGACCCCCCTTGTTGGAGCGTAAAGGCCCTCAGCTTAGCGCTCTAGCTTCGGGATTAGTTTGTAGCTTCGAGCAAGAGAATATACCTTTTATTGATAACATTTGAGTGACTTGAGTAGTGCACGAGGCATAGGAAGCTAGCACAGGACTTGTGTACGGTTTGAGTGATTGGTTGACTTGCGCTCTACCCTGAGAATAAGAGATATTGTGTCATTGTGGACGCACTCTTGAGTTTTGAGGGTTTCTTGTGACGCGAGGTGCTACAGGCAGCAGAGGTTCAAACCCTTTGGTCTGTTTAGTGTTCGTGCTTGAGGCCCTCTTTGTGACGCACGGTGCTACAGGCGGCACAGGTTCAAACCCTGTGGTCTGATTAGTACATGCTTGAGGGTTCTCATTTCCCAAGCGGCAGAGGTTCAAACCCTTTGGCTTGAGGATGGGGTTTATTTCGTTATTGTGTCTCTGGATCGTATAGGTTCAAACCCTGTGGGTCTACGATCGGTTTGGAAGCTTGAGCGCATAGGTTCAAATCCTGTGGCTTGAGTGGACATGTTGTGAAGGGTTTCTGCTTAGAGCGCAAGCTTTGGGTCATGTTTAGAGTGTGTTTAAGTTGTTGTGGTCACCTGTGTGTGTCGTGCAAGACTTATTGAGGGTTTTGTGGGTGTGTGGCGACATGTTGTGTATTGTAGTACACCTTTGCCTTGAGGCCCAGCGACATCTGTCGCTCCTCTTGTTATAAAAGCCTTTGGACTTAGAGAGATCTAGATACCCTATGAGTGCTATTGCTATATGTGTATATCGTATATTCTGAGAGTTTAGTTGTTTTGCTTCAATCTGCTTCTATTGCATAATATCCCCCAAGAACTAGAGGGTCTGTGTGTGTAGTGTTGGGTGTGGGTGTGATCAGTGGCTTCGACACTGTTGCATTTCTAGCCTGCACGCACAGAGTCTCTTCAACGGGCTCTGAGAACAATGTTAAAAATCCCTATCAAACTGGGAGGTGATGGGGTCTGGGGTATGTATATATGTACACACCGGGGAGTAGGGGGTGAGAATGCACCTCATTGACTCTGCATGACTCATGGTGACATCTTTCTCTGCAGCCAAATGGTGATAAATTCTAAAATTATAATTGTATGTCTGCCTTTCCATCTAAATGGTTCGACGACCTGATGACATCTAATAATAGCATATTTTCATGTACTACCATGGAGAATACAACTTAGTCTGTTTGTTAGAACCATATCTAGGCGGTGATAAGACAGACGTGTCGTTCCTTCTGCCTATGCTTTACGGAGGAATGGACAATGCTGTTGCCACGTAATCATGACGAAGACCAAAGCTTCCGGCACTCTGTGAAACAGCGGGCTAATTCGACCTCTGGCCGTTCCAACCCTTCTTGCGCTCAGGACCACACCTTCATCTGCATAACACTGGCCAGTACTCCATGTTGTGCTGAGACGGTTGCCCTGTGCAATGGGCACACCTTGAGTTCATCAAACAAGGTCTGGCCCATGGTGGATGTGATGTGGCTTCGGTCAAGATTCCTCCTTCTACCAGTCACTGTGTATCACATCAATACCTGCTGTCACTGTCTCCATGGGTATGCCCTCCGTATCTATGATGAAAGGTGAGCCTGGACTAATTATTGTCTAGATATCGACGGTCATGGAACCTTTCAGCTTTGAAGATCGTCTTTTGCAAAGTTCTTCTCTGTCACCATTCTCCGTATGATACTTTGCACTGCCTATTTCTCGGTTAGCCACCTTCATGTTTTCCCAGCCCATACCACTGTTGTTCAGTTTCTTCTGCACATGTCAAAGCTGCTCACCAAGAGCTAGGTGTATGCTTCTTCTGTGACCATCCCAAGCTATTCGCTTTCATGTCCTCCTCACAGACGAGTCAATGATTCCAAATTTGCTTGTGAGGTATGGCTGCCGTGACCTGTATTCTTTGTGCTCAGGATTTATCTCTATCGTAGATGGCCTCAACAGTAATTCTTGTTGATATTACCATGGTGGCATCCTTCAAGCGATGTATTTCGGTGAAGTGAATGCTAAAGAGACTGAGGTAGATGCTTGTTCGCGGAGTGTATGTGCACCAGCCGGGTGACTTGTACTTGAGCGCATGGCTACCGTGCAGTTTCTAGTGCTTCCTTGCATGCTTCACAACGAAGCTACTGTATCTCCCACCATATGCTTCAAGACTAAGCTTTGAGGCAAGACTTGAACGTTCCTTTGTCTAGAATAGGCATCTTGACTCTTAGAGTGGGGTCTGTCTCTTGGAGTGTCGGACTCGTCGTATTTTAGTCCTTGAACACCGCGAAAGACAGTTTTCACACAAAACGACCTATGGAGGTCAAAGCCAAAGGTACGGAAAGCAAGTCCGGGTCCCCAATGCGTGACTAAAGTGTAATCAAATGCAATGTGAGTGCCTTCTTCACTCAGTGGGGAAGACTTTGCTAAGAATTGGTTAGAGTTAACCAGATGAGGAATATAGAACCAGGGACGAGTTTCCAGTAGATTTAGAGGAGAAGGCCATGCTCATCTCTAAGCCACAAACCATCCTCAGTTGCATCGCCACTATGATCTTGTTACGCCCATGGTGAAACGGTTATCGTGCTTGCCTTCCATCTCCTCAGTAGGAAGTATGCTTCCAGCAAGCGGTAGGGGTTCAACTCCCTGTCGGCGTATATGTTGGGGTAACCTGTCATTTTTTTAAGACAGACTCTTCTATTGCCTAAATTTTCGAGTCTTCCACTGCCAGTTGCTAAACTGACTCGCTCATCAAGCACTCTATTAGATGTCCTCAATCTCAACTCCCTCAATGGAAGGCCTAAGGGGGCTGCATACAACCTTTACTTCTTTCTATTGCTCCACCCTTATACTGGTTCTCTTTTTTCTTCTGCTATGTCATTGTCTGAAACATTATCTCTAAAGTAAAGAGGTATCTGGTGGTAGGTACAACTGGACATCCATCCTGCTCAGCAAGTTCATTTGTTTCTTTCGCTTCCTAGGATGTTCGCTCGTCGAGTTGCCGACGAATATTTATTGAATTGCACCATTCCTGCCAATGGTCTACTTATGCTGTGTCCTTCTTCTATTCTATGAAGCTTTCGACACAGTGCCCACAGCTTCGACGTTGAATCCTGTCAGTTAAATACATGATCCAGATGAATTGGGATCCTCAATGAAACCTTTCAATGCACAGATGATGAAGAGGTTATTGTGCTTGCGTAGGTTTGTATGTCATTGAGCAGCAGAAAGTGTTTGACTCGCCTTCGATGGTGTCAGAGCTATCTCTGGTTTCCTTCCAGCAAATAACCCCTTCAAAATTAGACACCAACTCGGTCCATATCCCTAGATCCACCTCGTCTCAAGATACTTCCATCTTTGTCTTCTTCTCTTCGACTACTTCTCTGAATTCGCCTTCTATACTGCTAATATTTGATATCTTACTCCGTGAGCCTCATGACTCAGGGCAGAATGAACATGCCTGTTTCATGCATGCACCACGCGTACACGATTATAGCAGGGGAAGGCTGGCCCAATGTCCACGAGGCTATATTCAAATTGATCTTGATGTGTTTTCCTTCCTGACATCATCACAAAAACTGTTGCCTAGCCTTGCAGAAATTGTGCAATTATGGTATCTTCCTAAACAGTACAAGCTGGGGATCGGGATCGAAATCGGGGCGAATACAATGGAAATGACTGTCGACATGCAGATTCTCCCAGATGCCTGCAGCATTGCGTTGACGTTATCTACTCATAGGAAGGAAGACCAACCAATGATGCTATGACTGCCGGAGATTCTTTTGTGTTGGTCACTGGCATGTGATTAGAAGCTCGCTGTCGACAGGCTTTGGTAGCATTGTCGTTTCGAGGACAGAAGTGTGTATATGCGCGCCAGTCACGGAGTTCGAGGTGAGAAAGATTTTGGTCAGCTCAACACAGCTCCTGATGACATCTACCTCTGCAGGCGATTGATATCAGACAAAAGCATAACACTGTAATTGTACATCTTCCTTCCCTCTTAATGATTCGACGAACTGACGACTTGTGATTACAGCATACATCCATGTAACTTTGGTTTTGAATACCAACGGCTATCCACATTTTTGAGCGATATCATGAAATTTCCTTGCCCTGAGTCTCACCACCTTCAGACATCTCTTTATTGGATTTGTATCTAAGTCGTGATAAGACTATGGGATCACTTTTCTGAACCTATGCGTCACTGAGCCACGTACAAAGTCGGTCCCACAACCTTCGACCCATCTGAAGAATGGAGGGGCTATTGGTCGTCTCGCCGTTGCAGCTTTTCCTTGTTTAGGTACCTCAAATTTGGGAAACTCTGCCACTTTCGATAACTCGTCTTGATTCCCATTTTCATCAATTCGACTTCATGTGTAACTGATATGACTTCTGTCGGTCGTCGGCTAGGACTCAGGTTTCTCCCATCAGTAAGCGACCTGCCATCGCTCCCTGTAAGTGTTCTTCCTCCATACATCTCTTCCCTGATCTCATATGCTGCTCGCTTAGATGGGGATAGATCTGGCAATCTCTCGTTTTTGCATCGGCACTGCATGACTGGAGAAACCTGGTCGTCATCTCCAAGATACTGCACCCACTACCAATGCAAGGTTTATATCATTTTATAAAATATCCCTGCCGAGAAAGAGTTTTAAGTAATGTGCATCGCTTTAAGTTGTGCAAATCGTTACTTCGGTTCTCTGGGGAATGAACAATGTTTCATATTTCCAAAACACGCAGTGGGAATCGGATTTCAAAGCAAGTAAATCACAGTCAAGAGATGCTATAAGCAAAGAGGTTATAAAAAGGAAAAGGAATGATGGGCCATCTACTGAGCATGTCACACATTGCAGTATTTGCATCTATTGATCATTCCTGGTCTTCACCAAAACTTCCCTCTAGCGTTTCTTCAGCTGATGTGCGATTATACCCGTTGCTGGACCCATGACTGGTGATAGACTTGGAACGCGACAGAAGGCATGAAGCTATGGCTCACTCACACTCAGTGACATCATTGATTTAGTGAAAGGAAGAATAGCGACCCAGACTTTTGGCAAATGGTGCGTGATAGTCAGGCATTTAGAATGGAGAGCTGATGGAATCAACAGTTCATGGGAAATGGTCGGCCAGGCGAGCACACTAAAATCAATTCAATACCCTCGACTCATGGAAAGGAAAGGCTGATGCTCTCGGAAGTGATGGAAGCCTAGGCAGACATTTCACCAATTCATGAGATCCCTCGTACTATAACGGCTTCTTGAATTCCAACACTCACCCACTATCTCTCAACCTTCTGGTAGCTCTGTAGTCTTTGTGCCACTGCACATTCCTTCATCCGGACATGCCATAGCCTCTCCCATCGCCTGCCAGGTCTCAATTTCCTTCCTCTGTAGCGCCTCATGCTACTATACCTTATGTCAATTCTCACCACTTATAGCATGGCCACTACATGGCAGCAGAGAATCTCATGCTCTTCATATGTAATATCTTACCTGTCTCTCCTCTCGCTCATGCACCTTTCAGCGTCTGGCCCTCTCGTCCTTGATAGCAAGGCACAATGAAATGGATGTTGCTTCTCAGAGAACCCCAGGACTGCATACACTCCACACAGAGGACAGGTCTTCTGGTTTGTTTTAATTTCTTATGGCAGAGGCATAGCTGAACCATGCCTAGATGCAAGTCCTGAGCACAGCCTAAGGTGTTGAGACCGACATTAACAATACATCTGGCCGCTTCATTTCATCCTTAGAATTGAAGGAGAACACTGGATAGACATGTCCTAGTTGGGGAGTACGAGGTCACTTCAGCTCTGTGCGACCTTTGATGGGATTGCAGTGTTCATCATGACCTGAAAACGAAGTGTGGTATCGTAATTGTACATTTGCCTTTTCATCGCAACGGCCTGATCTCCTTCTGACATATCATTATAGCATAATTTCATGTAGTTCCTGTGCTGAATATGAACAGATGTACGTCTTATCAAATATGAAGCTCCACTCTGAGTTCTTTGGTACAGCTGTCTGTTCATTGGAGGTGCAACGAGGAGATGCGACCTCCTGGTCATTTTCACAATCCATAGGATCGAGCCGTGCTGATTGCACTCGCACATAACCAATCCCAGTTTTACCACGACACATTTTTTGGCTATCATCGTTGTAGCGTCTTCCTTCTCATCTTCATCAGCCCCGCCAATCCAAATCCTCATTTCTAGCCACCCCAGCAATAGCTCAGAAACCCAAAACTTCGACCTCTTTATTCTTTACCATACATGGCACACCGCACATGGCCATATATACCAAGGCGACTGTATATGGTATCGACATTGTGATATACCCACAGTAGCTGCTCCCGTGCGACAGATGCTTCCACTATCGCCATGTCTCTCCCTGAAATATCAGCGCAATTGTCGCATTGACCAACAGCACCCGCCTCATATTGGACAGGTTGGACCGAACAATGAGCTTCTCTCTCCATCTAGCAATTCAAAGAACCAGTCATCAGCAATGACCTAGCTCACACAAGAGAAGGGCACGCATTGTTGCCATGCTCACAGAGGTGTGAAAGAAGCAACGTGCAGGTGTACACTTTCCATGGCCAGGACTGGGCCAAAGCGCTCTTTTCATCTATTGATCCCAACTTGTTACCTTCTTATTGCCATCACACGCTCCCTCCATTCCACCAAATCTTTGCCTAGGACATCATCTGCAGCAGTCTGCATGTGATTATGGGCAGTTCAAGGGCTGTGATTACCGCTTGGGATAGATTGACGTGAACGCAAGAGAGGTGAACGAAAGCCTGCAGTTCCAACTTGCTGGCTCACATATGCCCTTACACCAGCAACATCATTTCGATGTCATCGAGCTACGGAAGGGATTACTGACTACCGATACTCTCACCACCTGGGATCTTTGTGTCTTTGTCTCTGACATGGGCATTTCGAAGCGAGAGCCAGCTACACTGCAAGGCATCTCAGTGAGCATCGCTTTTACTGTGCTGTGACATAGACTTAGCTGGCCCTTGCTTATGGCTAGATCCAGACTCAGAAAATGACGTTACACCATGTCAAGCCAAGATCAACTACACTTTTGCAGTACACTTGTCAAGCTGGAGTGCATGTTGGAGAGTACGAGGTGAGAGTGCATCTCGTCAACTCTGTGTGACTCATGAAGCTGAAGTCTTCTTTCTCCGCAGGCGACCGGTGATAAATCCTAAAATTACAACCATGCATCCACATGGTTCGACAACGTGATGGCATCTAATATAGCATACATTCCTGTAACTGCCGCGGCAAATACAACAGATGCCTGTTTTTCAATGACATATCTGGGCCATCATAAATCGTTCACTTCACCTATGCTTTACAGAGGAATGAACCAACATCATCATGCTGAAGACCAAACCCTCCAGCCCTGTGCAAAACAGCAGACTAAGTCGTCCTCTGGCCATTTCAGGCTTGGCTGATATGCACCAAGGGTCCGTGGCTTAGGGGGAATCGAGCTCCAGGGAAGGTAACTGGTGGTAAGAGATGCAGCATCCAAGCTGCAAGCAAAAAGGTAACGTTTTGGGCGGAAGCAATAAGGCATAGAACAGGAAGGTTGGGCCAGTCTTCTGTTGAAGCGCGCGGCACTATTTGCATCTATTGATCTTACCTCTTGTCAAGCAAACTTCTGCCTAGCATGTCCTCAGCTTGCATGGAGTAGTACTCGTGTTATGGGCCCATCACTTCGAATTTTAACACGACGAATACCTACAGTTCCAGCTCACTCGTACTCGGACACCATTGATTTGTGGAATGGAAGAACAGCTAATTGCTCAGATTAGGGCAAGATTAGGAAGGACCTTTGGCCAATGGTATGTGATAGTCAGATATTTTGCATGGGAAGCTGATGGAACCAATAGTTCAAGGGAGACCACCAGCACCACAAGCAAGAGGCACACAGCACGATGACTGCAGCAGCGAGGCAGTATCATCTCGATATCATCAATTTATGGCACGGCCCGATGGATGCTCTTGGAAAGTGACCAACACCTAGCTGAATGTTTGAAAGAACGAGCTGTAGCTCTCGTGAATCGCAGCACAGTGGCTTCCCGCATCCAGTCTATTCACCTCTCCCAGACCAGCTCCAACTCAACACTCGAAGACGAGCAATAACCCTCTCCTATCGCCTGCTGTTTCTCAACCTCCTCGTCTACCTGTATCATCTCCTATCACTGTCCCTTATGTCAAATTCCCGCCATTCACAATACAATGACTGTACTGCAGCAGAGATTCTTGCGCCACTCTGGAGATATTGTCCAGCCGAGTATGCCATATCTTACCTGGCCTTTCTCTCGCTCACTCGTCTTTTAGCATCCAGTCCCTGTGTCCATGATACCAACTCCCAACAAATGAGCAGGGTTTTTTCAAAGCACCCAATCAACACGTATACTCCATGCAGAGGATGGTTCACTTCGATTTCATCCGGCAACGACCTAGCTGACCCTTGATTAGATATGGGCAGTGGATGTAGGAAGGACTGGCAGGATGAACACTATGACTCACTATCAAGACACCTTCATTGATTCATTGTCAGGCTTGAGAGCACTGCATATATACAAGCCGGTTCTGGAGTACGATGTCTTTTCAGCTCCATGCGACTCCTGATGAGATTACCATATCCATGTCATGAAAAAGATGCCCTAATATAATTGTACGTCTGCCTTTCATCTCAACTTTTAGACTTCCTTCTGACATTATGATTCTAGATACTTTGATTTAACTACTGTACTGAATACAAATGGATGTCCATCTTACCGAGAGAGACGTCAGGCAATACCAAAGGATATGCACATCTTTACTTATCCGGTTGTTCAATTAACCTGCTGAGATGGGCGACAGCATGATATTCCACATGAGCCTCAATGGGAATCAAACGGCCCAAAACACTGGTGTAATTGCTCATGCAGCACCCGGCCGCTGAACTATGGGTGCTGCAATGTATGATTCTGCAGGGATGCAACTATCCACTGCCGACACTGAACTTCCCCATACTTGGTATTGATCCATGCATTTTATCCTTCATTTAACTGATGTGATTCATCTTCACTGGACCCACTTAATTGGCACTTTTTGTTGCCATAAGAACAATATAATAGATCAACAAGCATAGAGCAGCGCATAAATCATTTCTTACCTTTATAAATTCTCACATCCTAGAACAAGCAGAAGCCCGATGGCGAAGACTTATGGACAATACCCAATGGGACAGCCAGCCAATGAAACCATGATGATACGTTCGACATACATCTCATGGGCTATCAATGAATTCCAATGTGCCATACAATGGAACAAAATACCTACATGTACATGGGTAGTGTGAGTCATGCAACTGGAGTGCTACATTGGTTAGTGGACGCAATGTTTACATCTGTAGACCTGTTGATGTTTCCTTTCATTCCAGTATCTCTTGATCCGATTAGCTAGTGATTATGCATGTTCGACTACATCAATGATCCCCATAATCACAGAATTCTACAGTTCTACAGTAGTGACCATGCTCCCTCTGACTGTTTGATTTCAGGGCCCAGTTGTCAACACCAAGAAACAAGACAATGATGACTATACCTGACAGGTAGTCTCAATCAAACAAGTACATTGTGAGACTCTACCATGACACCTCAGAGATCATGGAGCCTCGTTACTTCTTTCCAGTTGTCCATCATAAACACTGACACTTTCTTGAACCTCTGATCTGGCATTCATCGTCCAACAGCCCAGTGGATTTGCTTTGTTTCTCCATAGATGGGGTGTGGATCTTGACCATGAAGTAAAACATACATGTCCTCGGGTATTGGGATTTGGTGGGTGACACAGATTTTGAATGTGTGTGATGTCCCGTCTGCATCTTTGACCACCAACTGTCCACATTGATCAACCCCTTCTGCCGATCCCATGTCCAATCCCCGCAGAAGCCCTTTTTCAATGCAAAGCCCATCAACCGAGTCCTCATCCATCTCATCATTATGCTGAACTCCACCGAAATAGTTGACAAATGCTGGCAGAGGCTCCATCATGACCTGGTCCCATGTCAGCCTCCATTTCTTGCATCTGAGTCCAACTCCAGGATACTGAAAGAGGAGGAGTGCATGGTCATATCTGTATATTGTATTCACCAGCACCATCCATGCATCCTCGAGAGACCCACTCTCATAGTAGGCAGGTATCGTATCAGGCACCATGGGCTGTGCAAGTCTGGCTACTCTGTCCATGGGATTTGTCGATACCTGATCCCGCATGGCTGTCAATACACTGAATATATCCGGGAATGTATGCAATGACTTCAGCTGCTTGTGAAACCTGGTCAACATGATTATTTTGTAGTTCCCATCGTCATCTACTGGCTCAGCGTGCATCGGTCCATCTGGTGTATCCCCGGCAATGATCCTCCCCCTGATTCCGACCTCCTGGACTGTCCAAGCATGTCAAAACCAACACCGATCGCTGTCCAAGTCGCCCTCCTTCAAACTCAATGGCCGCCCCAGCCCACTCAGGTAGACCACCACCTTGGTAGCCTGATAGATGAATCCTATTGTGGGCACGTCCAGTTTCCACTCCTCTGCACGCAGATCCTCCCTTGGCCCCCCTTTCTGTCTCAAACAGAGGACATCCAGCCATGTGTACTCTACTTCCAGATTCAGCATCTCAATCTGGATGAGATTGAGACTGGCATCCTTCGGAATTGGCACAGGCCACTCCTTCCCATTGATAGGTGTCCACACATCCACATGATCTTTCTCATCAACCCAAGCATGCGAAATTGGATCAGGATGTCTCAGGCTGTCAGCAATCCAATATGGCACCACACAATTGCTGTACAGGTCCCATACATGTCGAGGTGCCAGATCTGGTTTGACAATCCAGTTTCCTACCAGTGCTTTTTCTTGCATCTTCCTGTCCTCATCTTCTCATCTGCGGAGTTCATCTTGCATGTTGCTATCCCAATGTTTCCATACCAGGTGTAGATGACCATATACAGTGCCAAAGTCGTAGTTCTTCTCTATGCACTCCTCGAGACGGGATAAGAGAGATGGAGTGTCGAGGGTGTGTGATGTTCCTAGTGTCGCATTCAATCGATCTAAGACACCCTGAATGCCAAGGGCTGCGCAGGGAGTATCGGCAAGGGAGGGTGGTATAATGGGACTTCGACCGGTATAGGATCATTGCTTTGGAACCTTGATGGATTCTTCCACTGATACGCCGTCTAGGCATTCACACCTAGATTTTGCGATTTTGTAACAATACAATTGCATATCTATCCTGTACTAGTGATAATAAAAGGACTATAGCTGAGGCTTCGAGCTGATAGTTACAGCAGTATGCGACTAGTGAAGCCAGAACTTAGATGCAATACCACTAGTGGGTCAAATCTACCAGCTGGCCATACTAGTAACTTGAAGGCTAGCCGGAATAATTAATATAAGACCACTAGTGGACGAGTAATGCTACTAGCGCACCAAACAAGAAGCAGAATACACAGATCTCAGGAAGTTCAGTCACTAGTAGACTGATCGGGGCAGAAACACCTAAGTCAGGTTAACTAGTCACGCAGCAATCTCGAAGCAGGACTTAGAAATGAAATAGCAACGGATTAATGTTACGCTCAGATCTGACTAGTGCGATCAGATCTATTACGATCGGCACTAGTATAGCCCGGCTGCGCTTTCGATCACGGCCGACTACGGTTGTGAGCACGAGGATGTGGCTAGTTGTTCATCTCCGGCACTAGTGGCGCGTTGCTGGGTCAAAGAACGCGAGATTAACCCATTAGCTGAGCTCTGTGGCTCACTAGTCGTCCAATAGCAATTTCTAGACCGACTATTGCATGTTTATGTGCGATATTTCGGGCCTAGCCAAGAAATCCATACCGAAAATACCCCACTAGTGTAGCTGTTTGCGTCGCTTTGTACCTTTCTTTACAGTATATAAGTAGTAGAATAGCCACTCGCAACGGGAGGCAACGCCATCCCTGCGATTGAGACCTACTAGTAGAATCTAGTGCCCCAATTAAAGGCTTTTGTGCTTAACCTCAAACGAAGCAGCTACTAGGTCGCTAAGTTACCTATAGTATTGAGTGAATTGAAGTCCCTTTGAGTCTACTATTGTGTCCTGCAAAGGCCAAGAGTGCTCCAAAGTTAGTTCTTGCAGTTTCTCAAAGTTAAAGTATTATTCTTAGGCCAATAGTGCCACTAGTAAGCTAGAGTGTGAACTAGTCAAGTGTTATCACTTGTAAGGAGCAGTTTCTAGGCCAAGAGTGCCACTAGTAAGCCAAGAGTGCGAACTAGTCAAGTGTTGATCACTTGTAGGAAGTATTACAGGGCCAAGAGAGCCAATAGTCCGAACAGTCAGAGTCCCAGCGAGCGCAGTAGCTCAAAACCAAGTCACATTCATTCAATTGTGTCTTACCCACCCCACTAGTGTGAGTAGTACGCTTGTAAAACTCACTAGTAACGAATAAAACATCTTTTTGAACAACCTATCTTGATTATCGAGTCTGCAGAGTGCTTCTATCATACTCGAAACACCTGAATTCAATACATTGGTGATAGTGTAGAGTGTAGAGAGGTTTAGTGTTGGTTGGAGCTCATTTCCGCCCACTAGTCTTTTGCCATTCGCCGTTACTGAGCACATCATTGGCAGCCCATCTTTACCTTTATACTCCTCCCATTCTGTCAGATCTGAAAACTCGTCTGTCGTCATTTCCAGGGCAACGATTTGAGGCTTCATTCCAGCACTCATTGCCCTTTGCTTTCTTCTACTCACAGCTGCTATCTTCGAGAAGTCCAGATTGAAAATCAGGGAATAGCACGTCTCGTTCATCCCTCCTTTGATCAAAGGCGCTAGACAAGCCTGGGCTTCCCAATTGATGATCTATGCTGAATTGTGAGTGAGTCGGGTTTCCTTTGCCAAGCCAGCCATTATTGACTTTTGCATAAGGTAGAGCATGGTCAGCCCTCTAGAAGGGAAGATCTGATGATATGAACAAATCAGGCAAGACTGTCAGCAGCACAAAGAAGAGAAATGCAGCATGACAATGGACACTGAGTGAACAGCAGAATGGCAGCTTCTTGAGCCACACTCATTGGTAGCTTAATCGCTTATCTTCAAGCTTTGATTATTTATGCAACCTGCATGGCAGTTTCACTACCCCACACATTGGTATGTGACCTTCAATCTCTTTCAAATGCTCTAAGACGCATTGTGCTGCACCCTGATCTCACTCACATTCCTTTTTAGCATTCAGTCCTATCTATGAACAGTATGTTATTTGTTAGCAAAGCCAACAAATGCCTATCCTCGACATAGGGGAGGTCTTCCGGTGCATATCATCGCTTCACCTGCGCTCATTCTCATGTCTAGCCGGCAGCGATAATGAGTTTGGAGGAAAGAGGTGCATATATACACACAGAGGGCAGGGAGTATAAGGTCAGAAAACATACTTGTCAGGTCTCTCTCCAAGGCACTGGATGACAGACAAAATTGTAACATTATAATCATACATCCGCTTTTTCTTCTCACAGTGTCGAGGGATTACTGACATCTTATCATAGTCTAAGTATGTTCCATGTAACTACAGCAGGGAATAAGAACAAGTGTCCACCTTATCAAGACATGCATACCTTGGTTTGTTAGTCAGACACGTAGTTCTGGGTACTTATAATACCACCTGGATGCCTGTCCAAGCTATGTTTTGCGGAGGATTTGATGGAGTCTAATCCGTGTAATTGATAATTGAACATAGGTTTCCAGCTCTCTGCAAGACAGCAACACAATTTGTGTTCTTGTCATTGCAGCCTTCTCATGTTTATGACCATACTTCAAATCAAGTAAATCTCTGCTACATCTGCTGGCACACATTGATCCCAGTTCAGAGGATATTGACTTTGTCACTGCTACTACATCCTTTGTGACACATCTTGATGTAGTCCTTCTCTCTTATTCAGCTTAGCAATGTCTTATGCTCTTCTATGTCTGAATGATTGACTCCCAGTGGTCCTTACAAATGGAATTGCCCCTTCTATACTGCTAATCTCCAATGTCTTACTTCATGAGCCTCATGGTTCTGGGCAAAACAAACACACCTCCATTGTGCATGCTCCACACAAATGCCTTCACACAATTATCTTTGTGGTTAGCACATTCATTTCACTAGTATACCCCTTGTGCTCATCTTGACTGCATCTCTTTGCATTTGACAACTCCATAATCAAAGCTTCTCTCTCTGTTCTTTTGGTTCTATGACACTGTTCCCCTAGATTGGAACACTGTCTAAAGAAAACCATTTGGAGTCTGCCTTGATTAGCTCCTCTAATGACTATGTATTATTTCTGACCCTTTGCCACTCCTGATGACAAGTATACTGGGGTCAGCCTGCAATATCACATCAATATATCAGTGTGAGTCATGCAACCAGAGTGCTACATTGGTTAGTGAAAGCAATGTTTACTAGTACAATTGTAGACATTCTGAATTTTCCTTCAGCTTACATTGCAGCATCTCTCCAACTGGATGAGCTAACAATATGATATGTTGGACTACTTACATCAATTATCCCCATAATCAAAAAATTCTACCACCCTACAGGAGTGACCCATGTCCTCCTTCTGATTGTCTGATTTCCAGACCCAGTTGTTGACACCAAGTATCAAGATGGGGATAACTACTTATCCCTGATAGGTAGTCACAATCAAACAAGTACATGGCGAGACTCTACCATGACACCTCGAAGATTATCAAGCCTTTCTACTGCTTTCCAGTCTTCCATCACAAATATTGACACTTTCTGAAACCTCTGACCTGGCATTTGTTGTCCAATAGCCCAGTATTTTGATACATTTCCTTTTGCAATGTACCAAGGCACTTCAGCACTGCGAAGTAAAGTGTACACATCCTCTGGTATTGGGAATTGATGGGTGACATGGATTTTGAATGTGTGCATGGTCCCAGTTGCATCTTTGACAACCAACTCTCCCCATCGATCAACACCATCTGTGGATTCCATATCCAATCCCCACAGAAGCCCCTTTTCAATGCAAAACCCATCAACCCAGTCCTCATCTGTCTCACCATCATGATGAACATGACCACAATACATGCCATCCACTGGCAGAGGCTCTGTCATGACCTGGTCCCATGTTGGCCTCCATTTCTTGCATCCGAGTCCGACTCCAGGATACCAAAAGAGGAGGAGCCCACGGTTATATGTGTTTGTTGTATTCACCAGTGCTGTCCATGCATCCTCAAGAGACTCGCTCTCATAGTAGGCAGGTATCATATCAGGCAGCATGGGCAGTGCAAGTCCGGCAACTCTGTCCACAGGATTGGTTGATACCCGATCCCGCATTGCTGTCAATACACTAAATACATCTGCCTTTCTATGCAATAACTTCAGCTTCTTGTGAAACCTGGTCAACACATCTGTCTTGTAATTCCCATCATTGTCTATTGGCTCGGCATGCATGGGTCCATCTGGTGTATCCCCAGCAATGATCCTCCCTGCAAATCCGACCTCCTGGACTGTCCAAGCATGTTGGAACCAAGACCGATCGCTCTCCATGTCGCCCTCCTTCAAACTCAATGGCCGCCCCAGCCCATTCAGGTAGACCACCACCTTCTGTTCCTGATAGATGTATCCGATTGTAGGCACATCCAGTTTCCACTCCTCTGCACAATGATCCTCTCTTGGCCCCCCTTTCTGCCTCAAACAGAGGACATCCAGCCACACATAGTCCTTTCCAAGATTCAGCATCTCAATCTGGATGAGATTGAGATTGGCATCCTTTGGTATTGGCACAGGCCACTCCTTTCTGTTGATAGGTGTCCACATATCCACACGATCCTTCTCATCAACCCAAGCATGTGAAATCGGTTCGAGCTGATATCTGTCAGTGATCCAATATGGCAATACACGATTGCTGTACAGGTCCCATACATGTCGAGGTTCCAAATATGGATTGACAATCACATTTCCTACCAGTGCTTCTTGTCGCATCTTCCTGTCCTCATCTTCACATCTGCGGAGTTCATCTTGGATATTGCTATCCCTATGTGTGTTCCATACCATGCGTAGACAGCCATATACACTACCAAAGTCATAGTTCTTCTCTATGAACTCCTCAAGAACAGATAAGAGAGATGGGGCATTGAGGGTGTGTGATGTTCCTAGGGTCGCATTCAATTGATCTAGGACACCCTGAATGCCAAGGGCAGCACAGGGAGTATCAGCAAGGGAGGATGGTATAACGGGGTTTTGACCGGTATAGGATCGTTGGTCTGGAACCTTGATTGATGCTTCCACTTGGCCGGTCTCAGTGAGCGCGGAGATGGTGACTCTAGGGAGAGTGATGCCCTGGAATATGTGATCAATTCCTGCCCCTCTTGTCTTGCCAACTCACTTACCCACTTATCCCTATACTTCCAAACATAATAGTCATCGTCTTCTGAAACACTAACAGAATCACTAGTTGATGGCTCATTGACAAGGTTAATATGAGAACCTGCAACCAAGGATGAGCAGGATAACTCTGGTTGCACAGCTGATGAAGAATTATGTATCGTCTCCAGGACGGGTTCCCAGTCATCCGAGGTAGAATTGATATACAGGTGTACTATCTCCCCTTGAGACTCTGAAGGTGCAATTGTATTCGCTTTCTGGCCCGAAAGAGCAGCGACGCTCGGAGCGGAATCCTCTGGTGCCTGTGGAGTCGTGAAAACGGAGCGGAAGCGTTTCCAAATCGACTTGATGAGATACAAAGATATTCTCGATGGCGCTAACGTTGTCAGAGTAAGTAAGTACTCAAAACGACTGTAGACTGACTACACGCACTATTTCCCATTTCGAAATCTTCAGGATATTGTTCAAGGGAGTACAGAGCGGAACTGCTCAAGTCGAGATGGGCACGTGTTGGAGGTTAAAGCAATGGCATGGCAGCACCGTGGTAGGGAGCAGTCGACCACACTCGAAGAACATGGTGCACACGTGAAATTTGTTTCGAATTCATCGTGTCATTCAACCACGAGGATGAGCGCTGCAGAGTGATCGGACAACAAGTTGCATGTGTGTGATATGATTGAGTTTTCCAGATGAAAATAGCATTTATCTCCGACTCTACCTTTCTCTCATTGTTCGTCACTCGTCATCACCTTACACTCTGGAAATTTCGATGTGAATATCTATCGTCGCTCCTTTCGAAACACCGGCCGTTCTTCGAGATACAATCAATTATCTTATGTATACGAGAACATGATGCCAACGGCATCCCAAATCCGCGTGGTCTTCTCTCGGCTCCCATGGTGATTGACGTTCTAAGTTCAACAGCAGCTTCAAGAAAACACGGGACGAAACATACCGCTGAAGATACAGAGCATTGTTCACTACAGCCTCCTCTTGGCTGAATTCGGGAAACGAACCATAAATACTTCCTAATCCTGCTCAGAAAGTGATGTCCTTGCACCAAGCAGGAAGTCCATACGATCGCCATTGATTACCGCACCGCCATTAATAGACGACCATGGTTCGATTCCTGAGTGCCGTGTTGCATTGATGTGTAACTGCATTCCAATTTTAGCCTAGCCTCGGATTCTTCCTGTCGATATTAACGTACGAAGGCCGCCATCTACCAGAAATAGACGCCCTAAAGATTGTTGAGCACGCAAAACAGGAAAATCCGCCGTCATGCTACAAACTCTTTGTCTTTTGTTGAAATGAATAATGAGAACAAACCGTCGTTAATCCTGGGGAGAATCGTTGTAGCTGGCGTTGAACCGATTCCGAACAGCTCCCATGTCTTGGGAACTGTCTGGGAGAAACACGATGCGATACTGCGCTTCTTGATCCCGGTGATGCCTCTTAATTCCGACGATGATGAGAATCAGGTGTGTGATTCTATGATAAATACGTACCACGGATCCTCAGAGTGTAGGTCACAATATTTGTAGAGGAATGTCTTCGTGCTCCGGGAAAGAGTCTCTCTGCTCAAGAAGAGATGTTCCCTTAGTAAGTTCGAGGAGCAACGTCTCCATTTCTCACGGCAGCTAGAGTTTGATATCTATCAGGAAAAAGAAGAGTGCGCAAGAACAAGAAGCCAACCTTTATGAGATAACGTTTTGGTTTCAGTTTGTATGCCCCATATCGAGCGCGCTGTGAGAAAGAGGCGGCAAACTTTACAGATGCGAGAAGGGTTGTTCAAGGTGTTACGTACGTGTCGTCGTAAAGTACAAGTAACTCACAGCTAGAGGACTCTTTGACCATCAAAGCTTGGTCCTTCCCATCAGCAGCGTCCTTCCATACTTCGCTATTCTTTTGCTCGGGCAGCCGGCTCTCGAAGATGGCGGCTGCGTGCTTCGGGGTAGCACGGAAATAAATCACTATTTGTCCAGGATCTTGAGATTTAGCTTTTGCCGCCCGGACCAGCTTTGAAATAACATGTAGTCGCACGCTCGAGGGCAAGGGATTGCTCTTTGAGCTCGGCCGACCAAGACAGGGAGCGGCTGGGATCCTTGGGACGAAGTCGACGGCGCCACCCTACTCCTTCGGTAAAGACGGTATCTTCACACCTAGAACTCTAGTCAGCTAAACGAGAACACTACTGGGAGACATCTCTTACTTCAAAATTCGCGAGAGATGATGAACGATGCCTGTAGGACAAAAATGAGGGCCGGAGATGGTGATAGACGCCTCAATCCGAGATGAGAGGTTTCCGGAAAGACCATGAGATGAAGCGAACCATGTGTGGAGATAAAGTAAGTAAAGGTGTACAATTGCACAGGCTCATGAACCTTGAGCCGGCCTGACCTACGATAGCGGAGGGAGAGGCGCAGAGAGAAGAAGTAATCGCAGTGGCAGGGTACACGGTGACGAGTCATCATCGTCATCAAGAATGAACGGATTTCGTAGAGGCGAATGTTTCCAAGAGAGCGGGAGCCACCAGTACGTGTTGATGATGGTTCTGAATAAAAGTCGCCGGGGGGCTGTGGGACTGCAGACAGAAGGAATGGAAGAATTGTGGTGAGCGCTTCCAGTGGCAATGTCGATCCTTGTGCAGGCATCATGCGGAAGCTTTATTCGTAGAAAAGGGACCAGAACACGTTGTATTCTGTCTGCATAGATCGACAACCTGTGTCAATACAGAATCTCATCGATTCGTCCATGAATAACTTGTTGACGTGTTCACTTTCCGCTTCTCGCCATCTTCAAAAGTCGGTGCTTTATAGCTCTTTTCATAATTATGCGGAATCCCCGTTTTGAAAAATCTGTGTGGTCTTGTTTGCATCACAAGATAGCCCGGTCAAAGCCCGGTGCGAGCAGCAATTGAGAAACTATTGCTGTTTTATTGACACAATTCATTGTCCCGCATCCCGCCCTTGCTCCTTTGATACGTCTGACCATCAATGTAATAAACAGTGCGCAAGAGCAACCATTTTGATACTTATTGAGTACAAATTCGTTGCTATCTAACCGTGAATCCTTGGTTTTGCGTAGCGAGCTGCATCCGCGCCTACTTCAACGTCAACAAATACATGCACTTTGAGTCTGCTGCAGTTTTCGGGAAGTCAGGAATAAGGAGCAGGAAGAATGGAATACCTTTTCCGGTGCTCAAAGTATTCTCCTAGGACCGCGACTGGCAACAGTGCTACAGGAAGTCCGATGCCACAAAGCGTATGAGTCGTATCTTGCAATGAATATATTCGTAGGATCCTAGCTGCCCCTACAATCACACACCGACTAATTAGGATTTCTGAGAGTGTCAAGATAGAACGAACGTTGGTGTCTCGTTAAGAGTTGAAGCGAGCATCGAGAATTGACATATTCAAGGTTCGTCACGCATCCAGGGTCCCACCTGCACAGTATATCGGGGTATATGGTGTGCCAGAGGAGTGGATACAGCTGGTAAATGTCTTCAGATGCAGGAAATCAGCATTGTAGCATAGGCGGGCACGTCCAGGGCATGACATGGCGGGAAGAGAGAGAGCTGGGACCGTGTGATCCAAACATGAGCACATAAGATTTTCAAAACGGGGATTCCGCATAATTATGAAAACAGCTGTAATAAGTTGTACCTGCTACGTCTCCCATTATTAATGCTCGATTATGAGCTCGCTTCCAGTAATCTTTCGTTTTCGTGCCGGCTCGGTGTGCTGAGCATCAGCCTGCCCGGGCCATTGGCTGGAGGAACTCGGTCATCATCTTCAAGACGTTCCACTCACTGTCAACGCAAGATTTATCTGCTTTAATAGTTAGAAGGAAGCAAGAGGCACAACGAGCGTACCTTATCCTAAAAGTGCCAGAAGGCCAGAGTTAGAAGAGACTGAACAGGCAGGAGAGACTCGGAGGGAGCCAAGACGATTGGCCTTGGGTGAGCCAGAAGCTATCAGGCTCAGTATCGTACATCCTTTCACGGCGTCACAGCAGGAAAGTAAATCGCAGTCAAGAGACGTGATATGCGAAGAGGATTCGATCAAGGGATGAATAGAAATGACGGGCCGGTGACCCAGGGTCTAGCGGCGTGGCGTTATTTGCATCTATTGGTCTTACCTCTTTTCACCAAAACTTTCATCTAGCGTATCTTCGGCTGGCATGCGACTATATCCGTACGCGACAGAGGACCTGGAGCTATGGCTCGCTCATGCTTTGACGGCATCGATTTACGAGGAAGAACGGCGACCGGGACTTCTGGTCAATGGTGCGTGATAGTCATGTGTTTGGAACGTAGGGCTGACGGAATTAACAGTTCACGCGCACGTGCATGGGAGACGAGCGGTAACATGCTCGACTTATGGAAACGCACGGCCGAACCAGAACAGCGCCTTCTTGAAATTCGATACTCGCCCGTCATCTCTCAACCTTCTGGTAGCTCTATAGCGCTTCCTGCGACTGCACATCCCTTCATCCGGACGCGTGATAACCTCTCCCATTGCCTTCATGTTGCCATCCCTTACGTCAATTCCCGCCACTCGTAGCGCGACGACGACACTGCAGCAGAGAATCTCACGCTCTTTGTATGTCATACCTTACCCGCCCCTCCTCTCGCTCATGCACCTTTTAGCATCCGGCCATCTCGTCCTTGATAGCAACGCACAATGAATAGGAAGTTGCTTCGCAGAGAACCCAAGGGCTGACACTCCACACAGGACAGATCTGCTGGTTCGCTTTGATTTCATATGGCAAAGGCGTAGCTGAACCATGCTTAGATGCGGGTCCCGAACGCAGCCTGAACTGTTGAAACGAACGTTAAATTCCCCCGTCAATGTGCTTTGCCTGTATCATTGTTAGACTTGAAGGAGGGCGTCGTATATATGCGTACGAGTTGGGGGGTACGAGGTCACTTCAGCTCTGTGCGACTCCTGAGGCCTGATGGGATCCGAGTAGTCATGACCTGACAACGAAGTGTGCTATTGTAATCGTACGTCTACCTCCTTTTCTCAACAGCTTGATGTCCTTCTGACATATGGTTATAGCATCATTTTATGTAACTGCCGTGCTGAATACGAACGGATGTCTATCTTATCAAAAAGTGTGCATGCAATTACCTCCACTCTGAGTTCTTGGGTACGGCCGTCTGTTCGTTGGAGGTGTGACTAGGTGATGAGACCTCCTCGTCGCTTGCACAATCCATGTTTCACGTAGGAACGAGCCGAGCTGATTGCACTCGCACATAAGCGATCCCAGTTTTACCACCACAACACGTTCTTCGGCTATCATCGACATCCCTGTGGCGTCTTCCTTCTCATCTTCCTTAGCTCCCGCCAATCAAGATCCTCATTTCTAGCCGCCCCAGGTATAGCTCAGAAACCCAAAACTTCGACCTCTTTATTCTTTACCATACATGGCACACCGCACACAGCCGTACATACCAGGGCGACCGCATACGGTATCCATAATCTCAGATCGTGAGATACCCACAGCAGCTGCTCCCGTGCCAGAAATGCTTCAACCATCGCTGTGTCTCTCCCTGAACTCCCAGAGCAATGGTCTCCTTGACGAATAGCGCGCGCGTCATATTCGGCGGGTTGAACTGAACGAAAATGTTCTCTCTCCATCCAGCAGTTCAAAGAGCCACCCATTAGTGATGGCCTAGCTTACGCGAGAGAAGGGCGCGCGGTGTTGCTATGCTCACAGAGGTGTGAAAGAAGCAACGCGTGGCCGTACTCTTTCCTTCGTCCGCGTCAGGACCGACCCGATGCCAGGGCAGCGCTGCTTACATCAATTGATCCCGACTTTTTACCTTATCTTCATCACCCGCTCCCTCTATTCCGCCAAATCTTCGCCCAAGACATCTTCTCTGCAGGTCTGCGTGTGATTATGGGTAGTGTAAGGACTGTGGTTACCGCTGGAGATAGATCGCAACAGAGGTGAACGAAACCTTGCGGTTCTGGCTAGCGCATATGCCCTGACATCAGAACATCATATCGACGTCGTCGGGCTATGGAGTGGAATACGGAATACCGATAATCTCCTCGCCGTGCAAGCCTCTGACGCAGGCATTTGGAAACGAGGGCGGATTCCGGTGAGCGTTGTTTTTACTTTCCCGGGACAAAGACCTAGTTGAACATTGCTCCCGGCTAGATCCGGTCCCCGAGAACCACGTTACGCTCTGTTAAGCCAAGAACGATGCTTTATAGTACGGTCGCCGAGCTGGAGTGTGCGTTGGGGAGTACGAGGTGAGAACACATCTAGTCAACTCTGCGTGACTCATGACGGCGATTGACGAGGAATCCTAAAATTATAACTGTGCGTTCGCATGGTACGACGGCGTGATGACATGCATACATTTATGTAACTGTGGCAAATACAACGGACGTCTGTTTTTCAATGTCATATCTTGGTCTTCATAAATCGTTCGTTTCACCTATACTTTACAGAGGAATGAACCAACGTCATCATGCTGAAGACCGAACCACCCAGCCCTCTTCAAAACAGCTGGCGAAGTCGTCCTCTGGCCGTTTCAGGCTTAGCTCACTCCGACTCGGTCGTGGCTTAGGGGGAATCGGACTTCAAAAAGGTAACTGATAGTAAGAGGCGCAACACCCAAGCTCCAAGCGAAGACGTTTTGGGCGGAAGCAATAAGGCTAGGACGGGCCGGTCTTCCGTCCAAACGCGTACGCGGCACTATTTGCATCCATTGATCTTACCTCTTGTCCACCAAAACTTGCGCATAGCATATCGTCGGCTCGCATGGAGTTGGACTCATTTTGTATTCCAATACCGAGGGTTGGAAGTGCAACGCGACGAAGACCCGCAGTTCTGGCTCGTCCATGCTACTCCGATAGCACCAATTTGTGGAAAGGAAGAATGGCGACCGCCGATGGCTCGGATTATGGAGGACCTTTGGCAAGTAGTGCGTGGTAGTCAGATATTTCGCACGGGGAGCTGACGGAATCAACAGCTCGAGGGAGACCACCAGCACCACGAGCAAGAGGCGTGCGGCACGATGACTGCAGCAGCGAGGCAGCATCACCTCGACGCTCATCGACTTATGGTAAGGCCTGATCGATGCTCTTAAGAGTTGTAGCCCTCGCGAATGGTAGCACAGCGGCTTCTCGAATCCAGTCTATTCATCTCTCCCAGACCAGTCCCAACTCGAAACTCGGAGACGCGCAACAACCTCTCCAATCACCTCCTGTGTCTCAGCCTTTTCGTATTCCTGTATCATCTCCTGTCACTGTGCCTTATGTCAAGGGCCTGCCATTCACAGCGTAGCGACTGTACTGCAATAGAGATTCTCGCGCTCTTCCGGAGATATAGTCCAGCTGAGTATGCCATATCTTAACCGGCCTTTCTTTCGCTCAGTCTCCTTTTAGCATCCAATCCTCGCGTCCATGATACCAGCGCCCAATGAATTAGAACGGGAAAATTTCAATGCATTAATAAACATGTATGCTCCACGCAGAGGATGAATCGCTCTCATCTCATCTGGAAACGACTTAGCTGACCCTTCCATAGATACGGGCTTTGGGCGTAGCAGGGACTGGCGGAGTAAATACTGTCCCTCGCTATCAAGACGTTTTGGTTGCTTCGTCGTTGAGCTTGAGAGCACTGCATATATGCGTGCCGTTCAGGAGTACGATGTCTCGTCAGCTCCGTGCGAGTCCTGATGGAATCGTCGTCGCACGAAAAAGAAGCCCTAATATCATAACTGTACGTCCGCCTTTTCATCTCAACGTTTAGACTTCCATCTGACATATGATTCCAGATACTTTTGTGTAACTACTGTACTGAATACGAACGGATGTCCATCTTACCCAGAGAGACGTCAGGCAATACCAAAGGATACGCACGGTCTTACTTATTCAGTTGTTCAACTACCCTGCTGGGATGAGCGACAGCATAATATTCCACACGACCCTCAACGGGACTCGAACAGCCCAAAACAATGAAGAAAACCCACATGCAGCACCCGGCCGCTGAACTACAGATGCTGCGATGTATGATTTCGCAGGGATCCGACTATCCACCTCCGTACCCGCTAGACCGTAAGCCTCCCCATACTGGGTATTGATCCCTGCACCTCAGACTTATCCCGTGTTCGTACAAAGCTTGATTCGTCTTTCAGGATGCACGTAATCCGTTTTTTCTTTGCCCTGTGAACAATATCCTGGATGAACGACCATTGAAATAGTGCGTAAATCGCATCTTACCTGTGATAGGTTCTCTGATCTTACAACGAGCAGAAGTCGGATGGATAAAAACGATACTTGAAAGAGCAGCCTGTCGCTGAAAGATGATGCCACGCTTGACATACATTCCACGACCTATCGGTAAATCTCCCACCGCGTTTGACTAACGTGCCGTAGAACGGAAGAGCCACCCTACATGTGCTCGGTATCGATCTCGGCAGCTAAGCTTTACCCATTTCATCTTCCCATGCTGTTACATCTGGGATATCACTTGTCGCCGTTTCCAGGGCAGCGATTCGACATTTTCCTTTCGTTTCTTTTACTCACGGCTATCTTCCAGAAAATCGGAAAATAGTACGCCCGTTTATTTTCCGCCTTCGATCTATAGAGCGGGACCAAGACTCGCCCGAAGGCGAGGAGTTTGTTGCCCGGACCCGGCAATATCATTGGTGTATAGTAGTGTCTACCACTGGATTCATGCTGAATCTTGATTGAGTCGGGTTTTCTTTCCCAATGTCAGCCACTTCCTTGATTGACCTCGACCTTTTTGATGCACAGCCGTTGTGAAATGAGATACAATAAAATGAATAGTTCGAGCAAGAGCATCAGTATCACGAACAAGAGATGCAGCACGACGAACGGTAGTGATTGAACAACAGAACGGCGGGTGAGGCTGCCGATATATTGTTCATTTTCGGCATCTGCTCCTGCCGCAACCTGCAGGGCGGTCTCGCCACCCCAGACATCGGCATGTAACCTTCGGGATGCTCTACTAGGAGTCTATCAGCCGCCGACGGTACTTCCAGTTGGGTATGCCGTGTTTCACCAGGCCCTTCTCTCGTTTACATTCCTCTTAGTATCCAGCCAGTGTTCACATCCATGGTAGCAGAACGTGATGAAACGGCTTGTCGTTTGTTGGAGAACCCAAGAACGGCTACAGTCGGCGTACAAGAGGTTTTCCGGTGCGTATCGCAGTTTTGATTGCCTGAGGTAAAAACGTAGCTGAATCTTTCTTAAGGCAGGCTTCGAGGCTATCTATACCTGAAAAAGTGAGCGTTATCACGTCCAGCCGTGAAGAAATTTACTCTGCATCACAGTCGTGGACTCCGAAGGAAGAACTACATATGTACACACAAATTCAGGCATGCGAGGTGAGAAATCATCTCGCCAGCTCTGTGCGACTAATGATGGGAAAACCCTGTAGGCCCTTGGTGATAGATGAAATCCCATTATTGTAATCATAGATCTGCCCTTTCTTCCCAACGGTTTGACGGCTGACTGATATCTTATCATAGCCCAAGCATGTTCATGTAACTACGGCGCTGAATACGAAAGGATATCCGCCTTATCGAGAGATGTCTACGCTGAGCCTTAGCAGCAGTCCAAAGATACGGCCCGCCGTGTTTTAGTTGGATTCTTATATCTAGGGAGTGATAGTACTGCCAGGTCGAATCTGCGTATCGCAAAGGACCACACGGAACCTTATCCCGACTCCCATGTCATCGAGAACCGAACGTCTACAAATGAGCGGCGCGAAGTATCGTCTGGCCTTTGTAGGATTAGCCACCTGGGCCTGTGCCCGTACCTCAAACCTGAGAGATCTCTACCGCATTCGCGAATTTTTTGGCATTGATTCTCATTTTCACGTAGTTTTCATGAGATCGTGGATACATCATATAAGGAGATATCTCGTCACGACGGCGCAGGGCCAGTTATGTTCCACTACATAAACCTCCCCGATATTCGCAATCCTTGTCTTTTCAAGAGCGACGAGAATAAGATATGGAACGCGCATGCGTACTGTGCCGAAGGACCCCCTTGGTAACGGCAGCAGCAGACGAGAAGGTTCGCGTCAAGGCATGTTCAATGTATATCTGATCGTAGGCATGATTGATCGAATACTGACAACTACGAGGGTACCACGGTAAATTCTCACTTTCCTCGACGGTTCAGAAAGTGCGTCATTGTTTGTATGTTGGGCCATTTGCGTCGCTGGTTTCCTCTGCGTCGTTCGTACCAGATATAAAACACATTCTTCTTATGATATCATTCTTCACTCAGTCAGTTACAACCCCACATCGTGTACCCTATTATTTCAGGCTTAGGAGGAAGCTTTCATAGCCCTTTCATACTATTAGAATACTCATAAAATTGTCTACTTCAGCGGTGACGCTTTTTATGTTGTTTTTACCCTCTTAAACTTCAAAAACCAGTTCAAATAATATTTCCGTGATACTAACCATAATTAGAAGCTTTGAATATCACACCAATGTAGTAATACTTGAACGTTATACCTACTCGTCGTCAGTATGATTCCATAAAGGCATGCCAGAAGAGAACGGAACATGTTGCGTCGCGTTTACGGTTTGATGGACTCGATCAACTTTTGATGGGAGTCCCGCAATTTGTCAACCACGCTGACGACCACGCAGCCACGCTCTACGCGACCACGCGGAATTCTTCTTGCCCCTCTCGTTGTTGTGCTCTTATACTAATAATACGTTCTCTAAGCGGCAGCGCGAGCACTGCTACTAGTGCTGATGAAAGGACATGCGGCTTGAATCGGATTGGGTGGCTGAGTCGTTTGCAAGGTCGAATTTTGTCTTGCCTTGTCCTTCTCCGTCCATCTGTGGGTACCCCATTCATGTCAGTTGCACCTCATCTCCCCGTAATATCCTAGCTGATGATCCCAGATTATTATCAGATACATCCAACGATGGCAATAGAACGATGAATTCAACTTTCAACACTCTCATGCATGGCTTTTTCCGCATAGGATAGCAATCCGTTTTTCGATACACAAGTTCTCGGTACTGGAGAGCCATGACTAGTAGCCGTGCTGACTATGGTACCACAGACTCCTGTATTGCCGCAATCCTTATCCGCTCATCATCATTCTACAGCTAGGTAGATCGTTTCCTGCCTTCTCATCGTGCTTCTCATCTTATCTGACATGCTGTCCTTAAGTTTACTCACCAACCGATGCTCTACCATGTCCGTTGAGGTAAGCATCCACTGGTCGTTTTCCATCCGCTCACCTAACGTTCCTTTAGACCGAAACCCGTTCTCGCTCTCCAACTTTGCATCCTATTTATTTTGTCAGTTAGTCAATGATGATGCAATCGGATAATGAATAACGCTCCCCAGTAGGCGTAATCTTCCGTTTTCGAAATCCGATCATGACTAGGCGTAATGCCAGTGAAGACAGATCGGACAATGGTGGTCGTTCCCCTTGTGCGACTTCATGAAATGATTACCGGCATGACTACTGGCGAGTGAACAAGTGTTCGCCTTCCATTGTATACTCATAGTTTAAAACCGTAATAGCCTCAAGCTATCACCCTATAAAGGCCGGCTCTCGCGTATTTTGGTCCGTTGCCAACTCTCCATCCTCAGATTGCGACGACAGTCATGATCCTTCGTAGTGACCCAACGGCGTAGCTTCAGGAGACTGATCTGTCTGTTATTGCCATCCGATTGATTAATGGTAATACTTCTAGAAAAGAGACAGTTCGAATCCGTCCATCGGCACTCCTGCACTCTGCGCCGTCTTTAAGGTTTTACATTCTACAGTTTGGATGCGAGCCGTTCCCTGGCATTCCCCTTGACCTTCAGCTGTGTAGTCGGTCTTTAGGTTTTCCGGATCCGGAGGATGTATACAGGGCTGGCTTATGGTTTTTGGGTTTATTTGAGGTGTGTACGCTGTGCTATTTATGTCCTTTTACACTCTCTAAGACACCTCACCAGTGAATTCTTTATTCGATGGCAATAGAACGCCAAATTAAGTACGAGATGAGCGGTGAGCCTCGTCATATAAAGATTGTCGATGTCACAGATTAGAATACAAAGCCTAATGCTTTTCGATCCGAGTGGGTTCGGCGTGGTGCACACTCAGAACTTGGATGCTCCCGCATTGATGGAGCTGCGGCCTGTAAGAGTGACAGATACGCGTGTCGAATTACGCTACAGTGGTGATCGGATATGTGGATACCCCGTATGGAAGTAGTATAGTTTAGAATACAAAGCCAGATGCTTTTCGATCCGACGAAGTAGTATAACTTGTCCACCCTTGCGGTACACTAAGCGTCTATGCATCATATGAATTTGAATGGGCACTGATGTCTGCAACAATAGAATCGGCAGTGGTCATACTTCCTGGATACCAATCACCACCCTGTTGGATTCGGAAAAATAAATGACTGTTTGTACAACTCCGACCGGGAATAGTGCCGGATCGAAAACATCCCAAGTGGCAGATGCTCCCTTGACCTACAACGGCACACCAACATCGAATATTCGTTATATTTAATCCAGCCCGTTAGCTCGTCCAGAGCACCAGGAAGCCGCGCTATATGTATGGTCGAACCTGGCGCACAATGAAGGATGGAATATGAGTGTAGAGACCCAAATAATCATGAATCAAGATTATTGCGAAGAGAAAACATGTAGTCATGCGGAATGGTGACAAAAAATGAACGATTGCTGAGCCCAGGGACCAGGAAACCACGGTAGGCCTCCGGCTCGTAGAAGAGTGAAAAAGCTTGAAAAACACTGAATTTTACTTGACTCGCTGGTAGGACACTGGGACTCGATCTACCTGCCGGACAAAACGGAGGGCTCATCGACATGTAAGCACAGAGATAGCTGCCCAGCCATATCGGTACAATGGTTGTGTGTCCCATAAGCGCGAATACTTGACGGGATCACTGCAATTATAATTACGCTGAATAACAGATCTATTCGTGATGTCAGCTTTCGACGTTCATGCACGACGAGAAATAAGCATACGTGCTTCAGCGGCGCCATCTTCACATCACAAAACAAGACTACGGGAAGTCACAACCGACGCTCTATAGCGCGCGGAAGTGGAAAAGAGACAGTATGAGCTTCGATAAAGCACTTACAGTTAGCTTGGAAACTAGATCCCTACCATTTACAAGTGGCGGGATCATAATAACACTTGCATATGAACTTCCATTCTTTGTATCGATCAGGTCCAGGGCCAAGTGCTAAATGTCGAGCTGATAACAGCAGAAGCTCGTATTAGTCTACGCAAACCAGGAAGGTAAATAGACGTTACTCGATAGCGCTTGCCCAGGGAATATGGCATAAGATAATCCGTGACATCCTTGTATCCGGGAAGGGGACCCCAGATCAAAAATAGTGACCTATCAAAAAGTTAGCAGGGAAGAATAATCATATGCAGTAACCTCACCGTTATGTAGAAGGCGATGATTGATACTTGGATCACATCTAAGTCCTGTAGACAGTGTCTTTCAATAAACATGGTGTCGCACTGGAAGAGAAGGCCATTTAGTGACAGGAACCAACGAAACACGCGCCCACACATATGGTTAGCCATTTATAACCGAATTTCTAGCATTGTATCCTTCGCCATTGGAATTAGAAGCTTTTGTGCACTCCTCGCATTTGCGGTTCCACGGTCTTCGAGAATGCTGACTGTCGGATATTCTGAGGTAGCCGCCTTTCATTAGAAGCGGGGATGCCAGATGATCTAGTTGAGCCAACCTAGCATGGGTATATGCGTACAGTCGTCGAAGGAAGAGACTACTTATTCCAGATACTGCGCCCAGCCGTACTCATCCCTCTGTGGTACTGGAATCCTTGGGATGATGGGCGATTGTACGATGATGCAAGGCAGAAGGCGAGCAAGTCCGAGATGCTACTGGAGAATGGGTGATCGTATTCCCGCCGTCTTGTGCAGACGGCCCGTAGTGTTGGTCGTCTACAGCTGTGTAAGTGCTGGAGGCTAGATACGCGATTACGATCCAATCAAATAAAAAAGAGCGTAGTCCACGTACTGCATGATGACTGGATCCCGCGTATAAGCCGACCACTGCCCCTCCTTGGTTATACACGTGGTGCAATTGCAAGACATGAAAGCAGCCGAAGAAGGCTGGCGGGCAGATACAAGACGATCCTCAGGAGTCATGGCAGGTCTGTTCTCCGTCAATCATCAGGGACTCATCGAAGAGCGAGAGTTCAACAGAACACACCGTAGGTGAGTGCACCGACGTCCTGGGGGCAGAGCAACTATGGCAATCATTGCAGCACGTCCCATCCGAGTCTTGCGGAGCGGATGAGAGCAGCGAGGAAGACCATGAACACCAGGTCAGTCGTTTGTGTGGGGCAGAAAAACAGAGTAATGCAGGCGATACGGGGAATAAACGAGGATATGACACGAGGATGTCGTGGTAGTATCAATACCGCATATATGCTGATTACTGCCCCGCAGTCTCAAGGATCGTAGTCGGAAAGCGGAGATGGAGCAGTCCTGGAGGCTCTGGCAGCACGTACCATCCGAGGCTCGCCATTGGCCAAGCGAAGAAGAAGAGCGAGGAAGACGCTGAACGTAGGAATCAGTTCGGTCGTCGGCGTTGGCTGGAACGCGGAAGATATGAGGAGATAGCACGAGGAGGTTGTGGTAGAAGGAAACGGCATGCGATGGCAATATCGGACCGGGCCCACCACGTGGACAAGGCACCGCCTCTTTAGGCTGCCACTTCCATCCATGTTCGTCTCCAATTCGTCTCTCTCTCTTACTACACTCGGAAGATGCCTGTAATCTCAATAGTTAGTCATGCCAGCCATACAAGGCCGTTTAACGGGAATGATGCATTGATGTGCTAATACTTAAGATAAGCGAAGCAACTTCCGCCCTCAAACATGTTATTTCGATGTCGCGACTCTTCGATAGTGACCTAATGCATCCACGATGTCCCTCCATGCAAAACGACGCCCACTATTCTTTTTCCTTCCAGGTATCTCAATGGTACCTTCTTAGGCTATTTACTCTTGAGCTTGATGTCCGAGATATAGGATTTGACATGCACAGATTGTTTTCTTTGGTCTCCTCGAGCAGTGGCATATGCCCTCACGCAGCTCCCCCCGACGTGACGTGCCTAGCCCCTCAGAGTCGAGGCCAGAATATTAGGATCTGGCAGCATTCACCGTTCCACATCACGACTTGTTCATTCTCCGTTCTGTTCGATCTGGCTCTTAATATTGTGTTTCAGAACGCGTATTAAGACGTATCATTGACTTTGGTCTGGCATGCGCTTTCCTTCGTTGATGTCATTTTCCCCTTTCCGGTAGGGACACGTTTCATTTGGACTGCCGCAACTTGCTCTCATATTTTACTCGAGCATTTTGTGTTGACATCCGAGTAAGCTAGCTATGGCCTCGATGCATTTTCCAGTAAAATATCTCTATCCCTGCAGGTATCGACTCAGGTTTTCCTAAGCTACCGTTCTTCTCAGTATCAGAACTCCATGGCCGTCGGACTGGATGAGAGTCCATGGCACGATGTCCTGTATCTATCCTGGCTGTGTAGCCATTGGACGTCTCCATGATGACAACAGTGAACACAGACCATGTCATATTCGATATGCTTGGCTAGGAAAAGCCTACGAAACCGCTGTCGTCTGGAGCTTGCTCTTGGATATTTTAGCCTATGAACTCACGTACGGCGTAAATGCCTGGAACTGCTTTTTGAAGGTATTTTTTTCCCTTTCTGTACACGTATTACCCCCTTATGAATCAACAGTCGTTCCATTTCTTTCCTCGACATAGTTCAAGCGTGTGTTTTTCTCATGCCAGATGTAAGTCACATGTATTCCGTGTCCAGGTGAAGATACAACACGGTCTAATATACTTTTCTCTCCCCATAGCAGGCACTCGCTGACTCTCAACCTGTCAGGCTACCCTGACTAAAGCGCCTCTCCCCCTTTTTCAAACAGCGAATTGAGAAGGACAAGTCCGCTGTAAGTAATCATCCAGTCTTTGTGGATGGACGATAACTAGCCGCTTGTCTCGGTCTCTCGCAGTTTACAAGAACTTTTTGAGAACAAAACAAACATTCTTGCTGTCTAAAACACCACTCGCCGGAGCCGAAACGGAGAACATGCAGAAGACGATATCGCGCTGATCTACAATGGATTGAAGAAAGCTTATAATAGAGTACGATAACCAGATAAATATAAGCCACCCATTTTCAATTCGCCGGGTATTATCTATGATTGCAAATAGCATTATCTCGTGAGACAAAAGGGTTACAGCAACGGCAACTTTTGCATCACTAAAAAGAGTGAACGCTATTTTCATGGAAACGCTGTGTCGTGGAATAGAACTACGACTATCCTAGACGACCCAAATCCTTGCTGGTCTGTTGATCGATCTCAACGCAACTACAGTAGGAGGAAAGTTCGTTATACATGGGGGTTTCGGGAGTAAGGAAAGGTCAGGGCATTCCATCAAGTATGATGCAAAAGGAAGCTTACATATCAACATGCGGATTTGAACCACTACATGCAAATTAAAATGCGCCATTACACTTGTCTACAGCAGATGCATCATTTGAAGAAGAATATTCAGAACATTTTATTGTCCAGTCTGAGAACAAATGAGATAATCCGCATACACCCCTTTCTTCTTTGCAGCGCAGCACGACCTGACCAGTCAGAGCAATAGGATGAGTACTAATTTAGTCCCTGGACCATCGTACAATGAGGAAGGGAACTGAACGTACCACCTTCGAAAAGCGAACTCGGTTCATCCTTGGTATCGCTCTCGAGTCTTGCCATCATGAAATCAGAACCTATAAGTTGGCGAACAGTTACCCGCAATCATGGCATGATATTCTAGCTCTATACCCAGTAACAATCAATGCACGGATGATCGCTATGCGTAGCACCGAAACCCCGGGAGAGGCATGGGCGTACGAAGAAACTGAAATTCAAGTCTGTCAAGGCTGGGGAATTTCGAAGCGTTCCCCGTAATCTACCAAAATCCGTTATAAATAAATCCAGAGGAATCGTTACACAAATGTTCACTCACCGTGGTTCGATCTCAAGCAAAAAGTGGATGGAAAATGATCCTGATGGCTGCTACGACAGTTAAGCCAGACAACAGCGGAAAGACTAGGATGTATGGTGAACTATGAGTGAACGTATTCGTCCGGTGCGATTCTGCGTCGGGAAAAGGATCCCAGCTTCCGAGGTCAGAGGAAGTGAAGATATATTTAGGTGCTGTAAAGAATCACTGTAGCTGTCGTAAGCTATCTTCCAGAGTACAGAGAGAATTATGAATCCAGCACAACCATACTAACCATGACCAGAGATGTGAAGCAGAAAAGGAGTAAGAAAGCGTTTCGGATTGTGTACAGCCACTCACGACCTCAGCACAACCATCGACCCTCGCTTTTCACATGCCCTTCTGTATTTAGACCAAAAGATTAGGCGAAGTGTCGTCGACAAGGGAACTAGTGGCTTACCGGCAGAAACGCGGAATCAATGGTTCGAATCCATCTCTTCTCAATAGTAAAGAGAGACATCTGAGTACGTTTTTCGGCACGAACCATCGAGAGCGGTTCACAGATTCTGTTCCGTCTATCTATGCTTTTCATACCTGGCGAAGTATGGGATCTGTCTGTATAGTTAGTGCTTTTTGAGCCAGATAGCTATGGCTGTGGACCAGGAATTTTAAGATCACGGTTCCCACGCAAGCAGCAGTTCCAGTTTATGCAGGCCTCACGATGCCGCCCTTTCGACGTGGTTGCAATTAGAACCAGAGCATCAACTTAGTAGCCGGTACGTTTTAGGGCCGGTCCGGGTGTGTTGATCACCGATGATTGTAATTTCGAATTTTCGCCGTACTTTCTCTTCCACTACAATGCGCGCCGTTCCATCTGTACTGATACCCTGGTCGCCCTGAACGGTAGTCATCATCAACAACTCACTTTCCTGCTCAATAATCCACGCGACGTTCAATGCCAGATGGATGACGGGACCCTACAAACCTAGGACGAGTTTTGGGAGCTGGCTGAAGAGCGGTAGTACTGTGCCGTACGGGTGAGTTATTTTGATGTACCGGCTTTCTATTCCTCTGACGTCGATGATGTAATAGACAGGACCTTTGATTCTCTGACGATGTGGTACCCAGACACGGGCCATCTTCACATCCACACCGGTACCTCTCCAGCGGCTTTCTGTCTTGATGCCCGTTCCATGTCCGTTTATGTCAGCCTCTCGATAGTCCGATACTTGCGGCGCCCACAGACACCGACGTGTTTACTCTCACGGGCTAGGCTTCTTCGCACAGGATCACATCTTCATCCTATGCAACTGATGTCTGTTGAGGATTGCGGTTTCACAGCCACTGGGCTGACGGCTATGCCGTCTTTTGTTTTATCTTATTTTGATTTTCGTACCGATCACTACCGCCTCTTGGCTTCGTACCACCACCACCTACGTATCTGTCCACGAATATACGTTCGTTCGAGTCATACCCGTCACATTCTTTGTGCTTGCCGACGTCTATTCCCAACAATGTCCCTTCAGACTCGCCCCATTATCGTGTATTGTACTAGCCGCATTGCCTGTCTACACCTCTTTCCTCCGATATCTCCAGGTAGGCCCGTTCTCTTTTCATTCTGCTCGTATACTAATTATATGCACATTTAGTCGGACCGCATGACATGCATGCGGTCAGTTTTCCGCTTGCCACGGTTGTCTGACTCTGAAGCTCCTGCCGCTGATCTTGAATGGCGATACATCAAGGTCACGCCTTTGTCGCTTTTCACAGCTTCGTCCACGTAATAGCTGTTGCTCAGATCGCGATAATTAGAGAAGACGATGTTGCTGCACGGTAAGCCTTCTTCATCACTCAAGCGCTCAAGATTCTCAATCTTCACAGGACTCTACTCGTTCATAGGAGGTACAGGTTCTCAGGCGAGGCTCCAGTACAGCTTTTGATTAACGTAATTCCCAGTTCCGTAAGTCATTATCTCTTATCTGTTGACGTTTTTATATAACAGGCAGTCTTAGCTATAGAATACGCGGCCGAACCCTTTCTCCATTGTTCGATGATCTCATCCGCAAGACGCAAGGGTAAGGAATGCCGTGCTCTCAACCATACGTCAATTTCCTTCATCCACGCAGGTCCTCCCGCCAGGTGCTCGGTCTGGTTCTTGTCCTTCTTGGAAGGTCTAGCCTCCTACTACGCTCGGGGATGCCCTTGATCCTCCCTTTGAGCATTCGTCATCTCTGCTTGACAGCGAGCGAAACCCTTTCCGTTCTTCCGTCGTGAACTAACAGTTGGCGATGTTCAGTGTTATGCTGCCATAATGTTGCGCGGTGCTCGCTGTTTTTCTCAATTGCCAACTCCCAGTGAAAAATGTCATTGCGAAGGATTGGATACGGCGCACTCCTTTCGAACTGATGGTAAGTCGACTATACTAAGTGTATATGTACGCGAATTCATCAGCTGTTGTAGATCAATAGGAGATCGCCCCGGTCCATGTGACGAATAATCCGGGATGTTTACTGGGATGATTCCGGTTCGATTCCGCACGGCAGCGACTCGTCACAGCATTGACAAAGGATGTCACTAGGATAGCGGTATACCATCAATGTTCTGTCGTCCGATACATTGCAATGAGAAACCAAAATATCTTCAGATGTGAATAGGCTGTGGTTTACTTCATTTTCTCTGGTGGACGGTCCTATACATTCTTCGGTGATTATGATGCTCACACAAATGCAAGGCTATACATCTTGATCAGATCATGGAAGACCTCGCGAAGTTATGACCAAAATCCTCCCACCGATGGTCCTCTTCTAGAGGTGTGGTGTGAGATGTATCTACCTGGCAAAATGTAAGTATCAAGTCGCACCGTTTACAACAAGAATAACAAGACCTACTAACCGTTTATGAACAGTAACAGTTTCATAAACAGATCATCCATTTGGCGCTTATTGAGGCTTCTCGACACCTCTCTCCAAACCGTTTGCTTCGCTTATCACCACTGGTACATAAGACTAATCATTGGGTGTATTACGAGTTCCCATGTACTGGCCTGGTATGTATAGCTCTAGGAACTGTTGCAGAGGAATCAGCCCAACATGATCAACAAATGGGAGCAAACATTAATGCACAGTTGATGCTGTTGCATGGAAAGATCATCATCTACCATCACGAATCCCAGCTTGGACAAAATATCCCAAAGGATCGAGTAGTAACCAGATATGGCAGTCACTGTAAGCAGTACGGTCTGTACACGTATAAAAGCAGCTAGGTCCAGAGGATTATCAACCTTCGCTTGCTCTTACTGCCTCCTTACTTTTGTCTGCACTTCACTGCATAATGTTCATGCCTACCACTGTGCATCCAACCCATTACGCATGTTATTACTTATATGTTTTAACACCTGTCGACTCTAGTTCGTAACTCTCTTGACTGCTCTGTCTGGCATCACCGCTTCGCCATTGAGCGAACTCGTTGGGATCCTTCCCAGGGACATTACCCATGTCGCTGTCGATGAAACACATGGAGACTACCTTGCTTTCGAGAGCGACGGTTCTTTCTATGGCAGGTATCCTGTCGATGTTGAGTCCAGCAGTCATGACCGTCGGGCTGCCACTCAGTGCGGTAAGCTCTCGGTAGATGAATCCAAAACTCGTCCGTTGGCGGTTTCATTTTATGTTGTACAACATTGATCCATATTTATACAGTTCCTGGGTGGGACGCCATTGAGAAATATGCCAATGACAACCTTGGCAATGGCTCCCGCAACATTGTTACGAATCCAACTCAGGTGAGATTCATTGTCGTTGTATCCAGTCACTCCTGACCATATTTCTAGTACCTGGACCAGCCTGCCTTGGTCTGCATCACCAACGATGTTTCAGAGCTCACTTTCTCCGGTTCATTTGACCTCATCGTCCTTTGGATCTGAATTCTGATTTACAGACAAGGCAACCCTACCTGCCAGATGCAAAACACCTCTGCTGACGGTGGATCCGTTGGTGCCTCAGGTGAGGTCGACATCGAAGTAGACCAAGGCTTCAGCACCGATACATCTTACACCATTACTAGTATATGGTTCTGAATTCTCTTGATGAACATTCCGTTATTGATCTGATATCCAGATGCCTCAACTATTGGTGTTTCCCAGACTCTGACCGCTGAGATTGGTGTTCCAGAGATAGCCAAAGTCACTAATGAGCTGACCATCTCTGCCGAAGTGACGGGTACTGCATCGAGCTCGTACGTTGTACCATCCTTCAGACTCGAGCTTGTATGCTTAGGCAAGCTATTAGCTTTGATGTGTCCTACAGCAATGTGCGCAAGATCACGGTAAAGGTGACTGCTCCAAAGGGTAAACATTGCACGACTAAGGTTCGATCTTTTCAACCTGGTAACCACAGTTTATTGAGTGTCATCCTAGACTAGCACCAATACCTGTAACATTCAAGCGAGTGGAAACATTCGTTACCTTGCGAGTGGCTGGATTTGGTTCAACTACAACGACGTGACTAAGGGTCACTACAAATGTTCGTACACTTCTGCGTCTATTTTTCCTAGTCTGACCAATTACTGACTGCAGGGGGTGTTCAAATTGAGGCGGTCCTCACAAACCAGGACGACCGCTCCAGCTTTGCCGCATTCAAGGGTTCTATGGTTGCAGTCACAAAGACGCATTATGCCAGCACCTGCGTTTAAATTCATTTCCTTGACCCAATGAATCTTTATGACTGGATTCTTCTTTGTCTAAATCGGATACCATTGTATTTGTACAGTTCACAATGCATAGGCTTCCTTATGTGCTTGTTATCTGACCCAGTGTTCACATCTGGACGTAAATTTTGCATGTATATTCCGTTTAGAGGCCTGTTTTCCTCCACCGATGTATCACTTTCGATACAAGGATTGATGGCCGTTACACCATGAAACGGCTATACTGGGATGATCTTTCGTAATTCTAGCTTCTCGAAAAGATCAATAATATGCCGCAGTGTAACGTATCACAGAAGATATCTGGATGTTGACATCTCTTGGTGTAGCTACCGGCTTCATCCTAATGAACAAGTCAGTCATGGGCTGCGATATCAAAGAAACAAGCGTCGCGAGTATTGTAATGGTGCTGGACAACTGAGCTGGGAAGGGATGCGAGAATAAGACACAGTCGACTCTCTTCCCAGGGGGGCTGGATGTTTTGGTATTGGTAACAGAGCACCGCGACCTTTAGTATTAAATGTACAAAGATACTGAGCAAAGTAAAGAAATAATACACGGCTCAGCAAATGTCGTCCTTGAGGAACCAAACACCTGTTATGCCACCGAAAAAGCTCTGAATCCATGCATTAGTATAAGAATAACCTGGGAGTACCAAGTCGCTTACCCAGTCACAGCTATCCGGCCGATCGAAATGATGCCCGCCATAGTCTGCAAGAGTAGTAGAGCACATCTCGCCCCAATTATCCCATGGCGGCTGATGGTTTCCCATGTGTGCTTCAATGCGCTTCGAAAACCATCAAACCGGTGTAACTTTATGGGTGTAAACAGGCCTACGCGGTAATGTGATCCATCGGCTGCGCATCCCTGCAGGGACCATCGCGCGTTAAGTCCAAGAAAACGACAGAAACTAAAGAGAGATGCGCCTTATCTCTAAAATCCTCCCACGTCATCATGCAACGCCACTCATTCGACTCAATGATCCAATGGCCATGAACCATGGTGGTCCCCTGAATAAAGATAAGTCAATCCGATATCTGGAAATGGTGGTTTCCTCACGGATTTTTCTATGTCGATAGTACAATGTGCCGGCTTCTTGAAGTCTATTCCGTGAATAGTGATATTCTTCTCCTTAAACCACTGTGCACCATCCTCGTCCTTCGGTACACCCCTCAGCAGAGCAGAGTATTCACGGGTGCTATAGCGGAGGCATCGATTTGACCCGGTGGGTTCGGTCTATGAGAGGCCGTCGAGGATGAGTCGATGATTCGTCCTTTCGTGGAGGTGAAGTGTGAAGACGATAGCAAGGATTGAAAACGCAAGTATTTTTCGAAGTATTTTCCTTCAAATTGCAATTTAGGTATACTGTATTGTAGGATACAGAAGTACTGAGACGCCCCACGATGACGAGGCTGGTGTTGATTGATAAGCGCTAAGCGAGCGGGTATTCAGATATTGTTCAACCTGGTAAGTAATAATCATTGACCCACTCTGTGATTTCCCTTGGAATTGTGTACCTAACAAGATTTTCTGTAGAACAAGATAACGAAAGGAATGTACGTGGAAGAAAGAATAGTCCTACCGGGATATAAAGGACTGGTCTCGTTGACTCCACGTTCAATGTCTTCACTGTACGGAGGCGGCGGAGCTAAATGAGACCCAGAGGATATTGCATTTGAGCTTCCCGGAGGTGGCAGCGACTTGCTGTGTGTCAGGATGATGGGCGAAGGCAAAGGTGGATTTCGGACTTTTGGCCCATGCTGCCGGTGACATCAAGTTAGGTTACCGGCCAGTCAATTTCACATCTAGCCACCATCAAAATTGCGTCTTCTCCTGGTCTCATCTGCTTCGCAACAGCAGCCGTAAAAACACATTTCGCCTATCACTCTTTCTCCCCTTCAGGTCTTCTATAAGCACGTCATCTATTGTCATATCAGGCCTTAGCTTCAGGAACGGCGCCAGCTGTGGAACGCATTCAGCAGTCTGTTAGTTCACGACGGAAGAATGGAAAGGGTTTCACTCGCTATCAGGGAGTGATCATGAATGTTCAATAGGAGGGTCAAGGGCATCCCTGAACCTATTAGGAAGCGAGACCTTCCAGGAAGGACAAGAACCGGACCAAGCGCCCGGCGGGAGGACCTGTGTGGATTAAGAAAATTGATGTATGGTTGAGAGTACGGCATTCCATGCCTTCCGTTTTGCGGATGAGATCATCGAGTAATGGAGAAAAAGACTAGACGCCTATTCTGTAGCTAAGACTGACCGTTACATAAAAATTCTAACATATAAGATATAGTGACTCACGGGAGCAGGCATTACGATAATTAAAAGGAGTACTTGAGATTGAATGTCGTCCTCGCCTGAGGGCCCGTCTTTCCTACGAACGAGTAGAGCCCTGATACAGTTGAGAATATTGAGCGCTTGGTAATGAAGATGGGTTACTTAGCGTGGAGCACCACAAGCGTGGTAAACAGACAAATGACAGCATGTATGTCCTAAGCTCACACTTAGAGCGCATATAATCAGCATAAGAGCAGAACAAAAAGCGAACTGACCTACCTCAAGAGCTCGCAGGAACGAGGCGTAGATCTCGTTATGATACAGAGAAAACGACGATATCGACAACACTATACAGGATAACCGGGCGAGTCTGAAGGGACATTAGTTACATAAGATAGAGATGTGACGCTTAAGGGAACCTGCGGGAAGGAGCCTAACTCATGGGAGTGAAAGAATCTGTGCGCCAGTGTCTGGTTATCGAGAGGCCGACATGAACGGGCATGGAACGGGCATCTGATTATCATCAAGACGGAAGGCCACTGGAGAGGTATCGGTGTGACTGTGAGGATGGCCCGTGTCTGAGTATGATCATAACACGGAGTCGAACCACGAGAAAGCTGCGGGTGCTGCTAAGCCAAGATCAAGACGAAAATGGACCACATTTAGTGGTCATGAATGCAGACTAGGTCAGTTGGCATTGGAGGAAGGAGATGTCTCGCTTGGAGTAATGGACTCAGCATTCCGATTTGTTTAGACATGCCGGAAAGTCGACAAAGATAAATGTGGTAAGATTATACGAATGAGGAAGATAAACAACCTTCCCAGTAGCGGATACACCATATAAAGGCCTTGTAGTGGAAAGAAGGAAAAATGTCGTCTTGGCATCAAGGTCTCTGTTCCAAAAACTGTTAGAATCGCAGGCCGTCATAAGTAATTGGTGTATGCATACTGTTTGATAGAATCCAAACTGAAGGACTGCTTGAAACGAAAACTAAACGGAGCACAGATCATGTACCCACTGCGAGACGGAGGAGTGCAATGAGCATCAATATTTCACGAAAACGAAAGACATCGGCTTACCAAGTACTACGATTGCGTGGAATCGAATCTTGATCACATATGCCTTTATCGATGAAGGAGGCCCACACTACAGTAGCGCTCAGTCTCTCTAATGCTCTCGTAAAACAAGGAGAGTGCGTTTACCCATGGATAGTAGCCACAACCAAGGCTTGCTTACCGGTTGCCAAAGGAGCTCTGCCTGGAAAGAAACCCCAATCTTTAAGGGAAACATAACGAGGTCGGGAGAATGCAATGACACTACGCAACAAGAAGGGACGGCGGGTCTGAGGTTGATTGGATGGAAAGGCCAGACCGGAGCCTTACTCGATACTCCGGCAAATAAGCCATACCCAAGAACCAGAAGACACTGTGATCGTGACGTGAGGCTTCTTAGATGCAAATCGACAGCAGGCGACTTGGCGTGACACGATGAAGTCCGTGAGGTTCAAAAGGCGATGAAGTGGCTGAGTATTGGACGACGGTGATATCGTTGATATCAAATGTTGTGAATCTAACCACTACAGAGTAAAAACCTCCCTGGATGAGAAACAATGTTATATACGACACATGACCACGTGAGAATAGACTCACGTAGTAGAGACAATATCACCCAATGACAAAGAGAAGGGTTCATTCGCAGACTTTGAAATAAGATTGTCTGTTATGATAATATAGCAAAGCAAACACAAGGATCACGCAAAAGCTTACATTTAAGGCAGGGCTGGTAATCGTTGACTGAGAACCCGTAGCATCTACAAACATGATGGCCTTCTTTAAGGCTGAGAGTCGTCGGCCAGGAGCCAGGGTATTTTTACCGTGGAGTATCATCATTGATTCAATCATCACCAACCTACAAGAGGAGATGAAGCTCCTGTGAGTAGGTAGTTAATTGATATTCTTGATTGATCGATAACCGGACGTTAAATATTAGCATCGCAGCGTTCGCTCAAGGTTTGTGGAGCGGCATGGCCCTCATATACGGGCGAATAGTAGTGCGTGTCAGCCATCTCAGAGCTTAGCATGGACGTGGTTAGAAAAATAATTCAAAGAAATAGGTTCCTTACCTAGATCGGATGGTCATGGCGGAGAGCTAGTGCGCGACAGTCTTTTCCGTGCCCGAAGATACTCTTAAGAATCGAGAAAAATGGTGCTCCATGTTCCACATCTAAACCGAAGCGAGAATAAGACCAGATCTGAGGGAAGATTAGTTGAGCGGGAGGAAAACTGGTGCTAAAGTTTCACCTGAAAGGGTATATGTTCATCCGTTAGGAGGAATACAGTGTAAGGACAAGAAGACGAGTCTTGCTTTTGTTAACGGGACGCAGTGAACCGGACGGACGTCACGGCGAGATCACGTAGGTGGTGTTGGTGTTGTCATTGTTAGCGGCACAAGGACCCATTCTGAATCAGGAACGGCGGGGTAAACAACGAGGAAAGCAACATTACGTTTCACAGTTTAACCTTGCACCGCTCGTCATGTTTCCCCTGTGGTGGTGAATATAGCACCCAATTCACGCTGATGTCTAACATCTTGACAGAGACCGAGAGCATGGATGGAGTTGAGAGCATCATAATCGAGTCGCACGGTGTGGACTTAATCTTCTAACAGTGGTGGAAAATGCTTCCACCATCGAGGTCCGACTGGACTCGCCCGTCCGAGCGGACACTGGTGATCATGTATTCCGGAAGGACACCGCAGAAAAGAGTTAAGATCGCGATCGATTGAAGGAGTCCTGGCCTGCACTGTAAACTGTAAGGCGAAAGGAACAGATGACGTCACTAAAAAACTCACGGTCGCTGTCTATGTTCGTCTTGCACGCTTCAAAGTGGACAGCAGCAGTTCAAGTCATATAGAGCAACACTTTGATGGAGACGGTGTCGACGATCCTGCCAGGAATGCTATGATATGGAGTTGGTGGCAAACGGTCGATATCACAGAGGTGTTTCAGGGCATCAAGGAATGTTGAGGACAAGTATGGTCGGATCCCTGAGCGATGTGGAGTGCGAATAAAGTGGGGAACGTAGAAATGGTGTGATACATGGCCAGATAAGAAAATTACTGGAAATACAGAGAGAGCACGTACCTGCACCAGTCCCATCACCTGGCGCGCGCAGATACCAGCAACGAGACGATGATAGGACAGAATCTCCATAAAGTACAGCTCGTTCTACCTAGAAGAGTCAGCCCACGCCATTGTCCGTTCTCAACAAGATAGCGAGCCCTGCAGTGCAACGAAAGCATGATGTATTCAGCGTTTGCCGTCATAGCCTGGAGATGTCTTGGTCGGTGGCGCCAGGGTCGTGGTTCGTCATCAAGAGTGGATTCCGGCTTGGCGGGCCGGGTGCTCACTTGGCCGATAGTGATCGTGCAATTCCAGCTTGCTCACAACGTTCACTGCGTCCAACGAAATTGACCCCTATCTGTGGCAAGTGCAAATTATCTATTCCGATAGATCAAGATTATCAGTTCATTGTAGATTTCATATTTCGTGTATGCCTGTCGAAGATGGTATGCGCATCCTTCCTTCCGTCATCCTCTCCTAAAACCCACCAGTGTCCATTACACTCCGTCTGTCAATATCGCCAAGGTGAATGAGCGCTTGCGAGTCTGATTCGGAATCGATAGAGTCACCCGAGCCGCCATTTTGAACGACCTAGCCAATATGGAAAAGCAGCTACGCGAAGTCGAGTCCCTCTGGCAATGCATTCTCCATTCTCGAAAGAGTCATTCGAACGAAATGCAATGTGAGCGTAGATAGGAGCAGGGCGGCTATGGACGACCATGTGTAAGGGGCCCACATACATTTAGTAGGGCCACATTTGTAGAATTACTCTGGAGGACGTCAAGGTACTTGAACTTGGTTATGATCTGAGAGTCGGAAGCGAGAAGGGTAAGGGAAGTAGCAGGGGTGGGGTTGGCTCGAGGTCCGTTGAGGCTTTGATATCATCGTAAAAGGAATTCAGCGTCTGCTAGCAGTCGCAGAGGGACGGAGAGGCGATATAAGTGGGTGTCTTCGTACGTCGTAACCCATATGATGTCGGCGAGTCGCTGGACGATGAATCTATCGGTCCAGACAAGGCACGCCACCAGTGAGAATAAGGGTACAACAGCAACACTTGTCCTGAATGGATGACAACTGTTTCGTCGATTAGAGAGTTCGGAGGGAAATGGGTGAAGAGCACGCACCGTGGAATTATTCCACATGGTCAGAATGGAGGACGATGCATCACAGCCACCTTCTCCCAGAGCGCGCGGACGATCAGCGGTATGTCGTCTTCACCAGCTGGTGCGTCGTAGATGGCCGTGTTGGAACTCCTCTGAAGTTTCAGGTACTCTTTAGATCTTGGGAATTCGCGAGGCGGAAAAAATGTGACACGCTTGATGAGCGTGCTGTATCCTATAAAGAGATTAATTTTGGATACGCGCAAAGAATAGCTTGAGACACACGATCACAGGCCGTGTAACGGCACAATGTCAGCGTTCTTATGCTCCTCCGCAGCCGCCAGCCTCTGAGTTGATAACATCCAGCGGCATCGGTAATACTTACTTAGGCGATAGCACAGCTGTAGAGGTTCCTTGATGCCCTAAAACAGGGTCGCAGCTGCGACGATGCGAGCAACGTTCGTGGAATGAAAGCGGAGTTTCCCGAAACAGAAGCCAACGCGTAGCACGTGACTGACACGTCGCGTCTAGGACTCGGAGTGCTCACACCCGAACCACGACGTTTCTCTCTGAACAGTATTCTCCGACCTCCAGCACGGCTTGACCTTGCCGCTTCTTATCGTACTCTCCAGTTGTGGTGTTTATGCATGAACTGAGCGATCTTCGGTGAGAGACTTTGCACAGCTTGGACTTTTCTCCAAGCGACTACTCTCGCAGGATGGGTTTATTCTTGTCCATAACATGGTGGCGGAATCTTTTCAAAGTGGAGTCCGTAAAGCCCGCGAGATGTACGAAACCGTGTGATCAAAACGGTATGAGCCCTTGCGGTCACCACGCGTGGCTTACCATGTCAGGGCTATGGACCCCGCTGTTCCTGCTTGGAACCTTGTGCTGGCACCATCACCAATCCAATGTAGGTTACTAGTCAGTTGCAGGCGGTCGAATAAGAAGTCCATGAGTCGACGTCATGACCATTGATAATGGTGCTACAGTGACATCCTCCGTGGTTTGAGGATTCGACAGCGTTGCTGAATACTGCGCTTCAGTTGAATTGACTTTATATTTTACAAGATGGACCAACATTCTTCTGAACGACGTCATTCATCAGGGTCGACGCGGACGGGCCTTCGCGCATTGTACGAGGGGGCAGAAATGAACTTAACATTCACGAGCATCGACTTAAAGGAGCCCGTGTATATCGCAGTTCGATGGCCCATTCGTCAGTTCTGCAATATCAGTCTTCATCGTTGCCCTTTTGCTCCGGTTCGAAGTTCGTATCCCGGTCGACGAAAATACACAGCACACAAAAAGGCTGTACTGTTATCTACGAATTCCTTTGTCCACCATAATATTTTATTTGCAATAATAAAGCTGATGGCACGTGTAATCTGTGTCATGAAGACTACTCTACGCACAGGGAGTACTCCTCTTCTCTCGTCAATTTTCACAGAGACCCTACTTGTCCTGGAATAACAGAGGAACCGGATAAGAGCAGACTTGTCACTGTCGGCGAGGATTGCGCAATTTCGCGGGAACCAGGAGAACTATGCCACTTCCCGTCTATCTCTTCAACGCTATGGGACTCATCTGAAAGGATGCTTTTCCGATAATCCTCCCTACAGTGCACTATGCTCATAATCTGTCCTGCTTTCAAGGAACCTCAGCCTAATACTGTTCTATTATATGACCTCGTGTCCTGCCATTACGCAAGTCCTTACCTTCGGGCCCCGGGGGTTCTCCTTCTCCTCGATCCATCGCGGCCACTTGGTTCCCACTCCAAAGCCGGTCCTCTTAAACTCCTTGACGTAGGATCGTAATAGTAGTCTGGCGACCTAGCTGCTCTAGGAAAGCACGATTAAAGCATCGCTTTTCATTTCTCATGTCAAACGTCGCCGCACTTCTCGACATAACGCGGATCTTTCTTCTGCCTCTCCGATTTCCACGGCGTATACAGAATGCTGTTGATGTGGTCACCGCATGAAACTATAGCCGTCTATATATAATACCGCAAATGAACGCCGAACGCAATGCAATCTCGTTTATGAGTGAACAACCTCGATGAAAAGGAACGATGTGAATGGTATTCAACATAGGGGAAATAGGCGACTGAATGAACGTTGATCACAAAACATTTCTGTCCGACCCTGGAGCTAGTCACCGTTATACATGACAGGACAACGGAATCCTCGAGACGTCGCAATATCTAAAGATTCCTTAGAGATGACACTACAAGATATAGAAGGAGACATACTGCTTTTGTTCCGTGTCGATAGCTGCGTCCTTCAGTATTCTAAACTTAAGAACGGCTTGTTGTTATCAGGACCATGGCATCTCTTTCACCTTGTCATCCCTCTCGGTCACCGCTGATGCATGGGAAAAGAATGGCTGTCCTTCATCCCCATAGACAAATCAGGAATTGAGATAGATCACGTCTACTATTAGCGGTATTCATCTAAATAAAATTTGACAAAAGACGAAGGATTTGACAGGTAACATTATGCCGTTTTCGTGCGTTGTATAACATTGCACCCGTTTTTGTGGTGCGTATCTTTCCCGTCGATTGGGATACGATCTTCCGACCGGAGCAAAAGAAGCAACGCAAAGGCGGTTATGCAGAACTGACGACTGGGCCATTGAACTGCGATTTATAGATCAGCTCCTTTGTCATTTCAATGGCTCGTTAATAGTATTGGATTCAGTTAGACGCGCCTTTTTCGCTCGTACAAGCCCCGTTAACCTGATGAGTGAAAGCTGGTCCATCCTGTAATGGATGCACGATTTATAAATGCCCCGCCTTTTCAAGTATGGTGTAGATAAGGCTTGCATAAGACTCGGAGCCGTGTCTACTCGCAGCGCATGATGGTCATAATATTACACAGTGTGAACGCCGGTCCCTAAAGAAAGAGAATACGGACCGGTACGGTGCGGATAGCCCTCGAGTGACTGTCACTGTGACCGGACAGATCTTCCTTCCAATTACTTGCTCTCAAAGCTGCTCGCGGCTGAAGGAGGGCATTCTATTGCTCACCAAACGATATATATTATTTCCTCACCTGTTCTTGGTGCGTGATACAGGGTGTCTTCTAGTTGGATCACCCTGCACCGTGGACAAGGAACGAAACATTTAAGGTAGGTACTCGCTCCCAGGCTTCAGTTAACTACCATTTCATGATCCGCGATCAGAATCAGTGTGGTCTCCAGCCATCAGATCATAACGGCAGGTTCGAGCGCTCTAACTGGTCCTGGAAATTATATGCTGATCCCCCGCGAAGCCCAGTCCCGATACCGTCATGAACAACTTTCTTTGTCGGGCGCGCATCAAGTAGGTGATTCCTTGCCTTTCGAACCTCCATTTTTATGGTGATAATACTATGATACAAAAGCTGTAGCTCACCGAGAGTATAACAGCAACTGTTATCTTGGATCTGTTTCCTACGACTGTCGTATCTGAAGATCGTTCACTATTGATGCTGTATTAACTACCTTGCACACGATAGAATACCGTAAGTGCAGTAATTAAATTGAAGTCTTTTCGTTTAATCTAACGAACCCATGAGATTGATAACTCTATACACCCATCATGCGACCAGACTTCTTGCGACAACGGGATTTCCAGGGGCCTGTTTTCCCAAGGGCACTGCAACCTCCTCGGGATGATAGCCAGGATATCAAATTCTCCTGCCGTACGCTTGACACGTCAAATATATTTTTCAGTCGTATGCCTGGTAAAGATTCTGCCACGGGTACGAGTACTCCCGTAGTTATTTCCATAAATGTAACTCGTAACTCGTGTGCATACGGTCGTAACCATCCTGCGGCACCGAGTGCATCTCCGTCACCGAACTCTATCTCGTCTTATTGTGTAGCGTGAGTACCCGCACGAAAGAATACGCACAGGTCGGACTTGGTCCAAATACATACCGCCTTTCGGATTTGACATGGCTACAGTACTTAAGCGCAGGATGTCCTTCATTTTCTGCCAATTACAATGTCAAAATTCGAGGTATACGGGTACGAGTTCCTCCCTGATCCCCCGTTAGGTAAGCTTTCGGCTCTTCTCTTGGTAACAGCCTCTGCTCATGTTTACCAGGCCGCAATGGAGTGAACCGGGTCAGCTTCCAATGCATGTACAACTACCCATATCCCACACCCGACTTGTCGAGATATGCAGGGGAGCACCTCGCGAACTACCAAACGATCTCATTCGGAGTTCAGAACTACATCATCTGGTTCTCCACGAACGCAAAATCAAAAGGGCAATGTCTTAATCGAATGACAGACTTTTACCACAAGTGGCACCATCCTGAGGATGTATGGAGTCTATGGTACGGGACAATAGTTGTGTTCAAAATTGTAGCAGGAGGGCGAGGTACAATGATGTACGGACATGTAGATGAGAAGGATTTCGAGATAATCCGATGTATGATATGAATATTAGACGCTCATCGTAACTGGGACGACGTGGGAAGCAGACCCAGAGTGAAACGACGGGTAACCAATATGCGTCCAAGTGAATGACTCAGAGAGAGCGGGATTGCAGGATATCACCAACATCCGAAGTCCGATTTCTTGTTCCTGGATACTCAAGGCTACTTCTCTTTCCGGTTTCTCACCAGACTACTGGGGCTTTGAGATCAAGGGTGAGTAAGATCGTCATTAAAACACCACTGGGAACTGCGCAACGGGGGTCCGCACGATACCCGAAGGGGCGATCTTCGATTGATGGTGATCCTACTAGTAAGCACAGAGGAGTACAGGCGCAGTGCACCCACGTATACATGTGGTCTTCATTCGATTGTTTCCCGTTACCGAAGATAAACACGGATATGAAAAGTCAGTAGACACACATCGCAAACACAACGACTTCGTGCCTTTTGGTCACAATGAAGAGAAAAGAGAGAACAGCTTTGTCGGAATGGAAGATAATTCTTCGCCGTTTTACACATCAGAGAACTGTTTGATCATCGCGTTCCGAAGTCTGCGTGTAAATCGGAGAGAGGGAAGAAAGAACTGAAGTACCAGATTGTGTTCAGATCACCCTTGAGAGCTAGGCTCCAGGAGTGAATTTAACACCTAAGTGAAGTGATACTTCGTGAAGCACCGCAGAATTAGATTGTGCTTTCCTACCAGAGTTAGGTCAGTAACGAAACATGAAGGGATTAGCTAACAAAAGAGTCAGACAGCCTGTGGGGACCTTAATCGACGACCGCAGTCTCTTATTCCCATGTTGTCTGTATCCCGTTCTGCTTGAAAGTTGCTACTTCAGATCCTCTGGCTGCGCTTTGAGCTCGAGTGATCGTTCACGCTGTACGCAAGCAGAAAAGTGGCCTGCCGAGGGTGTATCACTCTGTCGATCGGACGTAGGTCAGTAGGGAATCAATAGGCAGACAAAATACACACCTTCTGGATTCCCGCAGTTCATGGGCTATATCTACCCATTAGCACTAGTAGACGACGGAAAGGAGAAGGCTAGAACATAAGTACCATTCAATAATGTAGCTCTTTACCCGCACAGACATTGCACCGACCCAGAAACCCTCCAAAATAGAAGTCAGTAAGTATATGTATCCAACTGCTCAAAATAAAATGAGCGCACTGTAAATCTATTAAAGGATACACCACTCAATTCAATGCATTGCCTGGTTGATTCAAATCGTTTTTCGTGGGCGCCATTCCTGCTGGAGCTACACGGACAAGTCCGGGAAAATACACAAGGTACAGTCCGCTCTACCTTGAAGAAACCGCGATCTTGATTCTCTTTCTAGTCAGGACGAGGACCTTCACTAAAATGTCGTGTGCATATGATATATAGCGACGATTCAGTAACCTAGGGACCTTCTACTAGCACAGCGCGGTCACAAGGAGTGAGACGAAGCAGCCTATGGGTGGACGTCGACTGTGCTCCGCTGGGCTGCTGAGTCATTTTTTCCACAGAAATGTACGCGTAAACTTCCAAGGTCAGGGTTATCGACGCAGTAGGTGGAGCCCATCTAGCACAAACTGGTCGGGACCATATCTATGCCACAACAGGGGTTGAATGTTTCCGATACCTTATATTCCTGTCTTACCAATATGTATTCGAGAATTGGCACGATGGACGTTCACAAGATGGTACGATGTAGTCATGATAATATACAGATGTGATTGCTAACATTCATTCAATCATCATCAGGTTTGTGGGGAAGCGCGCTTGCCTGCAATACACGCTCATCCCAATCAGCTATGTCGAGCTGAAGATCCAATCCATTATCCCCCAAACGCTTCAGCTCCTCCAAGCCACCATTATCGCTGATCGGCACCTCAAATGCTCTCCCTACGACTACAATCCGGAGGAATTCAAGCATCTGCAAACCGAGCGGAACACGCCGCGAAACAATCATCTCCACAAAATCAACATCCAGATAATTCACACGGTCAAATTCGACGTCGTCAAGCACGAACTCCAGGTGCTTCAAACAGGGAAGCAGTGTATGATGGAGAGTATCCCCAACACGAACAGTTTCTGTCATGTCGATAAAAAGAGACTCCATGGTCGCATCCGATTCCCTTGACGACTGCTTCTCCTGAAAGGAGAGTGAGACGAGCTGGGGTGATAATCGGAGTATGGGAAGCAGGTTTTCGTCCATTGTTGCATCGATGAAGGTAAGTGTAGTCAAGGAACAGTGGGAGCGAGCGACCAAGTCGTGAAGGTGGAAGAGCGCGTCTCTGGGGCACACCATGAGATCTTCTTCACTCTTGACGGATGCCAAAGTCATCTGTGTCAAGGATGGCACCACTAGGCTACAAAATAACGATCCCAGCGATGCAGAAAGCGTCTGAAGCGATTTGTGTACGAATTGAGGATGATATGGACCAGGTGATTGAGGGATGACGCTGTGGTGATGGTACGAAAACTCCAAAAGATTAGGCGCCGATGCGATGATGTCCAAGTACTTTGGTACTGTGTCGTGATCCGGAAGGCGCCTTGCGTCTGAAAACAAGACTAGATTTTCCGCAGGGAACGGAATGTAGGCTTCTGCGTGCATGCCTGTCAAGTCCAAGGTTTTTAACTTGGGGGCGATTTCCAACGCGTCCATGGTTCCAGGCATGGTGATCGGTGCGCACGTCAAGTATATATCCTCAACGTGGTCGACTCTTCCCCGAACAAGAGATAGTCGAGGTAGGAAAGATGGCACGATAGCGAGTTCAACGGACCCCCAACGCTTCGAGTGCGTTAAGAGAAGATCGAAGCACTGGCTCATCTCTTCAGGTTCATCAGTCCGATTGTCGGCGGCCTCCTCATGGAATCCCCGACATCTGAAGAAAAAATCAAGGCGGTGGTTCTGACTACGTTCCAACGCCCGATTGAGAAGAGCCAGCATGTCCTTCTTGGGAGCTGGGATCATTATATTCTCTTTCTCCGAGCGCTTACGCTGCCAAGTGATCTTCAGCGTCGACCAGATCTCAGGACAGAGAAACTGGACCGCGTCTCTCCACGACCTGCATACCTGACCGAGATGCCATGGTCCTGTTGCGATCTTGAACACGTTGAATCCAAAGACGTGTCAGGGGGACGCGGCAGTGAGTTCGGTCTGCTTTTTGGGCGTCCAGCGCGGGATCTCGACGAGGATTTCAGAGGGTAAGCGACGGATGGGGGATAAAGCCGCACGGTAATCGCGCCGGATGTCTTTGAGCCGTGTCATCTTCGTCTCCAGAGAGGCAGCCGCGTTTCGGAGTAGGTCAATCTCGCTCTGGATTTCGTGAATGGGAGCGTCGAGGATCTCGATACAAGCCTCCAGCTGAGAAGCTTGGAAGGCCGTTGGTACGGCGTTGGTGGACAGTAGCGCGATGAGCTCGGGAGAATGACTGGATGTCGATACCCAATCGTATCTGGACAGCAAATCACGGAGGAAAGCGGGAGTAGACTGCTTGATTGACGTCATGGCTGAGACTGAAAAGCAGTCAGTCAACGGACAAGATAGGGAAAGATACGAGAGGTCTTACATATGGCTCTGACTGTGGGTTTCGATGTTCAGGGAACTGTCGAAAGGCTTATGAGACCGGCCCCGAGACCGGAAACGAAATAAGAAACAATGCGGAAGGACAATGACCGATGATGGCATTGAGAGCAAAGAGACCCTGGCCGGCATTACCCATATTTGAAATGGACCATGGTGCATGGAACTTCAGCGAAGCGTGAAGACAGTTCGAGATTGGAGTTTCCTTATGTTCGGATCATTTCTTTACGGGTGACTCCATTGATAATCTCTGACGTGCTGGGGAGGGAGAGGTCGATGTTAGGTTAGTTGCCATTATCGCACTGGAAACGAGAACGTACCTGTATGCAGGGTCTCGGTTCCTATGTTGGAGCGTCATCTGTATTTGACATAGCCTAAGGAATGGTAACGGAGATATCAAGTGGTAGCATTTAGCCTAACGGTCGGATGTGTGATGTCACTATTTTAATTGGAGGTGATGAACGGCGTATTGCATGGAAAAGGTCCTCAAGGACGGGACTTGAGGCCTGAGGCAGGGAGAAGGAAGCTCATTGATTAGAACAGTCTGTCAAGACGGCTGTGTCGATACTTGGCAGGTGAATGAGTCACGTACATCTAGCCAAATCCGGGCTTGTTGAAATATACGACGATGCATGACCACCAGCTAATCTTTAGACTGAAGGATTCGTCTCCAGAAACGCCATTATTTCTCCTCGATCCTTGATGGCATCAAACAGTCGATGGTAGTCACACATCCGAGTGCAAGGCGCTTCTAGTCCGAGCCAACAGGTATGAACTAACTGGCTAGAGACAGACACATTCAACGTGATGCGAGACGGCAGGAAGACACTGACGCCAAGAGAACATGTGATAGGGAACGAATCTGCAAGGAATGGCATGAGAGGATGTTGAACAAATAAAATACTACTCACTGTTTCTGCAAAACATTATTATTGAAATCTGCCACCTTGAACCATAAGAGATATTTTCGTCACTCAAGGAGTTGGCGCCGCTGTCCATATTCGACGCGAAGGTTATGCGCCAGATAAGGATCATTGACGACGACTTCCTCAGGTGTACTCGAGAACGGAATAGGTACCGCTGCATCATGTAAAGACAGAATGCCGAGATTATCTTCTCTACAGTGATGCTAGCTCTTTACCGTCAGAATGGCTGTGGCATGGCGGCAGTTGGGGACAAGGGTGGCACTGCCAACACCGACATCAAGACTTTGGGACTAAAGTTGACCTATCTATAAGTAAGGCGTGAACCGGAGAAAGAATAACGTACGGAATATGTTTCCAATTCTAGCCGTACCAAGATATTACTACAACCAAAGAGACGATAGAAAAAGGGAGAGATGCAATTTTGATGGTGACGGTGGGGGTCGTGAAAGTGGCCGGCCGGTAACCTAATTTGTCGTCATCGGCAATATGGCCCGAAAGTCCGGATCCAGCTTTGTCTCCGCCCATCACCATGACAGACAGCAAGCCGCAGCTACCTCCGCGAAGCTCAAATGCAATATCCTCTGGCTCTCATTTAGCTCCTCCGCCTCCATACAGCGAGGACATTGAACGTGGAGTGAACGAGACTAGTCCTTTGTATCCCAGTAGGTTACTACTATTCTTTCATTTCGTCGCACATTCCCTTCATTATCTTGTTCTACAGCAAATCCCGTTAGTTACACACTTCCAAGAGAAATCACAGAGTGAGTCTATTACTGCTCTTTACCAGGCTGAACAGTCTCCGAATACCGGCTCGCTTAGCGCTTATCAATCAACATCAACGTCGTCATCTTGTTGCGTCTCGGTACTTCTTTATCTTACAATACCTAATTGTAACTTGAAGTGAAACCCTTCGAACCGTACTTGTATTCTCTATCTTTGCTATCGTTTTCACCCTTTATCTCCACAAAAGGACAAAAAATCAATTCATCCGCAACGGCCTCACATGGACCGAGCTCACCCCGTCAAATCGATGCCTCCGCTATAGCACCCGCGAATATTCTGCTCTGCTGAGGGGTGTACTCAACGACGAGGATGGTCTAGAGTGGTGTAAGGAGAAGGAGATCACCATTCATGGAATAGAGTTCAAAAAGCCGGCACATTGTACTATCGACGTGGATAAATCGGTGAGGAAATCGTCATTTCCAGACACCAGATTCACTTATCTTTATTTAGGGGACTACCAGAGTTTACGGCCATTGGATCGTCAAGTCGAATGAGCCGCGTTGTATGACAACGTGGGAGGATTTCAGGGACAAGGCGTGTCTCTTTTTATTTTCTTTGGTGTTCTGGGACTTAACGTGCGATGGTCTCTTTAGGGATGTTCCGCCAAGGGATCGAAATACCGCGTAAGTCCATTTAAGCTCATGAATTTCCACCGATTTCTGATATATTTTGAAGCGCATTGAAGCGCAGATGGGGAACCATCAGCCGCTATGGGATAATTGGTAGGAGATGTGTTCTACGACTCCTGCGGACTATGGAGGGCATCATTTTGATCGACCGGAAAGCTGCGAGCGGGTAAGCGACCTCGTATTCCTGATATACTCTGTTACTGATACTCAGACTTAGAGCTTTTTCGGTAGTGTAACGGGTGTCTGGTTCCTCAAGGACGCAAGTTGCTGATCCATGTTTCATCCCTTTCCTTTGTCGAGTATCCCTGTACAATTAATAATGAAAGGTGTGGAGCTCCGTTACCGAAATCATAACGTCTAGCCTTTTTGGCAGAGTCGACTGTAGATCATTGCCATATTTTACAGAATGGAACGGCTTTAACGTCATTCCTCGCCTGTCTGTCTCAACAGTCTAGCTATGCACGGCGGATATTGATCCTTCCGAGAAGCTAGAATCAAAAAGCAAGCCATAGTTGCAGTTTGATGGTGTAACGGCCGTCGCTCTCGCATGACAATCCACGAGCAATTATTTTAATCCCGTTGTGAGTTCAAATCCCCAATGCCCATCCTCTGAATGCATCAGGCCATCTATCCCATCTCAGAAGCGCCAAACTCTGTTTCGCGTCCATACTTAAAACGGTTATCAATGTTTTGCACTTCGAGATGCGGCGAGTGACCCACAACTGGAGCTCCTTGAGCATGCATTCAGAACTACGACTACGAACAATCTGCTGGCAGTGTCACGAAGAAATAACCCGTCTGTCATGACTATGGCTATGTATGCTATGAGGACCGGCTGTCATACTAAGTGAGCTGTCCTCCAAACCTGACTCAAAAGAGATGAAAAGAAATCCCCCAGCGACAGCTTTCCTACACTTTACCATCAGGTAGATATGTGAGTCTTGATTAACGACGACGTCGTTATCAGCGGGGCATATAGTGCAACTGACAACAAGTTGACCGTCGTGTATCTCCCTTCAAATCTAGGCAAATCCAGGCAAATTAGGACAGGACATGATCATTCAGACATCGAATAACTCACTTAACTTTGTTGCCGGACGGCGATCGGTCATCTTGCCATTGTGTCGAGATCGTTGCGAGACTTGCAACGCGTTAAAACAAGCATTTCCGTGCCGTGAGCAACGCATACTCGATGAGAAATGCAACACAACTTACCGGGGGTAACTGTACTGGTCGGGTGATATTTGGAGTTTCAAATATGAGTATTCAATGGGCATCTAGTCCTACCGCTACAGATGAGTATGCGTTCGCGTGAACATATAGAACAACTTACGCGCGTGCTACCTTAGACAACGGTTGAAAACTCGTCATCCAGGGCAAACGTCGACACTCGGAACTTCTCACGTTCGCTCGCTGAACAGCAACATAAAGGCATCTTGGCTATACCCTCGAACCTCGTTTTTGGTGTTTTCCTGTGTCTTTGATATAGGGTTCAACAAGAGGTGTAACAAGAGACTGCGAGAAAACGCACTCGTTGCGGATAATAATTCAAATTGAGGGCTGAGTATTGTGGGGCGGGAACTACATTTAATTGTCTGTGAGACACAACTACCGCTCAAAGCGCACATCATACCTTAAAAGAAACAAGGTCATGAGTCCGATAGCCCAAGTCGTAGTATTGACTGACCCTCACAAAGTGCCCATCCTGAAAGAACGGCGTCTGTAGCAATATATTAGTCGAGTAAGTTGACGTCAAGCCCTTGGTTTACATACCCCCTTTCAATATCATCGGCGATGATATACGTACCCGATGCGCCATACCGTATTTAAGAATATCTTTAAATCGAGCTTCTGCAAGATCCTGGTGAGGGGAAGAAGGATAGCGAAGAGCGTCGAACATGACCCCAGATCACGGTATACCTTCGATATTTGCGTCATCGCTGATCTTGGTTCTGAACATCTATGAAATATGCCCCGTCTCGGGAAGGAATTAACATCTTGATACTGTCATGGTAGCAAGCACGACAATAAGAGACGAAGCGAATGAGGCAGAATGGGCGGTACAAAATTAACGGTTTGTATAAGAGGAAATGGCGAAGAGCACCAGAATTCCTGCTAGAATGGTATATGCACAAGATAGTACCGTCACAGCTATCACCAGTTGCTGATGTATGAGCTGTGTGCGAGTTGAAGGAAGATTTCTTGAGGCAATAGCTTCGTTCAGTATTTTTCGGCTGTATCCGCGAAAGACGTCTTGAGCCGCGACAAATAAATGGTCAAAATTTGGCCTCAGAAGGCGATGAAGGCAGGAGGCAAAGATGCGTCTTATTTTTTTGCTTCAATTTCTTCGGGTGACCGGGCCGACGCTAGCCAAAGCCGGATGCTTCGCTCTCAGGCTTCTGGGTAGCTAATTGCTTTTCCTGTTCAACGTTGTATGTGGGATAGGGCCAGAAAATAGGGGCGTTGTCAATAGCAGTGAGAGAGGTACGTTACTATCCGACGGTCCTCGTTAATTGCATTCAGTACAAAGAGGAACAGTGCGGGTATCGAAGCAGGAAGATCCGTATACTGCAAATGATGGTACTGGCGAAGTCCTTCGCCATCATGCATCAATCCTAAAGTCTTCCGACAGTTTTCCCGAGACCCAACCACATCGACATTTTCTGGGTGGTTTATGTTTGGAACAGATGTCGGTGGTGAATTGTCAGAGACGATAACAATGATTTATATCATAATTCCATGAGTTCTTCAGTCGGAGGTCGAGTATGCCATATGACTTATCTACGGTCATGAAGATTGCAATCGACGTGATAGGACGTCTTTCTGTAAGGTAGTTCATTCTCGTGGAACATCAGCACGGCATTCATTCGAGAATGTAAAGAACCCTTTCATATATCGGCCTGGACACCCTTGGCATGGTATCGAAGAAGAACTCTGTACAGTGCGAAGCGGATGAGTGAGCCTAGTAGGAGATCTGTGTGGATTTGGGTGAAGGCAGCGTTGATGTCGGTGGCGGTATGCGAAGCGACGAGAACAGGACGCCAGTTCCGCCGGAATTGTTGATCTTCTCTGAGGGTACGAGCCATGAGAGCGACCAGGTAGCCTTCTTTGGAAACAGGCGAGGCGACCACAGACAACCGACGTGGAGACGAGAGTCAATGAACCAAGGTTTAGATTGTCACCAATGTTTCAAGAGCGTTCACCATCAGGACTTCGATGGAGCCCGGCCTACCATAGCGGCTACGTTGATATGAGAGAACGCTGGAAATTACAGACAAGCAAACTACAGATTCGTCAGAAAAACCGGAAATTATCCGGTGAAAAAGGGCAATACCAATCTCTAATGCTCAGCCGCGTTGCAGCAGAACGACTGAAGCCGGACATACGCTCAGAGGGTCGAAGATTCACAACATTCACAGATCGAACACCGGCCAGAAAATGCGGCAAGTAGAAGCGACAAGGTGACGCGTGGGTAAAAACTTGAGGTTCGAAGCTTGAAGCTGTCCGCCAGAGGACGCTGGTAATATGCGCTAAATGCATCATGGGCGACAGAAGAGCACCTATCGCCGGGGCCAATTCCGAGCGCATACATGCGTGCTTCTTTCCACTATTCTCTTTGCAGATCGACGGTGGAAAGATGTTGTCCTGTCGTACCGTGGGAGCGCCTATTCGGGAGTACGTCCACAGAAAGAGTTGTCCGTGAAAAAGGAAATGCCCTCGCCGATACGTGCCTGCACTGACTTCATGGCCACGACGTTATATAAGATTCGTACCATTTTCATACTCCAGATTCTAATCATTGTCGCCGTATGGTTGACGATAATCGGTTCGGTCTAGTGCTGAGGCCATTCTTTTACATTCAATGCACGACGTCAGACTGGTTCCGGGTTTTGTACGGTTCGAGGACCGATCGTACTGCCAAGGTTGAAGGACGATGTTGACCAGAGGACTGAGAATATGCCCCAAATCCATCATGAACAGCCGAAAGCCCTCAATATTGATGTTCAGACGATGTACATACGGAATACTTATGTAAGCGTACTTCTGGTTTCTTCTGTACTTCGCTGAGGATCAATATGAATATAAGAACACAGAACGATAGAAACGACGTACTCGTTTAAGCACCATTGATGTTCCCATCACAACCGTGCACGCAAGCGAAGACGTCTCTCGATAGCTTTGCGAGCATCATCCTTCGACTGTCTCCTGCCTCCAAATGACCGTCGGCCGAATTCGTCATCCCCGCTCATGCCGTCCACCTCCCCTTGACATGTTATCCTTGCTTTTTAAAGATGTTTGGCTGATTGAAGCGACATGACAGGAATTTGACCTAACTATTTCACAAGGAGGCGAAGGTGGACACGGCCTTGCTGGGGGATCCCGACATGGAGGCGAACCGAATGTCCGAGAGCTTCGGAGTTCTGCAACACGAAGCTCGACTCGAAAGTATCAGGTGGAATCGATGCCCATTCTTTGAAGGCTGAGTTAGCTGGGTGTCATGTTCATCGACGAAGGAACTGTTGCAGTCATTGTTAACGTTGGCTATCAAGAAAGGACAAGAAGAGATGATACCATCATCGTTGGCAAAATACGAACAGGAGTGCTAGCCGACCGACTTTGTAGCCGGACAAGCCTCCCAAAGCACTCCATTTCTTCCACTCCTATCTTACCACAGATCATGTACGAATTGTGAATTGGGTCGACTTTGCTATCATCACTGTCGCTGGTGTTGGTGTTGGTGATGGATCGTGGACAAATCCGGAAGAAACGTAGAGATCGTGGTCCACCTATAGTATAGCGAGAAAGCCAGCTACTGATGCCGAGAGTACCGTAATTTAGAGCATTGGAGGACCGAGCCTCGTCGCACGTATAGCCGGATTTTCTGACTGCATACGACGCAGCCAATGACGAGTTTGGGTGAATGGCGTGCAATACAAAGTGATTCATCTGGGTAATCAGCTGCGTTGCATAAACGACATCGCGCGCGCGAAAGTGTATAGCCATACGCTCGGCTTTGCTAGCGCCGGAAATTATCCCGCCCAGCTCCCTGAAGTGGATCTTTCAAGTACCAAGCCGTCTAGTATACAACGTTCCATATATCTATACCGATGACACATCAGTAAAGAATAAAGCAAACGTAAGCGACCTGACCTTCATCCAAGGTTCGACCAGATGAGGCTCAAGAAGAACTGCTTAAACGTAATTCTTCATGCTGGGACCAATGGACTAAGCCGAGTGATGGTGCAAGCGAAGGAGGAACATTGAGGGAGTCATGAAAAATCGTGGTCCAAACAGGGTATCCTGTCGGCAACGATAAGTCCAAGGGAATACATCGAGAGAAAGTAAACACACGTAATACCGTGCCGTCCCAAGCCCAAACTTCTTCGAAGAAAAAATGCTGTAAATCGACTCCAGCAGCAAAACGTCACTATTCTCCGCTGACATAAGAGTGAACACGCTGGCAGCCACCACGATCATCAACAACAAGGCACCTTATTTTTATGAGGTTTCAAAGATATCGATACAAGCAAGGCGGACCAAATTCCGTGCAACACAGCAGCCGTAGTCCTTGGTGGAGAAGACGAGGGCCAGGGCATAACGACATATCCACTGAAGATTTCGATCAGCTGTATTTGAAGAAGTAAGGCCAACAAACGCACATGCATGGCCTATCGATCCACGAGTCAAGTACGCTATTGAAAGATCTTGGCTTGGTAGCTAGACGCGACTAGATATCTACATCAATAGTTCCCTCATGATCAGAGCGGAAATAGAAAGATATATGTCGCTCACAATGTCCATTGGCAGGCATAATCTCTGGAATAGAATGCCAGAGACGTTTTTCTCGTCGCTGTCGCCGATTGCTACAAATCTGAGGCACCGTGGCCCGGGAGTTGAGGAAATCTCTGAAATCGATGGGTAAGTCGAGTCCTCAGCGTCGGAAATGTCATTGCGCTATTTTAGAAATACAGCGTGGGTCGCGCAGAAAGGTCGAGCGGCACGTCAGAGGCATCGGTGATGGTTGGAGGAAGAGATGCGTCTTTGTTTGCGTCACTTTGTCGTACTAGGCTCGGTTGGTCGGGCCGACCCGGACAACGTACCTGCAAAGTTTCGTTGACTACGCTTATTATCGATTATCCCTCACCATTCTCAACGCCTCTGAGCTCTTAATGTGTCGATGAATTACAATCCTCATGCCAGAAATATTCTGACTTAGAGCTCTAGCACGGCGATGCATTTATTGGATCAACACGTCCTGTCTCTTGGCTTTACCTTGATTTCTCGAGTCGGACCTCAACGCTGCAGCTCGTATAAACTGAGATCTAGTAGCTGCAAATATTTCCCACAAGATGCATAGATATATCTAGGTAATTTCAGCGAAGGAAGAAACTTTCTTGTTGCCGCAAAACGAACTGAAGGTGCTCATTCACGAGATCACCGCATATGTTGTCATTCTGTGAAAGCATGTACGCACTGAAGAATTCTCTGTAGCATTACACACACCGTCTCGGGCTGAATATTAGGCTAAATTTGAGCCATCAAACTAGAGTTCAAATCAATCCTGACTCGTGTAAGCATCATGCCTCCGATGTCTCCTCGCTACACTCGTCTTACTGCAGGTTTGAAGCTCTGGACGGGAATTACAGTGCGACCTCAGTGTCCAGAACTTCTGGAGCGGGACCCTCTGGAACCGAGTAACGACTATATTCAGCGTCAATCGGTCCTTCCGCCGAGGGTGAGCCGGCTCCAAAGTTCGCCTTCCACAGCTGGGCTACAACGGCAGGATGAATCAACAGATGCTATACGCGAGGTTGATTGCCCTTTCTCGTGCTGACGCTCCGACGTAGAATTCAAGGGGGAGATTAGGGCACAAGCTGGGGATGATTACGAGGCCTTGTGAGTCATTAGCGCAGGTACTGCTCTTCATGTGGGGCTCTTAGGCTTCGAGAGTGAGGAAGAGCTGGCCAGCCCAGCTCGCGGTGCATGAAGCGGCATGAGAAGAAAAAGTAGGGGACAACAGAAGGTTTGCCGTGCGAATTCTATGGTAAACCCCGCTTCATTCACAGAGTTAACGCTGATTTTCGTTCTTTCAAGGCAGACACGTACGATGATTTTCTGTTATCGCTATTAGCCAGGAACGAAGGTACTTGTTGCTTCCTGAGAGGGTGACCGTGCATTAATCTATCCCAACCAGTACAAAGAGGAGGAACGCGCTTCTCGCAGGAAGATCCATAAGCTGCAAATGAAAATACTTGTCACTTCGTTCGCTAGGAATGGCCACTGGTACTTCCGTCCTCCAAAACACAAATGTTCTCCACAACGAACTGTCTGAACAGCTGGCACCGATGGCTACACAACTCAAATGCAACACCTTGCATTTCTCTGATTCGCTGTTCGCAGACAAAGCCATCGTTGAGGAAGCCCAACAGAAGATAGAGAGCAACTTCAATTTCATGAGAAAGGAGAGGGTGCGTTTAAGAGATTTTCGTGGAAAGAGTGGGTCCACGACATGTCGGTGGTTATGTCCGTCATCGTGGTGACAGTACTGTTGGTGATACTTATACATACTCGGTAGTGGGAATCAGTCATGACTGCACTTATTACATCTTCATTGAATGCAACGGAATTTCATGAACGCTGCGTTTCCCTCATGCAAGAAACAAACGCTACTGTGTATCTTAATACTACCAGAAATTCAGAAAACGTCCGGCACATTCGCTTCGATACTGTAACACAAGCAGCCAGCATAGGTAGACAAGAAACATTTCCACTGCTACTACTTTCAAGTTGTCACCGGACCTCCAACGCCCATTTCTGACCCATTTAGTCGACTTGAAGACAAGGTATAATCTATTTTGATCTATTGAGAACATATTCTACTGGAGTACGCATGAATGTTGACCGCTATTCAGAACCTTTTTCTTATTCTAGCACGTATTATTTATATACAGCGAGGGAATATTAGCTTGTAAATATATCGTAGTTTCTACTGGGGGACCACGATTCAGACGTGGGACAGCTCATCATGGGCTATCTTGTTTACAGATTGCGAATTAAGGGATCTGTCATCTTCTATGGCACCGTTCTTTTGAAGAATATCGGACATTTCTGGTTCGAGATCAGGATTCAAAGTAGTCCACCCAAAAATATATATGGAAAGCCTTACCATACTCCTCCTGACCTGCGGGGTCATACTGGGTATGAATCTGAGTCGTGATGTTGACGGCCCTGCAACATGTAACGTATGAGGCCTGATAATGAAGTTATGAAGAAAAGCACGTACACGGCACCCTGTGTCCTCTGTCCCATTTGGCCACTGACTTTGGTATTGTATACATCAATACCAGTGGATTGCGCCACCTTGATGAGAAGACACGACATAGACATCTCGATTTGGAGCTTGACGATGTACGTGATAGGATGAAACTAGCAATACTATCGTCAGAGAACTCCGCGCTATAATGAGAACCCAACCTGAGTATAAACGAAGGGATTCTTGAGAGTCGTGGCGCCCATGAGAAGAAAATCCATCCCAATGGAAACGATGATGATACGCTGGTTAAAGCTGTTTTCAAGAAATCGTCAAACGCAGCCATACGACATTCGCATTGTAACTTACCGCATCACCCTGTCGTATTTCTTCAAACCGTGGTCCACAAGGCGGCCTTTTACCGTGCGAATGAAGAGGATGTTTAATGCCAGGTCCAACACTGAAACATAAACCATGAGTATCTCTGGACAAAAGAGTTCTCGGGTACTCACGAAGATAGATAGCTTTTTCAAACTTGTCCCACCTACAGGAGGGTGTGGGTATCCGATAGGCGAGTCGTGAGTACGACACTCACCACTTATCCAACTGGAAAGGATCACGTCAGTTCTGTCGAACTTCAAAGACGAAAGGATAAAAGAACGTACACTCATATATGACGAATTAATCTGTAACTGAGCAGGTATCCCTGTGTAGTGATGCTGAGGTGTAAAGCGCTTTCAAGGATAAGATGTTCGCTCACAAATACAAGACGTAGAAATGGAAACGACAGAAACAACCCCGATAACCACGAGCTTGAGTGTAAGCTATGCGAAATGATACTGTGAGCTTCGATGTCTCGAATGAGAAGAAAAGGAGGTGCCTCACTCTCTGAGATGGTTGCTGAATTAGAATGCACAATCGGTTGACGATGATGAGCATCAGACATAGAACCTTCAGAACAGCAGTTAGCGCGTTATTAAATAAGTTACCTTAATGACGCTTACCTGAACAATCCAGCAGATGATGATTCCAAGAAAAAATCCAATGCTGGGGTTGATAAACTTCTGCCTATGATTTCGAAGGGGTTTCCGTGGAGTCGCGAAGTTGAGCAGAGATTGAGAGAGAACCTACAGATAACACCAAGCTATAACCTTTCGGGAAAGAGCGTATGAGCACTTGCCAATGACAAGGATACAATAAAGGCTCACCGCAAAGGTTGTGTTCCTGATTTTAGAAAGTCAGACTTCACGGCTGCGGTCAACATAGAGAGGAGACATACGCCAGGATTTCAAGCCAGATCATGATAATATAGGCAGAAACCTGTAGTAGATGCAGAATATTAGAGTCGGCAGAAAACCCGACCAAGAATCGCACCCTGCTGGCTCGTTTGGTTTCTAACACAGCACGCCACACAACTTGGATAGAAAAGCCCAACTACAAGACGATTCAGATAAAAGGTAGTATAAAATTCGAGCTCACACTCACGAAAAAACCGAAGACGATAGAACCAAGGCTCGAATCTCCTCTACTCACGTACAGCAGCTCAAACCTAGGGAATATTTACGCTAAGTCTGGGCCATAGAACGAAAGTCAGATGACGCATACGGCTTCTCGGTTTGGAAACCGATGTCGAAGGTCTGGGAGTCGGACATTCTTCTAGCTGCTTGCGAGATGCCGTCAAAGGTGGGTAAAGAGCATGAAAGCGAACCCTGGAGTTCGTAGGATTCCAAGGACATTATATATCGCAATGTCAGGATAGGAGCAGCCCATCAGGGGTGGTCCTCTCCATTCTCCAATGACATGATTATTATCTGTGGAGACTAAAAGGAACCATTCTAACCAGCAATAGACCTCGACATACCTACAACTGTGCTTGTTATGCTCACGTTGTCAAGCCGACATTTCCCCGCCAAAAGTACGTATCTAGGCCACCGCAAGCCCTCGACACCGGTTGCCACATCTGATGGGTCCAGTCCGTTATGCTTATTATCTTGTATTTGCATCTCATTTCGTTGGAAGGTGTTCCAGCAAGGCCTTGTTGATTTCTTGTCATGGCGATACGTACAAGTACCCAAGCCTCCTGATGCGAAACTTTTCACAGATAGATAAATCCCCAGAGAATGCGGACCCTGAACACAAACACCGCTTGCTCTGGACGAAGAGTTCAAAATTTCCGTTTTCTTTCTTGCTTGGATTGACTCAAGCACCGACGTTCCCGCACTCTCGTGGATTTAGGTCTCAATGTCCATCCTTAACACCGTTATCCCACTGTCGTTAAGTGGTAAAAATCAGTATTCGAACTACTTACCCGATGCGTAATTTAGTAGTCCCATTCATTTCGGTTGATTTGCGGCACAGGATTTAGAGGTTTGCCGGCCCGGCTCGGCCTGGAAGCCGGGTCTTGGGCTCGGCTTTCAAGAGCTCGGGCTTGTTCAAAATGAAGCCCTAGCTTTGGGCCCCCAAGGAAAGTCGGCCCAAGCCGGCTCAAGCTCAAGCCGGGGTTTTTGCAGATATCATATCACGATGGCATAGGTACATGGTGAATAAACTATACATCAGAATCAGCGAGATCGTTTACATCTATAAGCATTTCATCCCATGATACTGTCGCAATTGTCGGTGGTGGCGATGGACCTTGTTCATCTTCCATCTCCACCTCCTCACCGTCAAATGCAACAACCTCACGAAAGATAAGATCCTTACAGTACAGGCATTTGAGACACTGCAGCGTTTCAACAATATCTCCCTTCAGCCGGCTTCGTAGTTTGCCTAACGTTAGACCTGCAGATGAAAATGCACGCTCGCTTGACACCGACGATGCCATAACAGCCAGGTAATCACGCGCCAGCGATGCCCATACCGGATATCGATGAGCGTTTGCCTAACGGAAATACACGTGAGAGAGTAACCTCGAGATGATCCAAGAAAGATACATACCCCCCACCACTGTACTGCATTCATCCCTTCATGTGAGCTTGAGCCGCAGGCCGTCTTCAGCCGTGATGGCGGCTTCTTGGAAGCCCGGCTAGCCCCGGCCGGCTAAAGTCGGCCCAAAGCTTGAGGCCGGGCCGCGCAAATCTCTACACAGGATGATCGGACCGTGCCATGCGAGAACTGCAGATCTCTGTTTCAGTCTCCGCTCGCCTGAAGAGGTCCAATTTCTCCCGCAAAGCTTACCCGGACCAAACGGAATCCCTGGGAGAAACCTCACTAGTACTCTGTCATGATTCGCTGCTCTGTTTCGACAGGAACCTATATATTTCCATCAGAGATTCATGACTCCCGTTTATATACATACATTTAGATCTCCGTAGTCCGTGGCGTCGCGGATTGACATTGGTACAAACACAATTTGTTCACAGGATCGCAGTCAAAGTTAAAAAGTGTAAATCCTTACCTACTTCACCGGCTGCAATCAGTTTTTGAAACATTTGATTGAGAAAACCACGCGCAGCAACCCTAACAGTAGCCCTTCGATGCTCGTGATGTTTCTTAAAGATATATGCCCCTGCGCGGGCGCATCTTAAATAGCTTCGAGATCCTCAGCCAAGTCGCCCGGCAGAAGAAGATAAAAAAATCCGGTAGCAATGCTTTCCAGCCCACGGCCGTTTTCCAAGGCAGATAGAATGCCAATGGCTTCTGTGATACCCGACACCGAAGCCAAGCGTTCTTTGTCAGTCAAACTTTAAGGCCTCAAGCCTCAGCGAAATCACGGCAAGTAGGCGGCATATTTCGTCAAATTAATTGGCTGAATGATCTCCTACTTCACCGCACTTTGACAAGGCAGACAACTAAGCGATCACGGTATCTACTACAATGGAAATTTCGATCACAAGTTCGCACGACGGCCACTCCTTCTGTTGTAGACCTTCGTGTCGGTTTCCCCAAAGATCATTTTCGCCTGTAGAAACTAGCATTTGTAGTATGGACTTATCTTTTCTTGCGCTCGGAACACCGTCGGTTTTTTTTCCACACAGAAAAGATTCATGAATGAGATGGTATGGCACGACGCGTCGGACTCGCACATGGGCGGTGTTGCGCTGCACGTGGATCAATCGTATTTAAGAGCCGCAAACAAAAATTTCCGCTGCCTTGGTAGCGGCTTCTTATCCTTTGCTATTGACAGCTTTTTTGTCCGTAGATTCGGTCAAATCTAATTGGTTCAGTTCCTCCCTATCTTTGATATTGTATGGCATGTGCTTTCCAGCCTAGAAAGTCCATTCCGTCGTCCTCTGACTGGAAATGTTTCGGCTGCTGATGAAAAATGATCTCGCTCCAATTCTTTCCGCGCACGGTAGGTCCACACAGTGAACGCCGACAATGGAAGTAAGCAAGCAGTAAATATGTACATTACAACTTTCATCTGTATGATGCCCAGACTCAACTCCCCGGGATCTTGTAATCAAGATCGATCAGCCATACTGCTCTCAGTTCCATCTATTCGGGGCCCATTGAATGCATGGAAGCTTTGGGTGCACCGTTGCGTTCTCGCCGCGTGTCCTTTGTCCATGAGCTTTAATATGTATCAACACAAAAGCTACGGACGCCGGAAACATTATGGACAGCTATTTGTTGTGGCCATCCATGAAACACCAGATTGTTTACTGGATACTTTTGAAGGATGACCACCACCGAGCGAACCTTTTTGCTTCTACGCTGTGCTTATTCTCTGGTCTCAAGACTCGAGTCAATTTCCATAATCCACGCAGGTCCTCCCGCCGGGCACTCGGTCTGGTTCTTGTCCTTCCTGGAAGGTCTCGCTTCCTAGTACGCTCGGGAATGCCCTTGAGAGTCCTCCCAGCAACTTGAGCGCATCAAAGAAGCCTCCAGTCCATGTCTGGTATTTGTTCAAGACGTCCTCCTCTATTAGCAAGTATGTATCACCGCGATATCTTACCGGCGATAATTTTCTGCGTGTATGATTTCCACGTTTATGATCAATTCTGGCCCTAAACTCACTGCCGTCTAGATATCGACAAATATGTAACCGTTCAGCTGCTTATGTAGTGTTGGTTTCTATACACATTTTCTGCCCTTGTTCAAAGCTCTGATAAGGATATACTTATCGATAGAGAAGTTCTGCTAAGACTGAGCATTGGTAGTATCCCATGCTCCTCGAAATTGTTCATGATCTTCTATTCACGTTCCTTGTTTCTGATCCAATTTCTCCCTGATATTGTAGTTGCCACTCTGTGAAACGTGAAACGAACCGTTCATGAGGACGTGTATAAGGAGTCGAACTGAGCAAAAATGTATCATTTCACATCGACACGCACCACTTTAGCCGTTAAGACAAAGTGGTACGTTTAAGTAAGGGAGCACGAGATGATCAGCTCTATGCAAATTCACGATGACGTCTGCTCTCGACATGTATTGGATGATGAAACACTTCTTATCCTAGTCGTATACCTGCTGTTTCGGATAAGCAGCCCGCTACCGTGCGACATCTTTGTCTGCAGCGGAGTATGCTGTGTTTATCGCGAAAACACAAGGGCAACACGACTGAGACGTAGAGCAAAGTCTTTCAGTTCACTACATAAATGTGAGCCAGTTCCCAACTCGTGCGAGGTGAGAGGGAACCTCATTGATTCCTAGGCCTGGCATATTGTAATCACAAATCCGCCTTGCCATCTAAACTGTTTGACGATCTGATACTCATGTATCTACGGTGTCAAATACCAATCGCTGTCCATCTTGCCTCTACCCTCGCCGTCGTCCCCTTCGCAGTCCAATGTTTATATAGGTCGGCAGCATGCCGTCTTCTCTCTAGGGCTAATACCTTCAAGTTATAATGCCTAGGTCTTTTGCATGTCAACCTTCCGATCCTTGCATCCCCCGGCCAAAAAGGAACCCCTCGGGATCGACCCTGCAAGAAAAAGCGTTGGTCGATCTTGAGAATAGACATTCAACCATTATACAAAAGCTCCGTACTCATTTCGCTGCTCCTGTCGATACGTCGAAGGGGGAGATATCACTGAAACACGATTCCAGTGTTAGGCAAATGGACTTTAGTCAATCAGAAGGCGGAAACTTGGCAGCTTTCAATTAGGGTTGCACACGAAACCCTAGGTTTTGATACACAAGGGTTTCGGACCGGTAAGTTACCGGTTAGTTACTGGTAATTTACCTCCCCCCGCTGGAGCGGCTTTCGTCGAGGTAACTTACCTGTCATGTGACGACGACATATGAGCAGCAATATCACCACCATATTCCATCCTATTGCATTCATATATCATTTACAATGTAAAACATAGCTCAGTAGTGATATTCAATGAATTATGCTTCAGGAGAAAGAGAAGGTGTAAAATAACACAAAGGTGAAGATGCTCGAAAAAAATTGCCAGTGCCTCGCGTCAGTCATGCAATATTGCATGTGATAGGATAAGTAACGGTAAACTACCGTATCAAAACACCCCCGTCGTGGAGGGGTCGGTACAATACCGTATTTTATACCCCCCGGAAGTTTCGTGCGCAACCCTACTTTCAATCTTGGCTCCGAACAGGGATCGAACTCCACAAAAAAGACCATAACATCACAATGCAGCACTTGCAGCCCTTGAACCAAGGTGCTACATGTCTGTAGGGGCATATCGCGCTGGTACGGATGCCCTTCCTCGCACTGTCCTCGAATCCTACTTCGGATATACAAGGCTGATGACACATTCAAAAATTCAAATCCAAATACTGCGGGGCTCTCACCGTTCAGACTCAACGCCGTGGCCATTTTGTCTTCGACCCGACGCGTTGTTCTTCATCCTTCCGGTATTCGCACATACCGATGTGCGCTGGGTTTCATAAACCGTGATTGCAAAATGTATTCCTTACAAGAGTTGCCTCCGGTCGCTAATACTGTTCGGTTCTTGCGATATCTCTATCGTGTTAGAGTTTTTGGGATAAACAGAGTCAGCTGGTAACGTATTGTAAATATCCCACATTCAGAAGAGACACGCATTCTTATTATAGTCAGCTGTGATGGCAGGGCAAATCAGGGATTATTCGTTCAGGTTTCTCACGAATGGGACGTCCGCCGGTCCCTTGTTCCAGGGAATTAACATTGAAGCGGCAACGTGTATTGTAGCGGGATAAGTTCGCTTGCTTTAGTTTTGTAACTTGCCAAGTAATAAACGCGAATAGCGGTATATTTGTTTCATCAAACTTTAGAGAGTCCAAGCCCTCGTAAAATTCGGCTGCACCCCGCTAGTCAGAATCGTTCCCACTGTTGGTCTCAACTAAAGATTATTCACTAAATATCCGAAAGTTACTAGTGGAATTGAACCTTACCGCTCGACTGATAACATCGTTCAATGTGGCGGAGCATGGCTAGCCTGCAATATATTGGTACAGATCAATTCTGCAATGTTCCATTGAAACATGCATATGGAGTGCATCGTTCTGAGAGATGGAATCGAACAATGATATAGCCGTAGATGCTTTCAACATCTTGGAGCTAAAGCGAGTAAAAAATTAGCATTCTGGGCCGCATCGTCGTTCGGTTTTCAATCCAAACCGGAAGAGTTGGGACTCAGTGGGAATCGAACTGCAAAATGACCGACACTGTCCGATACACAACACCCTAGCCGCACAGCGAAGAGGCAACGTTTTGTGTAGAAGTAATAAGGTATACAATAGGAAGAACGGGCAGGCCTCCTGTCCGACGTGGATGCGCTACTATCTTTCTTTGCAACTATTGATCTTGCTCTCTCGTCACCAAACTTTCGCATAGCATACCTTCGACTGGCATGCAGTTCTATCCGTCTTCTGGAGTCCATGCTAGGGTTTGTAATTGGAACGAGAAGAGGACACCTGCAGTTCTGGCTCACTCATCGACATTATCTGGTGACGCCATCGGGTTATGGAGAGGAAGAACAGAAACCGTCGATAACTTAGATTAGGGAGGATCTTTGGCTAATGGTGCGTGATACTTAGGCGTTTCGAACAGAGAGCTGATGGAATCACTGATAGCAATTCGAGGGAGGGATGCCGCCAGCAACACTAGGAAGAGGCGCTAGACGGCCAGCACCGCAAGCAAGAAACGCGCCACACGAAGAGGCAAATTTCATCTCAACATAATGATCATCGACTTCAGCAGGGCCCGACCGATGGTCTTGGAAGTGACCTCTCTCCTGGCAAGAATCTCGAGGTCGCTCCTCACCGAGAATCTCAGGCTCAGCTGAGTATGTAATATCTTACTCTGCCGTTCCCTCGCTCACGCGTCTTAAATAGCAAAATAATGGTTTCTTCAAATCCAGCCTCTACTCACAGGCTTCAAAATTAGCTTGAGGTGACGAGGTCCGCCGGAGATGGTGGTAGACATGTCGATCATAGTGGACTCGTTGTTACAGAGAGAAGCAGCGGTTAAGTTTCAGCGTGAGGGTTGCGTAACTATATTCGAGACACGTTTTTGACGCGTTCATCACGTGCGTTGATCCGGTATAAATCGGGGACCCTGGACCGGACCAGGATATGATCCCAGCTTGCCATCGATCATAACGGCCATTTACTCTTTTCTCCATCCATCAAAGTCCCTGGACATTCACGCACGTTTGGCATACGCACGCAATGTTTTACCTTTTCCTTGAGCACTTTGAGATATGCTCGAGACCGTCCACCCTCCTGTCGTCCATTTTTATCCAGGATGTGCAGTAACCAATAATGTTGTATGACTACGCTCGAGACGAGGACTAGATCTTGATGGATTCCTTTGGTGAAACAATGCGAATCAGAGGAGACAGCTAGGCACATGCTAGGATCTTGGACAGACGACTCGGACTGGGACAGACTTGGACGCACACATGGTACGTGAAGAACCAGCATATTGAGTGTTCCACATTGACAAAATTACTGTTAGCCACCATCCACGCATCGCGACGGGGCCTAGCTCATCACAGCGACAATCTGACTGGCAAATCCGAATGGAATGATGACCCGCTAGTCGTTCAGCGCAGCGAGTTGAGTCGGACAGTCCATGGTGCGTACCCTTCAGTTCTGCGAAACCTTTTCTTCTAATATTCTGTGCAGACCCCTCAGCTTGTAAGTTAAGAGGTTGTTGAAAATTCTTAACGCAACGACGGGGACCAGACTGGTCCTTTCAAAATCTGGCGTGCCTTATCTTTGATGCCGTTATCGGTACTCGGCTCATATAGACATGCGCGAAGCATACCCACAACCGTGACAGACGGAGTGCGATCCGTTGTACTGGTGGTCTACCAGTCGAGCACCACTTTCGCTGCCTGACCACTATCGTTTTCAGTACCACCGACTTTCTCGTCAAAGTATGGGCAATCCTAAGGCGCATATATCCGGTCTTATTCACGCACGTATGTGGCATTATATTCATCTATTGATCTTGCCTGATCTTACCTTTCGTTAGTGTATCTTCAGCTGGCGTGCAATTATACCGTTGCTGGACCCATGTCTAGTGATAGACTTAGAACACGACGGAAGACCTGTGGCTATGGCTCGCTCACACTCTGACACCATCAATTAATGGGAAGGAAGAATGACGACTGGGACTTTTGTCTAATGGTGCGTGATAGCCAAGAATTTGGAACGGAGAGAGCTGATGGAATTAACATTTCGTAGGAGACCGCTGGCAACGCGACCACGCTGAAATCATTTCAACATCCTCGACTTATCGGAACAATGGCTTCTTGAAATGGAACCCCTACAATAATCTATCCCGTCCCATCTCTCTGGTGGGCGACGGTATACCTTACGACAGTTCTTGCCACTCACAGCTCGGCAACTACACAACAGCGCTCTTCCAGGAATATAGCTTGACCGAGTATGTCATTTCTTACCCGCCCCTTCTCTCGCTCATGCTCCTTATAGCATCCGGCCATCTCATCCTTCATAGCAACGCACAACGAATAGGACGTCACTTCACAGAGAACCCATGGACTGCGTACACTGCACGCAGAGGTCGGATCTTCCGGTTCGCTTTGATTTCTTATGGCAAAAGCGTAGCTGACCCATGCTTAGATACGGTCCAGAGTGCAGCCTGAACTGTTGAGATGAACATTCAATTTCCACGTCAATAGGCTTTGAGGAAAACACCGCATATCTACGTACCAGTTCGGGAGTACGACGTCACTTCAGCTCAGTGTGAATCCTGATGGTATCCTGGTATTCATGACCTGACAACGAAGTCTGATATTGTAATCGTACGTCTCCCCTCCCGTCGCAGCGGCTTGATGTCGTTCTGACATATGGTTATAGCATAATTTGATGTAACTGCCGTGCTGAATACGAACAGATGTCTATCTTATCAAAAAATGTCAAACAATAACCTACCTCCACTCTGAGTTCTTGGGTACAGCCGTCTGTTCGTTGGAGGTGAAACTAGGTGATGAAACCTCCCCGTCGCTTGCGCAATCCATGTTTCACATGGGAACGAATCGAGCTGGTCGATATCAGTTTTACCCCCAACACGACACATTTTTACCTATCGTTCTTGATTACAATGATATCTCTTGTAGCGCTCCTGCGAAGAGGTCATTCTGACTCCGCTAGGACTGCATAAACGTCGCTCGAATGGTATCCCGTGTTCTTTGAAGCAATTGCTTCCTACAACTTGTATTCCCTCCATTGTTATGCCCGACTCGACTATTGAGTTGTCTTCTTCTATTCATCTCGTCCATGAGCTCACTTGATACTAGTTTAGACGGTGCTCTTCAAAACATGCCTCTCAAACCAAGATATTCACAGCGAATTCGTCTAGATGTGCCTCCATACCGATCGATGTGTATCGCCACAGAGCTGTGTTCTCATCCGATTGGGTCGCTTCCTTGACGTTGTCGTCCCATTGAAATAGCTAGGCTCGTGTTCCCGTTCTATGTTGTAGCGAATACAGAGGTGTCAAAATCCCGCTGTTGCGAAGATCAAACCGGAGTGTACATTGAAATAAGCAACGCAAAACGTGCAGGCGGTATGGCACTCTTTATCCCGGCATTGTCCCGGCAGACAATGGGCCGTTTCTTTTGTCTCTCACCTCCCATCCGTTCCGCCAACACCTTCGCCTAATACATCTTCTGCGACAGTCGGCGTCTGATTGAAGTCACTCATGGTACAAAGAATGTGATCACCGCTGGGGATAACGCACAAGACCGGCTTGAATGCAACGGAGGTGAACCTTTGAACGAAGACCCGCGGTTCTGGCTCGCATATGCCAGCATTGTTTCAACCTCATCGAGTACTGACTACGGATACTAGTACTCATCGATGCGTCGCCCAGGATCTTTGCGTATTGGTTTCTGACGCGGGTATTTGGAAACGAGAGCCAACTGAACTTGGAAAGATGCCGGTGAGCATTGCTTTTGCTTTCCTGTGGCAAAGACATAATCGAGCCTTGCTTACGGTTAGATCCGGGCTATGTTAACGCACCATATCAAGTCAAGAACAGCTACACTTTTGTAGCACGGCCGTCGTCAAGCTGAAGTGCGTGTTGGGTGAGAACACATCTCGCCAACTGTGCGTGACTCTTAACGTCGTTGTTCTCCGCATGCGATTGATGATTAATCCTAAAATTATAACCGTACGTCCACCTTTCCATCCAACTGGTTCGACGACCTGATGACATCTAATATTAGCATATATTCATGTAACCTACCGTGACGAATACGACAACGTCTATTTGTCGGAGTCATATCTAGGCTGTGATAAAGCAGTTGCGTCGCTTGTCCAATCTATGATTTACGGAGGAACGGAAAATGCTTGTCCCACGTGGTTATGCTGAAGACAGAATCTTCCGCCCCTCTGCAAAACAGCAGGCCAATTCGTCCTCTGGCCTTTCCAACCCTTCTCCCGCTCCAGACCACACCTTCATTTCAGGAAGTATCTACTGCTTTTGATCGCTTGTATTAATACCCGTTGGCAGGAAACTGGCTTCGCGTATGAAGATATTACTGCCTCCACACCCGGTCTTACGTGTCTCTTTTTCCATCCGCCTTACTTCTTTGATATTACAAGATCTCTTGCAGTACCTGCGTGACAAAATAGAAAGCGTTCCACCGCATAACACTGGCAATTAACCTGCATTCTGCTGAGATGGTTGTCTTGTGTAATGCCCCATACTTTGAACTTATCAAACAAGGTCCAGGGCGCGATGGACGCGATGCTTCGGTCAGGATTCTTCCTTCTACTAGTCACTGCGTATCGCATCAAGACCCTCTGTTGCTGTCTCCGTGGCTATGCCCTCCGTATCTATGATGAAAGACGTGGCTAGACTAATTGTCGTCTAGATATCAACAAACATGGAACCTTTCAGCGCTTCAGATTCAGCTGTGAAGACCGTCTTTCTTGACATTCTTCTCAGTCGCGATTCTCGATATGATCCTTCGCTACTTATCGGTATCTCTTGGCGAGCCGTCTTTCCATATTTGCCTAGCCTGTATCACTTTGGTTCTTCTTCTTCTCACACACACGTCAAAGCTGCTCACCAGGAGCTAAGTGTGTGTTTCTTCTGGGAGTATCCCATGTTATTCGCTTTCATGACTTCCTCATTGATGAGTATATGATTCTAAATTTCGTTGTAAGCTTTGGCTGCCCCGACCTGTATTCTCTTTGCTCGGGATTTATCTTTATCGTAGATGGCTTCAACAGTAATTCCTCGCCACGGCGCTGTCCTTCAAGTGAATGTGGTGAGCATTAAAATCGCACTGAAGGTAGACGCTTGTTCGCTGAGTGTACATGCGCTAGCCAGGCCTCTTGGACATGAGCACATAGCTGCCGTGAGTTTTCTAGGTGGTTCCCTGCACGCTTGACAAATAAGCTACTGTACCTTCCGACTTCAAGAACGAGTCCTGAGCTTCGGGGCAAGACTTGAACATTTGTTTGTTCAGAATAGATGCCTTAACTCTAGGAGCAGGATGTATGAATCTCTTGTCGTGTCTTCACCCAGTGGGGAAGACTTTGTTGAGAATCGGCTAGATTTAGGGACCAGTTTTCAGTAGATTTAGAGGAGAATTCTATGCTCATCTCGAAGACACAAATACTTTTCTGTTGCGTCACCTCAGAGGACATGCTACGCCGACGGTGAAATGGTTATCATGCTCGCCTTCCATGGTAGCCTATGCACATATCCACTGCAAGCAAGCGGTAGGGGTTCGACTCCCCTTCGGCGTACCTGGGATGTTTGGTACTTACCTTTTAAGCCAGACTCTTCTGTTGCCTAGATTTTTGAGTCTTGAGGTTGCCAAACTAACTCACCCACCGAGAGCTCGATGAGATGTCCTAAATATTGGCTATCTTTATGGAAGGCCTAACGAGCCTGGCTCGTACGACGTTTACTTCTTTCTATTGCCTCTACCCTTGTACCGGTTCTCTCTGTTCTTCTGCTATTCCTGAAATGTCAATCTCAAAATTCAAAGGTAGCTGGTAGTAAGTACAATTGAAAATCCATCCTGCCCCGTGGGTTCACCTGCCTTTTTTTGCTTCCAAGGATATTCCCTTGTCAACTTGCGCAATGCGGATGACTATTGACTATTTGTTGAATCGCACCATTCCTGCCAGTGGTCTAGACATGCTGTGTCTTTCTTCTATTCTATTCTACGAAGCATTTGACACATCGCCTACAGCTTCGACGTTGAATCCTGTCAGTCAAATACAGGTTCGAACGCCCCGGCGAGAATCAAATGTATGCATCACGCGTCCTTATATAGTCCAAAGTGTTCTTGCTATGACAACAAAAATGAAGGTTAGTTTGCGTCCTACTTTACAGGAAATCATCGTGTAAATTTACAATGGTCCATCTCGAATGCTAGATCTTTACATCTCACTTACCAAAGATTGCCCGCATTCAACTCCTTCGGTTCTCGTTATCGTACACAGCCTCCCACCTTATAACCTACAGGACAAGGTACACAGGTCTAAAGACAGAACGGTGCCAGATGAATTAGGATCCTCAACAAAGCTCTTCAATGCGCAGATAATGAAGAGTTTATTGTGCTTGCGGAGGCTTGTGTTTCACTGAGCAGCGGAAAGCGTTTGACTCGCCTTCGATGGTGTCGGAGCAATACTTAACATGGTCATTTCTAGTTTCCTTCCGGCAACAAACCCCTTTAAAATTAGACGCCAACTCGGTCGATATCCGTGGATCCACCTCGTCCTGTGATACTTCCATCTTTTGTGTTCTTCCTTTTCACTACTTAGTTGCACTGGAATCTCTCATTTACCGCTTTTTAGTCTCTGCTATCTCCGAATGCTTCACTTCCGGCGGTACCCACTACCTACAAAAGGAACTTCCCCTTCTATATTGCTATATCCGATATCTTACTCCGCGAGCCTCATGGTCCAAGTCAGAATGAACACGCCTGTTTCGTGCGTGCACCACGCGTAGTCCTTCATGCGATTAATTATAGCACAGGAAGGCCGCCGACATCCACCAGGCTATACTCAAATTGATCTCGACGTATTTTCCTTCCTGCCATCATCATCTGCTCCCTCCGTTCTGTCAAAACTGTCGTCTAGCCTCGCGGCAATCGTGCGATTATGGGACCTCCCTAAACCAGGACCGCTGGGGATGAGCTGGGGATCGGGATCGAAATAGGGGCGAACCCAACGGAAATGAATGCCTGCAGTTTTCCTAGATGCCAAGCGTTGCGTCGACGACATCTACTGAAGGAAGACGAACCAATGATGTTATGATTACCGGAGATTCTTTTGTGTTGGTCACTGGCACGCGATCGGAAACTCGCTGTCTATGCTTCGGTAGCATCGTCCGTTGCAAGAGGATAGAACTGTGTATATGCGCACTAGTCGGAGAGTACGAGGTGAGAAATATTCTGGTCAGCTCAACGCAGCTCCTGATTACATCTCTTTCTGCAGGCGGTTGATATCGGACAAAAGTGTGACACCGTAAATCGTACGTCTGCGTTCCATCTAAACGGTTCGACAATCTGATGATTTCTGATTAAAGCATAGATTCATGTAAATTCCGTTTCGAATACCAATGACTATTTGCATTTTCGAGCAATGTCAGAAGGTTATCCCTGCGTGTTCTTCCTTCGGACGTAGCTTTGTCAGAGTTGCATCTAAATCATGATAAGACTACGGGGTCACTTATTCAACATAGGCCTCGCGGAGGAATGTATAAAGTTGGACCCACAACCGTCTAAAAAATGGCAGGGGTGTGTCGTCTAGCCTGCCCTTGTTCAGGCCCATACTACAATTTCACAAAAAACCTGCTGCGTTCGATAACTTGCCTTGATTGCCGTTTTCCTGAGTTCGGCTTCGCATATAGCTGATACAACTTCTGTTGTTCGTCGGCTAGGAGTCATATTTCTCCTATCAGTATGCAACCTCGCTGTCACCCCTGTAAGTGTTCTTCTTTCATTCGTCTCGTCACTGAGCTCGTCTGCTGCTCGTTTAGACGAGGAAAGATCTGGTAAAACTGCTTCCCCTCTAGCAATCAGAACAATACCTGCGTTGATCTCCGCGGGTATCAATGCTGAACGTGTGTCCTAATCATTGCCTAGACGTCAACAGACGTGGAGGCTTTCAACTATGATATTTGCCATTTATCTGTGCCTTGAATCGTCACGCGCCAAGCCTGATCCACAACACGCTCTGCGCTGGAAAACGACTTACGACTATGCCCCTCAACCGGGATTGAACTGACTAAAAATTTCCAAAGCCATTCCTCTGTGAAACACTCGCCGTTGAGCAAAAGTGTTATACCCCTGTGGATGCCTTTTGAGCTCATCAAAGAAGCCTCCGGATCGTGGTATTTCGTCAAGACATCCAGCCAGTATGTATCACCGCGACATCCTACCTGGCCGTCATTATCTGCTGGTATGTCGTGTCCGTATTTATGATGAGATATGAGCCTAAACTAAATGCCGTCTAGATATCAATCAAGGTATAACCGGTCAGCGCAGCTGTGAGGATCGAACGCGACACATTCATAGTTCAGGCGGGATGTCTTAACGAAACAGAGCCAGCAGAAGTTCTGCTGTGCCTGAGCATTGGTAGTATCGACCGTGCCAAAGACCAACTGCTGTCCACCTTGTCCCTAGCCTTGCCGTCTTCACCTTCTCAGTCCAATTAGATACGCGCTAACATTGCTTTCAAGTTGTAATTCCCAGGTGTTCCTTTCCATCTCCACCTTCCGATCCCGTGCATCCCCCCCCCCCCCCCCCGCAAAAAAAAGGGGAAGTCTTCAGGGATCGAACTTGCAATAAAAGGGAATCGTCGACCTAGGGAGTAAACACTCAGCCGTTACATAAAAAGTGCCGTAATCGTTTCGCCGTTCTTCTCAATACGTCGAAGGGGATACATTACTGAAACATGCTTCCACGAATAGACTTTAGGGCATACTTTAACGCTGGTCCCTGGAGTCCCCGACCAGGGATTGAACCCCACAGAATAGGGCAAAAACCTTGCTTTCCATCACAATAGAGCACTTGCAGCCATTGAACTAAAGTGTTACGTGTCTGTATGAGTGTTTCGTGTTGAAGGTGGCTTTCATCCCTGCTCTGCTTTCTTCCGAGCAGTCGTACTATGCCATGCTTCGGATATACACCGCTGACGATGGTTAGTATTGCTATCTCAGTCAGAAATCCAAGCCCTGATAAGTACAGCGGAGACTGGGCTCTCACTACGATTCACCGTGGTCCATTTTGTCTTCAGCCTGATACATTTTTCTTCATCCATCTTCTTCGAAGACGACTGATTTCCTTTGCGACTAACAGTTCCGGTATTCACACATCCCGGTATGCGCAGACTTTCATCGACTGCGAGTGCAAAATGTATTCCCTACCAGAGCAGCGTCCAATGCTTCATTCCTTTCGGTTCTTACGATATCTCTATGGTATTAGTAGTTAGCGGCGGCTTAGCCTTTCGGGGACAATTTACAAATCAGAGTCGGCTGCAACGGTATTGTGAATATCCCACATTCAGAAGAGACACGCAGGCAAGCTATGATGGCACGGTTGATCAGGGATTAGTCCTTCAGATTTCTCTCAAATGGGACGTCCGTCAGTCCCTTGTTCTGAGAAATAAACATTGAGGCGGCGACGCCTTTTCTATCGGGAGAAGTTCTCTTGCTTTGGCTTTGTGAGTTGCGAAGCAATAGATACCATCAACTAGGCTTCCATAGATTGGTAGGATTCAATTCTGCAATGTTCAATTAAAACATGTACATGAAGTTTGCATGAAGTACACCGTTCCGAGAGGTGGAATCGAACGATGAAAAACTGTAGACGCTTTCAACATCTTAGAGCTAAGCGAATGAAAGTAAGCTCCATTCTGACTCTCACCGTCGTTCGGTTTTTCATCTTGCTCCAATCCGGAGGATTTGCAATTGCGACTCGGTGGGAATCGAACGGCAAAAATGACCGACGCTGTCCGATATGCAATGCCCAAGCCGCTACACAAAGATGCTGTGTTATGTGTAGAAGCAATAAGGTATAACAATAGGAAGAACGGGCCGGTATCCGTCCGACGTCGATGCGCCACTATTTGCATCTATTGATCTTGGCAGACTCCCTTACTCTCGTCACGAAAACTTTCACCTAGCATACCTTCGACTGGCATGCAGTTATACTCGTATTCTAGGGCCATGCCAGAGCTTGTAATTGTAACAAGACGAAGGCGCATAGTTCTGGCTCGCTCACTCACACCCAGATGAAGCCATTGATTTATGGAAGGGAGGCTCGGATTAGGGAGGATCTTTGGCTAATAGTGCGTGATGGTCAGACATTTCGAACAAAGAGCTGATGGAATAAATAGATCGAGGACCGTCGGCACTGCTAGCAAGATACGCGCCACACGACATCATCGACTTACGGCAGGCCTGACCGATGGTCTTGGAAGTGACTGAAGCCGACGCGAATGCTCGAAAGAATGAGCCACCTCACTAGATCTAAAACAACGGCATTTTTCAATCCAGCATGTTCCTCTCTCCTAGCGAGAAGCTCGAGGTCCCGCGATGGTGTCTCCCGTCGTCTACATCTGTCATTGACACAGTACGGCGAATCTACTGCCGCAGAGAATCTCAGGCTCAGCAGAGTATGTAATAACCTGATCTGCTGGTTCAGGATGCATAACTCACGCGTCTGAAATAGAAAAACAACGGTTTCTTTGGAAAATCCAACCTCCTAGCCCAATTCCAACCCAGAAGCTCGAGGACGTGTGCGTGTGATGGCCTCTCCCTTGGCGCGCGATCTCTCAGCGCTCAGCCTCCTGGAAGCCCTGTACCCGCCACTCACGCGGCGACGTCTATACTACAGCAGGGAATCTCGCACTCAACTGACCATGTCCTATCACACCCGGTCTTTCGCTCGCTCATGCGTCTTTTATCATCCTGTCCTCGTGTCCATGTTAGTAACCCACAACAAATGGGACCTTGCTCAGAGAACCGAAGAAATGCGTACAGCTTGCTCCTCCGGTTCGCTTTCATTTCTTCTAACGCAAACCTAGTTAATCCTCGCCTATATACAGGCTTAGAGCGTAGCAACGACCCGCGGGGCAAATGGTAATGCTCCCTGTCAAGACGCATTGGCTGCATGGCCATTCGGCTTGAAGGAGCGAAGTGTATATATGCGTACCATCTAGGGCATGCGATGTCTCTTCAGCTCTGTGCGCCTCCTGATGAGATCGCTATTTTCATAACATGGAAGCGATGCGTATTATTGTCATCGTACGTCCACCTTTTCATTCCAACGGCTCAACATCTTTCTGACGTATAAGTATAGATACTTTCATGTAACTACTATACAGAATAGCAACAGATGTCAACTTTACCTAGAGAGACGTCAGGAAATATGTTCTTCCTCTTTGACCTGTTGGCTGGAGGCGTGACCAGATGGTGCGACTTCCCTGTCACTAATCCTCCGCGCAAGAATTGAACACATGTACTCATGAACGCACCTTGGGCAAATCGACTGCAGAAAATCATCCTCTCTGTCACATATCGGTCCCTATCTTAACACTTTGATACCCTTTTCCAATTTCACGAATCACGAACTGAAATGAACCGCTGTTTACGTGAGACAGATAGGGAGCCTTGTCCCTATGCTATGGTCATGTCGGTTTCTGCGCCTATTTCGACGTTCTACCTTGATCGACGTCTCTCGTAGTGCTCACGCAACGGAACGGTTCGCCTGCAGGTAGTCTGTATTGTTTGAAGCAACAGTCGACTACGACTCATGTCGTTATGCCCAACCTTCACTATCGCTCCTTGTGAGCAATTTTCTTCCATGCATCGCATTTTCGAGCTTACTTCATGCGACTTTCAAGGACGCACTTTGAATGGCCTTACTAAAAGCAAGCCATCCACGAGACTTGGTCCCCTCTACCAGTAGCGCAATACCAACATACATCACTGACTGGGTATGTCGTCTGCTTCAATAATTCAATGTGTTCCTAGACTAATCATTATTGACAGACGTGGAATTCTCAGCTGATCGTCTAATTTCTTCTCTGTGCCTTGATACGCCGCAAAGGGACTTTGCCTCAACGGGGTTCAAACTGACAAAACGTCCGCCATTAGTCTTTGACTGCAGCACCCGCCGCTAAACTAGGGTGTTACACCCGTGTCAGCCTTCATCATAGTGTGGGTATGTTGCCTGCTTAAAGGTGCTCCTAGACATGGAACCTTGCGGTCGATCATACTCCGCCTGCAATAAGTATCTTCTCCGAGACTAATCGTGGTCTGGATATCGGCTGTGAAAATCGTCTATTGCTGGTCCGGATTCTTATCTGGGGATCAAACTGACGAAAAGGTTGGATGTTCTAGCTAGGACACGATGGTGCTACGTGCAAGGACCCTGAGGTGTTACATTCACCGCCTCTCTTTTGCTAAAAGTCTTGACTTATTTCGCTACCAGACGATGGGTAAGACGACTATTTGGAAGGAACGAATCAAAATGCGTCGTGAGGCTACATCTCATCAAAATACCCTCAGAACGAGTGTTATTGTCTCGATCGTTTGCTTACTTGTAGTATCTCATGCAGGAATGGACGGAGCTTAGTCCCATGCGACAACCGAACCTAAGTTTCCAGCTCTCTGAAAGACAACGAGGCAATTTGTGCCCTGCTCGTTGCCGCCCTTCTCGTGTTTAGGACTACCTCAAATCCAGTAAATATCTGTTATGTCCGTTAACACACATTAATCCCCGTTTGCAGGATATTGACTCTGCATATGTCAGATACGTCAATATCACTGCTGCTGCATCCGTTTCTACGCATATTTCTGCCCATCGTCCATAGTTCTTGCGGATAACGAGATCTCTCGTCATGATGACTTCGAGCCAGTCACGTTCTACTACATCAAACTCGCCGGTAATACATGTATTGTGCAGAGAGACGTCGACTAGGATTCAAATGCCTCTCATTGTTTGCTGCGGCACTATGTTCGTCCATCTGTATAGTACCTAAGGAGATCACTGACGAGGATGAAAGCTTGGCTGGGGAATTCACTGGTACGAAGGTCATTCGTCAAGTCATGCTTCGAATATCCGCTTTCGAGGTGAGGACCATGTTACAGATGACCCGCCTGCCTCTCTCGAACAGGCGGCGTCGTTGCTTTCTAGAAGAGAGCAGGGTGTAGGGTTCGACCCCCGACCGCCACATGAGGGTGTACCATGAGGTTTTTTATTTCTTGGCTGGCCTTGTGGTAAGTGAATAACGCGGCGCTCCCTCCCTATTCCTTTGGCATAAACGATGAACAAATTATTTTTCCTGCTCAAGTATAATTGTACTCTATACATTTCTTCGGCCTTGTTCGCAACCATCGTGCGCCTTCCTCGAGGCGAGACTTGAACGTTCGTTTGTCCAGAATAGGTGCCTTAGCTCTTGGAGAAGGGTGCCTCTCTCATCGCGTCGGATTCGTCGTGTTTTCTTGAAACAGGTGACAGAATCTTCTGCTCTTCCCACCATCATCAACGTCTCGTTAGAGCTACCGACCATAGTCTCTACTCAGAGGATTGTATACCGTCGGTGTAATGTCTTGGTCTGGCGTTGGATAATACTAGGTCCGGTGGAAACGCAGGTTTCGAGGGTAGGGGCAGCATAACAGGTACTTCACCTCGCATTCTAGCTAAAATTCCCCTAGGAATATATGTAACGAGCGCGAAATATGCGTGAACCCAAACAACTCACTCTCCTGTTCGTTAATTCTTCGAACCCCAGCCAGACATGCTCAGTGCGCCTTTCTTTTGAAGGCGGACTTTACTGACTCGGTCGTGGCTCACGGGGAATCGAAGTTCAAACAAAGGTAACTGATAGTCAAGACACGCAACACCCAAGAAAGGACGGGCCGGTCTTCCGTCGAGCGCGTACGCGGCATACGCGGCACCAATTGCTTCTTGTTCCCTCCCTCTTGTGACAAAACGTTCGCCAGCTGGTGTCCGATTACTGGCACCATGACTCCGATGGAATAAAAAGGGATGAAGGTCTGTAGCTTTCGCTCTCTCATACTCTGGTGCCATCGATATATGGAAAGGAAGAACAGCGACCGCCGACACTGCTCTGATTAGGGAGGACCTTTGGCCAATGGTGTGTGATAGTCAGATATTTTCGCATGGGGAGCTGACGGAATCACCAGTTCCACACAGACCACTAGCACGACGAGCAAGAGGTACACAGCACCATGAGTACTGCAGCGAGGGAGTATCATATCGACGTATCGACTTATGGCAAGGCAGAACAGCAACTACCTTAGACTACCTTAACTCCAACTCATTCATCTCTCCCAAACTAGTTCCAATCCCTAAGCTCGAGGATGCACGATAACCTCTTCGGTCGCCTGCTTTGTCACCACCTTCTGGTATCCCTGTAGCATGTCCTGTCGTTGCGCCTATGTCAAGTTCCCGCCATTCACAGTGCGGCGACTATACCACGGCAGGCAATCTCACGCTCTTCCGGAGAATCGGGATACAGTCCAACTGAGTAAGTCATATCTCACTTATCCTTTCTCTTTCTCAGTGGCCTTTTAGCATCCAGTCCTCGCGTCCATGATATCAGCTCTCAACGAATGAGAAGGGAGCTTTCAAAGAACCCAAGACACGCGTATACTCCACGGACCACGAGGAGGATGGTTTGCTTTCATTGTATCTGGCAACGACAGTCGACCTAGTTGACCCTTGCTGAGATACCAACTTTGGGCATATCAAAGACTGGGGGGGCAAACACTATCGCTCACTGTCAAGACACTTTGGTCGCTTCGTCGTTGAGCTTGAAGTTGAAGGAGAGGATATATTCGTACCCGTTTGGGAGTGCGATGACTCTTCAGCACCGTGTGGCTCCTGATGGGGTCCCCGTGTTTATGACACAGAAAAGAAGCCTAATATTATAACGGTACGTACGTTCATCTCAACGTTTAGATTTGCTTCTGACCTATGATTCTAGATACTTTCATGTAGGTCCTGTACTGAATGCGAACAGATGTCCACCATACCAAGAGAGACGTCAGGTGATAGCTCTACTCTGAGTTCTTTCCTTTTCCGAGTACTCTGTCTGTTAGCTGGAGGCACCATTAGGTACCGAGACGTTCCGGTCGCTTGTCTAGTCAATCCTTTCCACAGGAACAAGCAGAACTAGCTGCATGCACTCATGAACAAACCCTGCGGCACCCTGCGAATCAGCGATCCTCTTACTGTCCGCCATCGCGTTTCGTAACATATCTCACTTTTTGGAGATGACTTCCATTTTTGCTAACTGACATGAATTTACCGTTTATGTGGAACAGAGCGAGCCTTTGCTATATGTGATGGTCACCACTGCCACGTCGGCCTCCACACCTGTTTCCGGTGCTTGTCATTAGTCCTATTGTCTCTCGCAGTGCTTGCGCGAAGAACCGAACTAGCCTGGTCACACTGCGACTGCCATGTCATTTGAAGCAAAAGCTGGCTAGGATTTGACCTTCGCTATGAGTGAACTTTTTGATTGGTCCCATTTCCCAGCTCGCTTGATGATACTTGTGAGTACACGCTTGAAACGCCTCACAAAAAGCAAGCAATCAAGCAGAAGTGCTGCATTCTACCAGTACCGCAGCACCACCGTATCCGGCCTCCTTGATCACTGGTTCGTTATGTCGTCTGCAAAAGGTTTTTCAAGACTACTCATGTTTTTGATATCGACAGCCCTGGATGATCGTCTGTCGCTACGCCAGTCTCTTCTCTATGCGTTGATATTCATATGCCGGAAAGGGACTTCGCCTCAATGGGGATCGAATGGGGGGGGGAAATCGTGGCATTGAATCTTGCATAATGCAGCACCCACCGTTAAACGAAAGTGCTGTATCTGGATGCGCGCAAGTTAAACTCAGGCAAGATGGCCTGACGAGAGGCTAACATTTTTCTCATAGGTGTTGTGGTAAACACGTTCCTGAGTTTGGCCGGCTTCATGGGATTCTGTTTCACTCAGGTGAACAGCAAGCACTGGAAGACAGGGAATCTTGTTGCGTCTATCATATGATATTACAAGCATGCCAATTCCCGGAGGATTAAAAGCTAACAGTGCAATCTGTCCTTTTCGTCTAATGCTTATTGTACTAACTTCTGCCATCCAAAGTCCAAAGGATACATACCACACATTCTTACACATTCGGTTGTTCAACTATCCCGCTGGGATGAGCAACAGCATGGTATCCCATGCGAGCAGGAATCAAACCGGCTCAAGCAACGAAGCAATCACACTTCGGATTAAACGGCACGAGGGTAAGATCTTGTCATATTGAGGCCTTTCCTTCTTATAGCCTATATGCGTCCGTGAATATCATGTGTATGCCGCGTATTGCGACAGGCCATCATAGAGGGCAGTATTGTCACGTAGCTATATTGCCACTAAATCCAGACAGACTGCATGACAACCCAAAAGGTGGTGCTAGGAATGGCAGCAAGGAACTCTTGCGACATTTACTTCTGTTGATCTGGTGGCTTGTTCTTCCGTGCCAGCATCACTCTTTCGCCGTCTCACAATAACACCTCGCCATGGATCTCAATATGGCACGATGACCCGGAACGTGATGGCAGCGACGATGATGTAACGTCTGGTCTCTTCTTTGGAGTCGGTGATTGAACATAGCGTACTTCTGGAGGTCTGAAAGGCATAGTACTCATCTTTTCGAATCAGCCTGAACCGAAACAATGTGTAATACATATTTGAACCCGCTGCAGAGTGGTCGTACTGGAAGCCGAAGCAGGACGCGAGACGAATAGTAAATAGGCCGTGATTGTGATTGTCCATGCGGTCAAAGACTTACATACTGACTTTCGCCTAGACACCGAGATTTATACCTGCCATACCGAATATGAACCTCATCAAGCGATATCAGTTTTGTTTATCCCATACTTGCTGCCCGCCAAATGAGCTGTACATGGGATGCTTCTTGAACCTCGAACATATGACGTTTTGATGATGTTCCCGTTGCTTGAAAGTTGATGCATATTCCATAGCAGACTGAAGAACCCAAGGGCTACTTGATCAATAACGAAATACCTACGAAATCAGAGGGGAAGAACCATGCCATGAAATTTGAAACTAGGTCGTATTCATAGCTGTATCGGTAAGATCTTCTGATTACAATAATCGACGTTGATTCGCCTCGCAGGTTATACATTATCTGTTCTTTGTATGCGGTGTGAACGGTATCCTGGTTCAACGAGCACAGAATAATGCATAAATCGTTTCTTACCTGGCACAGATTCTTAGGGTTGGATCAGAATAGATCTAGCCTATACTATTCCAATTTCCATTGCCATTGTGAGAGGCTGAAACATAGCGCGATGCTATTGCAACATACACTCTCCATTCAAGGAGAGAGGTTGCCTTCGAGGAGCAAGAATCGAGCAACGTCTCCGTTGCTCATGAGCAGCTAGAGTTTGATATCAGAAATGAAAAGCACGCAAGAACAAGAAACCAACCTTTATGAGATTATATTTAGCCGCCGTGAACGAGACGTGGAAAGCCTTTCAGACGCGATAGGGACTGTTAAACGTGTTGGGTACGCGTCGTCTTAAGGTAGAAGGAACTCACAGCTGGGGGGACTCTTAAAGCTTGGTCTTTCCCATGAGCAGCATCCTTCATTCAATAGTTCGTCGTGGCCTCGGGGACATTGCTATTCGGACGGCCTGCTCTCGAAGATGGCGGAATAGCCAGGAATAAATCAACATTTGCGTAGGATCTTGAGATTTGACCTCTGCCACTGGGACCAGTTTTGAAATAACATGTAGTCGTCCTTGATGGTAAAAGATTGCTCTTATATGGGCGTAATAGCGTGTAATAAATCGGACAGGCGCAAGTGTACTTTTTCCGGGTACAAGTTAAGTTTTAGGACGCAAGTTTGCTTGCATCCTCCCGCAAGTTAAGGGTCCTTTTACACAGGTTTGCTGTTGGCTATAAGTACTTTGGGGATCGGATCGGGACCGTGATATGTAGATCTTTGTCCCGCTGGCCGGGTACTGGTTATTTGTTATGTACTGTATAAATTCTAAATTTTGGGGAAGGAATACGATACCTACGTTGTTCAGCCGGTCCTACCGTACACCCTTTAACTGTCTAGAAATTAGAATATCATTCTCAGTGCATTTCACTGAGCTCAATATCTCGTTGGCTCGCAGTCTGCAATGTCCATAGTGTAGAACATTTCAATCTAGATTGACAATCTCGACGGTGTCGAAAGATATGCCAGTTCTAAGATATATCAAGGCACAGACTGCGTACATGCCTTGAATTCGAAGCCACAAGGATAGCCGACTACTAAGGAATTACAAATATAAAGACTAGCAGTAGACACCGAGGGAGAATAAATACAAATTCGTTACGTGAAACGGAGATGAATAAATAGGTAAAGGAGATGAATATGCTGAAGGAGCTCGGGCCACAGTGGCCCACAGAGCCAAGACTCGTGTTAAGCGCTGAAATAAAAACAAGGTCCATCATGTCGTCCTACCAGCTCCGACTCCTGCTCAGAACCCGGTCCCCACTGCCCAGACCTTATTCTGACGTTTACGGTGGCAACCGAGTCCTGACAATGATCATTGATGTGTATATCTCCACAGAAACCACTCAACTTGCGGGAGGACACAAACTTGCGCACTTGCATGTAACTTGCGACCGCAAAAAGTCAACTTGCGCCCACCTGAATTTTTACACGCTATTACGCCCATACTCTTAGAGCTCGGCTTGCCTTCTATCGGTGAAGAGAGCATCTTCAAGTCCACAACATGGGTCAGCTAAACGAGCATATGGGCGTAATAGCGTGTAAAAAATCGGGTGGGCGCAAGTGCTCTTCTTCCAGTCGCAAGTTATTGATAAGTGCGCAAGTGAGCATCTTCTCCCAGCTTCTGCGCCTTTCTATGGATAATGGTCGTGGCCGAATTATTCGGTGGTTACCATTGCCGTGGTCAAGCCGGAGTGGTCCGAGCTCTCTTGAGCTTTTTATTTCTCTACCTTGGCTACTTATTCACCGCCGTTTCCCGCGGTGAAGTCAGATGAATTATTCCTCAGTAGTAGGCTACACTCAAAGCCTCGAAATTGAGGTGTGTATGTCTTGACTCTGTTGTGCAATGATTTATTTTCGAACTGGCATACCCGGTAAACTCTAGATGTGAATGCTCTGCGACTGTGAGCCGGTGATGAATGAAGTTCAAGGTGAAAGTCTGGGAGAGTTCAAAGCCCAAGGGTTCACGATATAGCGTGCTGAACAACGTAGGTACCGTAAGGTGTTCACTCCCTGATAATTGGTACGGTAGATATCGATCTCGATCAGGTATCTCGGGTCCGGACTCCGGAACGGAGACTTAGATAAATGATGGTCTAGATCTTGGACGCGAACTTGGGGGAGAAAAAACCCTTAACTTGTGGGAGAAGTCGAGGAGAGAAGTTCACTTGCGTACTTCTAAGGAACTTGCGACCGGAAAAAAGACCACTTGCTCCTACCTGAAATTTTACACGCTATTACGCCCATACGAGCACACTACTGGGAGACATCTCTTACTTCAAAATTAGCCTGAGACGATGGAAGATGCCTGTAGGACAAACGCGAGGACCGGAGATGGTGATACACACGTCGATCAGAGAAGAGCAGTTTGCGGAAGGACAATGAGATGGAGCGACCCATGTGTAGGGATAAGATTACGGGGCACAGTTGCGACTAATGAACCTTGAGTCAGCGACGGTGGAGCAAGAGAGTTTCAGCTTGGCGTGAGTGTAGAGAGAACGCAGGTATCAATAAGAGAGGCGGAGTACATGGTGAAGAGTCATCGTCCTCAAGAGTGAATGAATTTCAACGAGGCGGCAGTGATCGTTGATAGTATTTCTCAAATAAAGTCGCGAGAGAGCGGTGGGAGTGCAAGTAGAAGGAATGGAAGAATTGTGGCGAGCACTTCCGGTGGCAAAGACAATCTTTTAGTGGGCGACTTTCAGAAGCGGAGAGAAGGGACCAGAACGTGTGTTGCATGATGTCGTGCTCATCGATCTGTGGAAGGCCTGAGTCAAGAGGTCCAACTCGGAATGTCATCGATTCGTCCATGAATGACTTTCTTGTCGATGTGGCCCCCTTTTTATTCTCCACATCCTCAATAGCCAGTGGCTAAATAGGCTAGACCTGTTATGTCTCCAATTATTACGCCTCAATTATGAGCTCGCTTCAAGTAATCTTGTTTTTTTGCATAGGAGCTGTGTGCTGAGCGTCAACCTGACTGGGCCGTCGGATAGAGAACCCGGTAATCATCTTCAACACGCTGGACCCACAGCCAAAGCAAGATTTATTTCCTGTGATAGTCGCGAGCAAGAGGCACAGCGAGCGTACCTTATCCTAAAAGCGCCAGAATTACAAGAGCCTGAGGCCTGAACAGGCCGGAGAGAGGGAGCCAGAAGCTATCAGGATCAGTATCGTAAATCCATTCATGCCGCGGCAGGAAAATAAAGCGCAGTCAAGAGACGCGATAAGCGAAGAGGTTTCGGTTCGTACAAGGGATCAGTAGGAATGATGGGCCGGTCTCCGGTCTAGCACGTAGGTGGCGTTATTTGCATCTATTTGTCTTGCCGAGTCTTACCTCTTACGAAAACTTTACTCTAGCGCATCTTCACTGGCGAGCGATTATACTCTTGGACCCGTGTCTGGTGATACACTGTGGACGCGGCATGACTCGCTCATACTCTGACCCCATCGATTTATGGAAAGGAACAATGGCGACCACGACTTTTTTTGCCAATGGTGCGTGATAGTCGGGCATTTGGAATGGAGAGAGCTGCTCCTGGTATCCCAGTCGCACCTCAGGTTACTATACCTTACATCAGCTCCCGCCAGTCACAGCGCGACGACTTCACTGCCGCGGAGAATCTTACGATCTTCGTATGTTATATCTTACTCGCACCTTCTCTCGCTCATGCATGTACCTTTTAGCATCCGGCCATCTCGTCCTTGATAGCAGCGCATCACAAATAGGACGTCGCTTCGCAGACAACCCAAGGACTGCGTACACTTCACGTAGAGAACACATCTTCCGGTTCATTTTCATTTCTTATGGTAAAGGCGTAGCTGAACTATGCTCAGATACGGGTCCCGAGCGCAGCCTGAAATGTTCAGAAGAACATTAAATTTCTCCGTCAATATGCTTTGGCTGTTTTGTTGTTAGACTTAAAGGAAGGCACTACATATCTGCCTACAAGTTGGGGAGTACGATGTCACTTCAGCTCTGTGGGACTGTTGATGGGATCGCGGTGTTCATGATGAAAACGAAGTGTGATATTGTAATCGTACGTCTGCCCTTTCGTTGCGACTGCTTGATCTCCTGACATCATTATAGCATAATTTCATGTAGCTCCGATGCTGAATATGAACGGACATACATCTGATCCAAAATTGTCAAGCGATAACCTCCACTCCGCATTCTTTGGTACAACCGTCTGTTCGTTGGAGGCGTAACTAGGTGCTGAGACCTCGTCGCTTGCACAATCCATGCTTCAAAGCTTCACGTAGGAACGAGCCGGGCTGGTTGCGCTCGCACATAATCAATGCCAGTTTTACCATCACGACACGATTTTCGGCTATCATCGTTGTGGCGTCTTCCTTCTTATCTGCATCAGCCCCAGCCAATCCAAATCCTCATTTCTAGCCGCTATAGTTCAGAAGCCCAAATCCTCGATGACTTTCTTCTTTACCATACATGGCACACCACACATGGCCGTATATATTAAGGCGACCGCATACGGAATCCACACCGTGATATACCCACATTAGCTACTCTCGTGCGACGGATGCTTCCACTATTGCCATGTCTCTCCCTGAACTATCAGCGCAATATTTTCATTCACGAATAGCGCGCTCGTCATTGGGCGGGTTGAACTGAATGACGAGGTTCTTTCTCCGTCTAGCAGTTCAACAAGCGACCCGTTAGTGATGGGCTAGCTCACACGAGAGAAGTTCGCTGCAACCGCGGTGTTACCATGCTCACAGGTGTGAAAGAAGCAACGCGTGGCGGTACTCTTTCCTTCGTCCGCGTCAGGACCGGCCCGATGCCAGGGCACTGCACATCTAATGATCCCGTCTTTTTACCTTCCTGTCATCACACGCTCCCTCCATTCCACGAAACCTTCACCTAAAACATCTTCTGCAGCAGTCTGCGTGTGATTACAGGCAGTTCAAGGACTGTGATTACCGCTGGGGATAGATTGACGTGAACGCAACAGAAGTGAACGAAAACCTGCGGTTCTAACTTCTGGCTCGCATATGCCCTTACACCAGCAACATCATCGCGACGTCGTCGAGCTATGGAAGGGATTACTGACTACCAATACTCTCATCACCCGGGATCTTTGTGTCTTTGTCTCTGACATGGATATTTCGAAGCGAGAGCCAGCTACACTGCGAAGCATCCCGGTGAGCATCGCTTTTACTGTGCTGTGACATAGACTTAGCTGGTCCTTGCTTACGGCTGGATCCTGACTTAGAAAACGACGTTACATACACTGTGTCAAGCCAAGATCAACTACGCTCCTGTAGTACACTCGTCGAGCTGGAGTGCGTGTTAGGCAGTACGAGGTGAGAACGCATCTCGTCAACTCTGTGTGACTCATGAAGCTGAAGTCTTCTTTCTCCGCAGGCGACCGGGGATAAATCCTAAAATTGCAACCATGCGTCCGCATGGTTCTACGACGTGATGGCATCTAATATAGCATATATTCCTGTAACTGCCGCGGCAGATACAACGGACGCCTGTTTTTCAATGTCATATCTGGGCCGTCATAAATCATTCGCTTCACCTATGCTTTACAGAGGAATGAACCAACGTCATCATGCTGAAGACCGAACCCTCCAGCCCTGTGCAAAACTGCGGGCTAAGTCGTCCTCTGGCCGTTTCAGGCTTGGCTCAAATGCACCAAGGGTCCAACTCGGTCGTGGCTTAGGGGGAATCGAGCTTCGGGGAAGGTAACTGGTGGTAAGAGATGCAGCACCCAAGCTGCAAGTGAAGAGGTAACGTTTTAGGCGGAAGCAATAAGGCATAGAATACGAAGGTCGGGCCGGTCTTCCGTCCAAGCGCGCGGCGCTATTTGCATCTATTGATCTTACCTCTTGCAAACTTTTGCCTAGCATATCCTCAGCTCGCATGGAGTGGTACTCATGTCATGGGCCTATCACTTGGAATTTTAACGCGACGAATACCTACAGTTCCAGCTCGCTCGTACTCGGACGCCATCGATTTGTGGAATGGAAGAACAGCTAATTGCTCAGATTAGGGCAAGATTAGGGAGGACCTGTGGCCAATGGTACGTGATAGTCGGATATTTTGCACAGGAAGCTGACGGAACCAATAGTTCGAGGGAGACCACCAGCACCACGAGCAAGAGGTGCGCGGCACGATGACTGCAGCAGCGAGGCAGTATTATCTCGACGTCATCGACTTATGGCAAGGCCCGACTCATGCTCTGGGAAATTAATCAAATCACAGTTGGTCATTTGGAAGCATGAGATGTAGCTCTCATGAATCGGAGCACAGCGGTTCCCGGGTCCAGTCTATTCACCTCTCCCAGACCAGTTCCAACTCAACACTTGAAGACGAGCAATAACCTCTCCTATCGCCTGCTGTTTCTCGACCTCTTCGTCTACTTGTATCATCTCCTATCACTGTCCCTTATGTCAAATTCCCGCCATTCAAAATACGGCGACTATACTGCAGCAGAGATTCTTCCGTTGCTCCGGAGATATTCCGGAGATATTGTCCAGCTAAGTATGCCGTATTTTACCCGGCCTTTCTCTCGCTCACTCGTCTTTTAGCATCCAGTCCCCATGTCCATGATACCAGCTCCCAACAAATGAGCAGGGGTTCGATGGTTTGCTCGGATTTTATCTGACAATGACGTAGCTGACCCTTGCTTAGACACAGACTTTGGGCGAAGCAAGGACTGGGGGATGAACATCGCCCGCTGTCGAGACACCTTGGTTGTTTCATCGTTGGGCTTGAGAGCACTGCATAAATACATGCCAGTTCAGGAGTACTGTATCTCCTCAGTTCCGTGCGAGTCCTGATGGGATCACCGTGGCATGAAAAAGAAGTCCTAATATCATAATTGTACGTCCGCCTTTTCGTCTCAATGTTCCGACTTCTTTCTGACATATGATTCTAGATTACCTTCATGTAACTATTGTACTGAATACGAACGAATGTTCGTCTTACCGAGAGAGACGTCAGGCAATACTGAAGGATACGAACGTCTTTCCTTATCCGGTTGTTCAATTAACCTTCTGAGATGGGTGACAGCATGATATTCCACACGAGCCTCAATGGGAATCGAACGGCCCAAAACACTGGTGTAATTGCGCATGCAACACCCGACCGCTGAACTATGGGTTCTGCGATGTATGGTTCTGCGGGGATCTGAACACTGAACTTCCCCATAGTGGGTATTGATCCATGCATTTTATGTTTATCCCCACACGTTGCGACAAAGCCTGATTCTATCATTTAACTGGGGTGATTTGTCTTCGCTGGACCCGCTTAATCGGCACTTTTTTTTGCCGTAAGAACGATATAATGGATCAATAAGTATAGAACAGTGCGTAAATTGTTTCTTACCTTTATAAATTCTCTGATCCTAGAACGAGCAGAAGTCCAATGGCTAGGACTTACAGACAATACCCAATGGGACAGCCAGCCAATGAAACCACGATGATACGTTCAACATACATTATATGGGCTATCAATGAATTCCAATGTGCCGTACAACAGAACGAAATACCTACACGTGCGTGGGTAGTGTGAGTCACACAACTGGAGTGCTACATTGGTTAGTGGACGCAATGCTTACATCTATAGACCTGTTGATGTTTCCTTCCATTCCAGCATCTCTCGACTGGATTAGCTAGTGATTATGCATGTTTGACTACATCAATGATCCCCATAATCACAGAATTCTACAGTTCTACAGTAGTGACTATGCTCCCTCTGACTGTTTGATTTCAGGGCCCAGTTGTCGACACCAAGAAACAAGACAATGATGACTATACCTAACAGGTAGTCTCGATCAAACAAGTACATTGTGAGACTCTACCGTGACGCCTCGGAGATCATTGAGCCTCGTTACTTCTTTCCAGTCGTCCATCATAAACACTGACACTTTTTTGAACCTCTGATCTAGTGTTCGTCGTCCAACAGCCCAGTAGATTTGCTTTGTGTTTTTGTTGCCATAGTATGGATCTTGCCTACGAAGTAAAATGTACACATCCTCAGGTATTGGGATTTGGTGGGTGACACAGATTTTGAATGTGTGTGATGTCCTGTCCGCATCTTTGACCACCAACTGTCCACATCGATCAACCCCATCTGCGGATCCCGTGTCCAATCCCCGCAGAAGCCCATTTTCAATGCAACACCCATCAAACTGGTCCTCATCCATCTCATCATCATGGTGAACTTCACCAAACCAGTTGATGTATGCTGGCAGAGACTCTGTCATGACCTGGTCCCACGTCGGCCTCCATTTCTTGCATCCGAGTCCGACTCCAGGATACTGAAAGAGGAGGAGCGCATGGTCAAAGCTGTGTGTTGTATTCACCAGTGCCATCCATGCATCCTCGAGAGACCCGCTCTCATAGTATGCGGGTATCACCCTGGGCACCATGGGCTGTGCAAGTCCGGCTACTCTGTCCATGGGATTGGTCAATACCTGATCCTGCATGGCTGTCAATACACTGAATATATCTGGGTTTGTATGCAATGACTTCAGCTGCTTGTGAAACCTGGTCAACATGTCCGTTTTGTAGTTCCCGTTGTTGTCTACTGGCTCGGCATGCATCGGTCCATCTGGTGTATCCCCGGCAATGATCCTCCCACTGATTCCGACCTCCTGGACTGTCCAAGCACGTCGAAACCAACACCGATCACTCTCCAAGTCACCCCCCTTCAAACTCAATGGCTGCCCCAGCCCACTCAGGTAGACCACCACCTGGGTAGTCTGATAGATGCATCCGATTGTGGGCACATCCAGTTCCCACTCCTCCGCACGCAGATCCTCCCTTGGCCCATCTTTCTGTCTCAAACAGAGGACATCCAGCCACATGTACTCCACTCTCAGATTCAGCATCTCGATCTGGATGAGATTGAGATTGGTGTCCTTCGGTACTGGCACAGGCCACTCCTTCCTGTTGATAGGTGTCCACACATCCTCATGATCCTTCTTATCAACCCAAGCATGTGAAATCGGATGGGTTGTACTGCTATTGCTCCAGTCACTATTAGTGGCCCAATATGGCACCACACGATTGCTGTACAGGTCCCATACACGTCGAGGCCTCAAAGTCGGATTGACAATCACATTTCCTACCAGTGCTTTTTGTCGCATCTCCCTGTCCTCTTCTTCACGTCTGTGGAGTTTGTCTTTCATGTTGCTATCCTGATGTTTGTTCCATACCGGGCGGAGATGACCATATACAGTGCCAAAGTCATAGTTCTTCTCTATGAACTCCTCGAGAAGGGATAAGAGAGATGGTGTGTCAAGGGTGTGTGATGTTCCTAGGGTCGCATTCAATTGATACAAGATACCCTGAACGCCGAGGGTAGCGCAGGGAGTATCGGCAAGGGAGGATGGTATAGCGGGGCTTCGACCAGTATAGGATCGTTGCTTTGGAACCTTGATGGATGCTTCCACTTGGCCGGTCTCAGTGAATGCGGAGATGGTGACTCTTGGGAGAGTGATGCCCTGGAATATGTGATCAATTCCTGCCCCTCTTGTCTTGCCGACTCACTTACCCACTTTCTCCTATAGTTCCAAGTATAATAGCTGTCACCATCCAAAATGCTAACAGAATCACCAGCGGATTGCTCATTGACAGGGTCAATATGAGAACCTGCAGCCAAGGATGCGGAGGACAAATCTGATTGGATGTCCAACAAAGAACCAGATATCGCCTCCGGGATGAGTTCCTCATCTTCTGAGGTAGAACTGATATTCGGGTGTACTATCTCCTCTTGAGGCTCTAAAGGCGCAATTATGTCCGTATTCTGGTCCGAAACAGAAGCCATGCTCGGAGCGGAATCCTTTGTTGTCTGTTGAGTCGTGAAGACGGAGCGCAAGCGTTTCCAAATCAACTTGATGCGACTCGATGGCGCTAATGTTCTCAGAGTAAGTAAGTACTCAAAATGACCGTAGATGAACTATACGCACTATTTCCCATTTCAAAGTCTTCAAGATATCGTTCCAGGGAGTTTAGAGAAGAGCTGCTTGAGTCGAGGTGGGTACTTGTCGGAGGGGCAAGTACAAAGGCAGCCAGAACGAATCATACTCGAAGAACATGGAGACACGTGTAGATTACGTTAAATTCATCCTGTCATTCGACCACGAGGATGTGCATGCAAGATGTATTGTCTATGAATAGTGATTCGACGACGCACTCCTGTGATATGATTGTCATTAATTTCCGAATCAACCTTTCGCTCGTCACTACCTTAAACTCCGGGATACTACTTTCACTCCACGTGTGAATATCTATTGTCGCTCCTTTTGAAACACCGGCTGTTCTGCGAGATACACCAATGATCTGATGTATACGAGTACGTGATGTCAACGGCATCGGAAATCTGTATGGTCCTCTCTCTGCTCCCGTGGTCGTCGACGTTCTAAGTGCCAGGTTCAACAACCGCTTGAAAAAAACTACGGAAACAAACATACCGTTGAAGAGACAGAAAACCGTTCACTGCGGCCTCATCTTCGCCGAATCCGCACAACGAACCACGAATTCTTCCCAAACCTGCTTAGAAAGTGGCGCCCTTGCGCCACGCACATCGATACGTTGACTATTGATGATTCCGCACCGCCGTTAGTAGACACACGTGGTTTGATTCCTAGGTGCCATGTCGCGTTGACGTGTACCTGCGTTCCGATATTAGCTTGGCTTCGGATTCTTCCTGTAGATGCTAACGTACAAAGGTCCACCACCCCAAAAACTTGTTGCAGACGAAAAAAGGAAAATCCGCCGTAATACTACACACATCATATCACTCTTTTGTTAAAATGAATAATGAGAACGAACCGCCATGAAAACCGTTGTAGCTGGCGTTGAACTGATTCCAAACAGCTCCCGTCTCTTGGGAGCTGTGTGACATGTCCGGGAGAAGCTCAATGCATGATACTGCGCTTCTTAATCTCGGAGATGCCTCTTAATTCGGACGATGGTTAGGATTGGGTGCGTGATTCTATGATAAATACGTACCAGTTGTGTCAATAGCTCCTCAGAGCCCGTATGAGACAATCTTTATCGAGGATTCTCATCGTAACAACTATGATCCCTAAAAGGCACTCCGTTTAAGAAGAGAATACGTGAGGAGCAAGACTCGAGCAATGTCTCCGTTGCCCCATGAGCAGCTGGAGTTCTGATATCAGAAAAGAAGAGAACGCAAGAGTAAGAAGCCAACCTTTATGATGCGTTCAGTTTTTACGTCCTCGTCGAACAACAGGTGGCAAACTTTTCACACGCAGCCCGAGGGACTGTTAAAGGTTTCAGGCACGTGTCGTCTTAATGTACAAGGAACTCACAGCTAGGTGGGCTGTTCGAACAGCAATGCTTGATCCTACCCATCAGTGGCGTCCTTCAATAGTTCAAACACCCCGGCATGTACTACCGCGAGAGTTCATGACTCGTAACAGTCTCGGGCACCCTGCTACCCAGTACGCTGGATACTAATACGTACACGGCACCATTCCCGCTACGAATGGGGAAACAGAACGCTTTCCAGAGTCATGATAGGTGTCAGTTTCAGCGAAGGAATATCCACCGCGTATCCGAAAGCAACGAGTGGCATTGTATTCATAACCGCTTGCTCGACGAGACCGCTTGCTGCTCAAACGAGGGTAGCATGGCCGGTCTTCAATAGATTGGTACAAAGTATGTCTTCAGGATCAATTAGTAACCGAATATATGCACGTTGAGAACATCACCTCTGAATCTTGGCGATATTGTAGAGAGTTTTCTCTATTTCGACAGGCGAGATCGAAATATTAAAGAATGATAGTTGATTTCAAAATATTGGAGCTAAACCGAATGAAAAGTGACGCTCGTCTCACCGTGCTTATTCTGAGCTTCGTACTCCTCATCAGCATTTGGTTCTCCGTTCAATCTCCAGTGCAAGGACGACAGTGTTTCATCTGGCCGAAATGCGGAAAGGGTTCGGTCATGGCTTAGGTTGAATCGAAATTCAAAAATGGTAACTGATAGTGAAAGACGCAACACCCAAGTTGCTAAGCGAAGAGGTTACGTTTTGGGCGGAAGCAAGCAAGAAGCAAGGTCAGGCACGGGCCGGTCTTCCGTCCATCGCGTACGCGGCAGTATTTGCATCTATTGATCTTACCTCTTGTCACCAACACTTTCGCCAGCTGGCGTTCGATTACACTCATTTGCTTGGCCCATGGCTCCGGACGGAATAAGAACAGGATGAAGACCTGTAGCTTTGGCTTTCTCATACTCTGATGCCATCGGTGTATGGAAAGGAAGAACAGCGACTGCTGACTCCATGCCGATTAGGGAGGACCCTTGGCCAATGGTGCGTGATAGTCAGATATTTCGCACGGGAAGCTGACTGAATCAACAATTCGAAGGAGATCACCAGCACCACAAGCAAGAGGTGCGCGGAACGATGACTGCAGCAGCGAGGCAGTATCATTTCGACATCATCGTGACAGGGCCCGACCGATGCTCTTGGAAAGTGACCGAACTCCAGCCGGACGTTTGGAAGAATGAGCTATAACTCTTGTGGACGGCAGGACAGCGGCTTCTTAGAATCCAGCCTATTCGTCTCTCCCAAACCAGGTCCAACCCCGCAGCTCGAGGACGTGCGATAACGTCTTCCATCGCCTGCTATCTCTCTGGTATCCCCGTAGCAACCCCTCTTACTGCGCCTTGCGTCAAGCTCCCGCCATTCACAGCGCGGTGACTATGCTACAGCACACAATCTCGCGCTCTTCCGGAGAATCGAGGTACAATCCAACTGAGTATGTCATATCTTACCTGGCCTTTCTCTCGCTCTCGCTCACGCTCCTTTTAGCATCCAGTCCTCGTGTCCATGATACCAGCGACCAACAAATGAGAAGGGCTTTTACAAAGCACCCAAGAAACGCGTATACTCCACAGACGATGGTTCGCTTGGATTTTATCCGGCAACGATGTAGCTGACCCTTGCTTAGACACGGACTTTGGGCGAAGCAAGGACTGGGGGACGAACATCGCTCGCTGTCGAGACGCCTTGGTTATTTCATTGTTGGGCTCGCGAGCACTGCATCAATACGTGCCGGTTCAGGAGTACTGTATCTCCTCAGCTCCGTGCGAGTCCTGATGGGATCACCGTGGCACGAAGAAGAAGTCCTAATATCGTAATTGTACGTCCGCCTTTTCATCTCAATGTTTCGACCTCCTTCTGACATATGATTCTAGATACTTTCATGTAACTACTGTACTGAATACGAACGGATGTCCATCTTACTGAGGGAGACGTCAGGCAATATCAAAGGATACCCACGTTCTTACCTATTCGGTTGTTCAACTATCTTGTTGGGATGAGTGACAGCACGATATTCCACACGAGCCTCAAAGGAAATCGAACGGCCCAAAACAAAGGTGTAATTACACGTACAGCACGCGGCCGCTGAGCTACGAGTGCTGCGACGTACGATTCTGCGGGAATCTGGCTATCCACCTCCTTGCCCGGTAGACACTGAACCTCCCCATACTTGACATTGATCCCTACATCTCATGTTCATCCCCCCAGGTTCCGAGAAAGCCTGATTCTATTATGTAACTGACACTGATTCTTCTTCGTAAGACCCACGTAATCGAGTCTTTCTTCTCCGTGTGGACGATATACTGAATCAACGAGCGTAGAACAGTGCGTAAATCATTTGTTACCTATTATGAATCTCTGATCCACGAATGAGCAGAAGTTCGATACGGAACGATACTTAAAGGAGCAACCAGCCGATGAAACACGACGCTATGTTTGACATTCATTCCACTGGCTATCGATGAATGTCGTGCCGCATTTTTCCAGCATGCAGTAAAACGAATCGAAAGACCCTACACGTGCCCGGGTAGTATCGATCTCGGCAGCTCATTTTTATCTTTACTCGTCCTGTTCTGTCATATCTGAATACTTGCTTGTCGCCGTATCCACGGCAGTGATTCGAAGCGAGGTCTAACGTTTCATTCCAACATTCATTTCATTTCCTTTCTTCTACTCACAGCTATCCTCCAGAAGTCCGGATTGAAAATCGGTGAATACTTAGTACCTCTCGTTCATCCTCCCTTCGTTAGACAAGCCGAATCTTCAGTAGATCAGGTTTGTTTCGCTGAAGTAACTCCTCTGATTACTGACCATGGCTTCAGGTATATGATGGACAGCCCTCTAGACGAAATGAACAATTAAGGCGAAACCGTCGGCAACAAGACCAAGAGACACGCTGCACGACCAAGGACAGTGAGTGACAGCCGAACGGCAGCTTTTTGAGCCGCACCCACAGGTACCGTAATCACTCATCTTCAGTTTCATATCAATGTTTCCTTCTCGCTAGGTCGCATTTAGTTGGACTTTGGACTTTGAACGCCTCATGGAAGATAGGTTTCATAAGACCAAGCCAAGATCAGAGGTATTGAAAGTATGTCTCCAACGCAGAACCAAAGCGAGACCGAATCCAAGCTAAGTACCTAAATTACTTCGTGGGGAAGATTTTTCTCAGAATCACCAAGAGTTAACCTAGGTGCAGAATATGACACTAGCGGCGCCTTTCCGTGGGATTTAAAGGGAAAGGATGTCGCTCATCTCGACAATACAAGCCAAGTTCTTTCCTAACCATGCGTCACCATGTACGTCGTTGTATGCCGATGCCTAAACGGTTAGCATGCTTGCCATCCATCCACCTGGATTCGTTTTCAGCAGGCGGTAGATGTTCGATTCACCTTGGGCGTAGTTGACAGACCCCTTGTCATTTTTGGACCGACTCTTGAGTCAAATTTTCCCTTAGCTCGCTCGACGCTCACCTTAAATTTTCATTATCCACATAGTATTCTGTTCTGGCTCTTTCCACAGACCGCATCACCGCCAAGCTGGGCCTCTCTCATGCGATCTTTACTTCTGTGTGTTCCCCAACATTTTCACCGGTTATCTAATATTTCAGAAAGGCTCATACCAAACTTGAGCCAGCGGTAGGTACAAACCGAACTCCTTCCTGCTTTGGCCTCGTGTTCAACTTCTATCGCTTTCTGTTATCTAAGCCATTCACTCCTCGACTTGCAGACGACTAAATCTCTGTTTCAATCGCGCTCATCCTCCCCGTGGGCTAGATACACCATATCTTTTGTTTGTTCATTCTACGAGGCTTTTGACGCGTCATCCACGACCTCGACTTTTATTCGCGTCAACCAAATCTGGGGCAGCCAAAAATAAAACATGAGACACTGGAGAAGAATCGAACCCGCCGGCAAAAAGAAATGGACGTGTTGTGATAGGCATATATGAGACTGATATTCCAGATCATGCCAGAATGGGGTACTACGCTGAACTCTCCTTATGAGGTATACCTAATCCAGCCTTCGTGCTCTCCTACATCAAATATGCCGCACGCCCTGACGGCATGAAACAAGTTATAGAACCATGTACTCATCCCTCTATCATGGACGTCGCGACAGAGCTGCTACCCTACCTCTCCACTCGGAAGAGTGTTTACCGTGGATATAGGGTCCCTGTAATGTCCTAGTCCCGCAGGGGTCCGGCCGTAATCCTGGCTGTCGTCTTCTGCAGGTAGCTCGTCGGTAACAAGGTGATCTTTCTTTCGCCGATTGAATGCATCATTGCGCTGATGGTACTGCCGTTTTCGATTTTTCGAAGGTGAGCGAATGGGAGGTGGGTTCGAGCATGATTTACGTGACAGTAGCATTACAGCGGACCAAGAGGGTTATTTTTCTAGGAAGATATCGTTTGGCTTAGTGGCTTGCGACTCTGTTCTATAAACATCCATTTGGTAACGTTTTTTTTTCTTTGTGATGTCGTGTTCGATCCCCGCTCGTCATTCGACTCTCGTCATTTGGTGGCTCAGCGCTCAGCTGTCACGCGTCACTTGTAGAAAAAGGCAGCGATTAAAATTCAGGGTAATGGCCGCGTGAAATTTAGCTGTTCAGTGTTTATCAAGACGACGCGGGACGTGTTTTTGACGCGTCGATCACGTGTGCTAATCCGGTATAAATCGGACCGGATATGCTTGTAATCGACCATGATCGCCATTTTCTCTTTTCTCCATCCATCAGACTCCCTTGGCCAAGAGTGGTTTTGAGGTACGCTCCAGACATTCATCCTCCTTTCTTCTGTCACTGATTTTTACCCGGCAGCGCCAAATAAAATTGCATGAGCACGCTGGAGACGAGCGCTAGATATGGCTGGACGCCAATTGTGAAGCAAGGCGGTTCATGGGAGGAAGATGGACACATGGCAAGATTCGGAGTGTGCGCGGTCAGGACGGATATATCGGACTTGGACGGATATGCGGTGCGTGTATGGCCGAAATAGTCAGCGTTACCGCAATTCACAGGCCAGGCTCGCCACCCCAGAGAGCAGTATGTAACCTTCAGTGCGCTCTTCGAGGAATCTAGCGACGGTATGATCAAATAAGTAAGTCGCGTCTTCCCAGGCCCTTCTCTTGCTCACATTTCTTTTAGCATCCAGTCCGATCCACACGTCCATGTTAGCACCATGCAACGAATGGCACGTCACATAAAGGCCTTCCGAAGGGTATCGGCTTTTTTATTTCCTGAGGTAAAGACGTAGTTGAACCTGTGCTTCCAGCGTGTCTGTACCTGATGGAGTGAACGCTCTCACCTGCATTCTTTGTCACGTCAAGCGGGGAATAAAGACACATTCTCACCTCAGTCATCGAGGTTTTGAGGAAATGAACAGCGTTTATACACACGAGTGAGGCAGTACAATGTGAGAAATCATCTTGTCAGCTCTGTGCGATTACTGATGAGATCTCTCGCCAGGCACTGGTGAAATCCGATTGGGTCGTTCCCTATTAAATTCTCGTCACCTAGCTAGGCCTGTGATCCCGTTCTATGCTGTAGCGAAGACAGAGGTGTGAAAAATCTCGCTGTTGGGAATATCGAAGCGCAATCTAGATTGAAATAAGCAAGTCTACGACAAGAGTGACAATCGAAGGACCGGCCCGACACTGGTACGGAGCTATGGACCGCCTATTGATCCCGACAGGCTCTGAGTGCTTGAGCTTTGGCCTTCTTGCGGTTCTGATAAAACCTTCGCGTAAGATATCTTCTAAGGACTGCGAATACCGCTGGGGTTCGATCGACGTGCACGCTGAAGAGACTCTGTACGCGCAGGCTAGAAATGCAACTGTGTCGAAGACACTGATCACACCCACACCCAACACTACACACACAAACCCTCAAAGTTCTTGGGGGATATTATGCGATAGAAGCAGATTGAAGCAAAACAACTAAACTCTCAGAATATGCGATACACACATATAGCAATAGCACTCATAGGGTATCTAGATCTCTCTAAGTCCAAAGGCTTTTATAACAAGAGGAGCGACAGATGTCGCTGGGCCTCAAGGCAAAGGTGTACTACAATACACAATACATTGCCACACACCCACAAAACCCTCAATAAGTCTTGCGCAACACACACAGGTGACCACAACAACTTAAACACACTCTAAACACGACTCAAAGCTTGTGCTCTAAGCAGAAACCCTTCACAACACGTCCACTCAAGCCACAGGATTTGAACCTATGCGCTCAAGCTTCCAAACCGATTGTAGACCCACAGGGTTTGAACCTATGCGATCCAGAGACACAATAACCAAATAAACCCTGTCCACAAGCCAAAGGGTTTGAACCTCTGCCACTTGGGAAATGAGAACCCTCAAGCGCATACTAATCAGACCACAGGGTTTGAACCTGTGCCACCTGTAGTACCACGCATCACAAAGAAGGCCTCAAGCACGAACACTAAACAGACCAAAGGGTTTGAACCTCTGCCGCCTGTAGCACCTCACGTCACAAGAAAACCTCAAAACTCAAGAGTGTGTCTGCAATGACACAAATCTCTTATTCTCAGGTTAGAGCACAAGTCAACCAATCACTCAAACAGTACACAAGTGCCGCGTTCGCTTTCTACGCCTCATGCGATACTCAAGTCACTCAATATGTTATCAATAAAAGGTCTATTCTCTTGCTCGAAGTTACAAACTACTCCTGAAGCTAGAGTGTCAAGCTGAGGGCTTGCGCGCGACTACAATGGGGGTCAGAAACTTGTACACTACAATTTACACTGTGCTATTTATCTAGTCTACATTCTACAAATTAGTACAACCATATACAGTATTGTTTGGGTTGTGGAACTCCATTTCCTGGGTCCCGTGTGTGTCATTGTTATCATGCCATAGCTTGGTGCTTACTCAGAGCTCTGACTTGGGGCCAGACTCTGGTTTCTCCATGGTGCAGCATTGGTTGGCAGTGCTCTGCATGCATATGGATGTCGCTTGGTATATCCTCGGAGTTGCAGCATACTGCGCAGCTCATGTATCTCGGAATAATGTCTTCTAGTGATTTCTATGGTATCTAGGGCAACCAGCTCCTAGTCTAGGTCTCGCATGCTTCGGCTGAAGCCAGAAACATCAGTTTTAGGCTGATTCTGACATCCTGAGGTCTAGAGCGTATGCTACCGGCATGGCAGTGCCTTGTGCATCATAGATCAAGGTTGTGTGAAGTATTAATTATCTCCTGAGCTTCTCTGGTTCTATTCTTAGCGTGCAGCCTCTATGCACTGTCAGTGTACTCAGTGTCAAGTGCTGGGACTTTATACTTAGTGTGACCCTTATAGTATCACTCTACAGTTAAGCCATGTGCTCCACCGAACATCACTCAAGGTATTTCATTGCCTGCACTTAGGACATTGCGCTCTAAGGTATCTCTCATTGCCTTGGTATCTAGCTTTTATAAAATGTATGTATTGATACATTTCACAAAATTACATGTGTGAACGCTTTTCAAGCATGTCAACGCAATAGAGATGAATGGATCTGGATTGCATATGACTCATCTATAGAAAGGAATTATTATTATTAATGACTACTGACGCCCTCATCACCGGGGACCTTTACATGGGCATTTGGACATAAGAGCCAACTGAAATGGGAAGGATCCCAGTTGCTTTACTTTCCTGTGGCAAAGACCTACTTCCGCCTGGCTTATGGCTAGATACGGGCTCCGATGTTAACACTCCCTGTCAAACTGGGAGGCCATTGGGTCTGGAATGTGTCCTTGCATACATGCTAGGTAAGAACCCATCTTGTTCACTCTGCGTGGCTTATGGTGACATCTTTCTCAGCAGGCGATTGATGATAAGTCCTAAAATTCTAATTGTACATCTGCCTTGTCATCTAAACGGTTTGACGACCCGATGATGTCTAAGAATAGCATATACTCATTTAACTACAGTGCTGAATACGGCGGATGTCTGTTTGTTGGAGTCATATCTATGCAGTGATAAGACAACCGTGTCGCTCATCCCATCAAATTGTTATGGAAGAACAGACAATGTGGGTCCCATGTAATGATTAATGACCCTCAAGACCGAACCTTCCAGTCATCTACAAAACAGCAGGCCAATTCGTTCACAGGCCGTTCCAGCCCTTCTAGTGCTCAGGACCACACCTTCATTTCAGGAAGTGTCTTCTGCTTTCTCTCACTCATACGCGAAGCCAGTCTACCAAATGGGTATTAATATGAAGATACGGCTGCCACCATGTCCGGTCTTATGCGTCTTTCCATCCACTGGCCTTACTTCTTGGATACGACAAGATCTCTTGTGGTACTCATGTGGCAAGATAGAACGTGTTCTACTGGACCAAACTAGCTATTAAGCCGTATTCTGCTGAGACGGTGGTTTCGTGTAGTGGACCATGATTTGAACTCATCAATGAAGGGCCGGCCCATGATAGATGTGCTGCTCCTCTCTCCTAGTCACTCCGTTTTGCAACTCCCTCTGTCGTTGTCTCCATATCTATGATGAAAGTCGAGCTGGGACTAATCAATGTCTAGATATTGACAAACATGGAACCGTTCAGCTGTGAAGAACGTCTTCAGAATGTTCTTCTTCGCCCTCATTATCAGTATGATACTTCACTGCCTACGTCTCGACCGCCTCTTCATATTTGCCCAACCAGTTGTTGTTCAGATTCTCACATGCACAACCAAGCTGAGCTGAATGTATCCTTCTGCCGGCGTTCCATGCTATTCACTTTCCTGTCCGCCTCACTGAAAAGTCAGGGATTCCAAATTTGCATTTGAGGTATGACAGTCCCGATGTGTATTCCTTGTGCTGGTGATTTACTTTTAGCATAGACAACCACAACAATAATTCCTGTTGATATTACCATGATGATAGCTGAGTGTGCACACACTCGCCGAACATTTCAGACTTGTATGCATAACTACCATATGAATGGTTCTGTACAAGCTTCACAGCTAAGGATCGTATTCATCCCTGCAGTTCAACTTTATCGTTATCAGTCTCGAGATCATACCCCAGCTACTGTACCTCCTCCTGAACATTTTCCTCTGAGCCTTCGCCTTTCACCGAACAGTGAGAACTCACCCACCTTTCATATAGTCTCTACTATACCATGTTGGGGCAAGGTTGCATGTCCTCGGCAGTGAAGGCAATGCGGTGATACGCCGTCTACGCGTTCACACCTAGATTTTGCGATTTTGTAACAATACAATTGCATATCTATCCTGTACTAGTGATAATAAAAGGACTATAGCTGAGGCTTCGAGCTGATAGTTACAGCAGTATGTGACTAGTGAAGCCAGGACTTAGATGCGATACCACTAGTGGGTCAAATCTACCAGCCGGCCGTACTAGTAACTTGAAGGCTAGCTGGAATAATTAATATAAGACCACTAGTGGACGAGTAACGCTACTAGCGCACCAAACAAGAAGCAGAATACACAGATCTCGTGAAGTTCAGTCACTAGTAGACCGATCGGGGCAGAAACGCCTAAGTCAGGTTAACTAGTCACGCAGCAATCTCGAAGCAGGACTTAGAAATGAAATAGCAACGGATTAACGTTACGCTCAGATCCGACTAGTGCGATCAGATCTATTACGATCGGCACTAGTATAGCCCGGCTGCGCTTTCGATCACGGCCGACTACGGTTGCGAGCACGAGGATGTGGCTAGTCATTCATCTCCGGCACTAGTGGCGCGTTGCTGGGTCAAAGAACGCGAGATTAACCCGTTAGCTGAGCTCCGTGGCTCACTAGTCGTCCAATAGCAATTTCTAGACCGACTATTGCGTGTTTATGCGCGATATTTCGGGCTTAGCCAAGAAATCCGTACCGAAAATACCCCACTAGTGTAGCTGTTTGCGTCGCTTTGTACCTTTCTTTACAGTATATAAGTAGTAGAATAGCCACTCGCAACGGGAGGCGACGCCATCCCTGCGATTGTGACAGACTAGTAGTATCTAGTGCCCCCAATTAAAGGCTTTTGTGCTTAACCTCGAACGAAGCGGCTACTAGTCGCTAAGTTACCTATAGTATTGAGTGAATTGAAGTCCCTTTGAGTCTACTATTGTGTCCTGCAAAGGCCAAGAGTGCTCCGAAGTTAGTTCTTGCAGTTTCTCAAAGTTAAAGTATTATTCTTAGGCCAAGAGTGCCACTAGTAAGCTAGAGTGCAAACTAGTCAAGTGTTATCACTTGTAAGGAGCAGTTTCTAGGCCAAGAGTGCCACTAGTAAGCCAAGAGTGCGAACTAGTCAAGTGTTGATCACTTGTAGGAAGTATTACAGGGCCAAGAGAGCCAATAGTCCGAACAGTCGGAGTCCCAGCGAGCGCAGTAGCTCAAAACCAAGTCACATTCATTCAATTGTGTCTTACCCACCCCACTAGTGCGAGTAGTACGCTTGTAAAACTCACTAGTAACGAATAAAACGTCTTTTGAACAACCTACCTTGATTATCGAGTCTGCAGAGTGCTTCTATCGTACTCGAAACACCCGAATTCAATAGAGTGGTGATAGTGTAGAGTGTAGAGAGGTTTAGTGTTGGTTGGAGCTCATTTCAGCCCACTAGTCTTTTGCCACTCGCCGTTACCGAGCACATCAACGGATTCTGATTTCCTCTGGATATTTTATGCTCTCCTTCATGCTACCATCAGGAAGCGAAGGTGGAGAAAAGGGCAGAACAAGGAGGGCAAGGAGGGCCAATCTCACCCAAGATGAGGAAATGCCAAGCAAGGATGCCAACGTCGCCATCGCCATCGAGTCCAACAGACGTGTTTGCAAAGTTATCGTTAATGTCTCTGATTCTCAGAAGATTCGACAATGTTTTCATTGACCTACAATTCACTGTCGACTTCATCAGTATGACCACTCCTCTTGAGGAGAAGACGAAAACAACCTGGTTCGATGCCGGACAGAGCAATTCAAGGGCCTGTCCATTCATTTTCCATCGATGACGACTAACCTATCACCTCCAGGGCCCCGTTTGCTGCTACTAAAGTCGCTCTCAATACCACTTTCCAAACCCTCGAGAGGCTTCTAAGGGTTGCCACGTGTCAGGGAGTCTCGAATTGAACTCTCCTCGTTTTCAACGTCGGCTCTCATGCCCTCAAGCTCACCCACATGACCACTTCTATGATAGGCTCAAGGTCGCCTCGGTTAGGATTGCCCAGGACACCAGCATCGTCCGTTCCCATCTGCTCTCCTTGTGCATCCAGGATTCGGCCTGGTGCGACAATAGGCATCAATGCTTTCCTCAGTTGGCCGTGCCTCGACGGGTGTCGGACTAGGTCCAGAATAGGTTTAGGTCGTTGCACCTGCACAAGATGCCTGTGGCAAGTAATTATCGCTGCCGAGAACCATCTCCTTGATATCCTTGGCACTTGATTAGAGCATGTGCCTCGTGTTGGGATCGTCATCGCAGTTGGACACTGCATGATTCGGTGCATCGATGTTGGCAAGAGCATCTTGTTCTCGCTGTTCTCTTCTGGTTGCTGAAGTCGGCGGTGGCCAAAACGCCCTGTTTTGGTTGAACCACCTCTCCAACGTTAGTGCCGGGTATGCTACTTGTCTCGTCCAGTTCTATACCCTCCACACACGCATATCCCGGAGAATATTGCTGTTCATCTTGAGACAAACTTCAAGCGAGGATTCAAAGTTGTGATAAGAAGCTCTGGGATGGCGAATTGGCACGGGCGAAGTATCTTAAATCATTCTCTGTCTCCCGTACTTTTGCCATCCAGTTCCATCTCGCAAAAGTATCTCACTCGTCTTCAGGTAGACTTTAAAGATCGGGGGAGAATGAGCAGGGCGTTGGCTTGCCTCACATTATATCAAAGGGCTCACCTCAAATCGAGGAAAAGCCGACATGAGCCAATGCTCTGCGTCGATTAGTATATCAAATGACCTGGCAGCAAGTGGCTTTCAAGTACGTGGTGCCATTATGGCAATGCTTCTCTGTCATTCAGGTCCGGCAATCGTACCCTGCCTATGACATCATCCATTTCATCCTATGCCTTGAACATTGTTTTCCTGTTGCTTTGGTTTTTGTTGAGGCTGTGAGTATCGCTTCTGCCACCACACCATTTTCGAATGGTGTGCCACGACGCTGTGGTATCTTGTCACTTGCGTTCCTGTGATAGTGGCAAGGTCCAGTCCTGCCGCCGCGCTGTTTTTAATGGCGTGCTGCGATGGTTTGGTCTCTCGTTGCTTTGGTTTTGGTGGTGGTGACGAGGATTGCCCCTGCCACCACACTGTTTACTAATGGTGTGCTGCGACGCTGTGGTTCTTGTCGCTTGCGTTTCGTTTCTGTTGCCCTGCCCCGCCTGCTGTTTCATCTTCGGCCTCCGCTGCTGCATGCTCACCATTTCTTGCAAACGGTCAGCTTCGACGCAGTGAAGACTCAGTGCTCAAGCGCTCATGTTTCAAAATTTGCTTGCGCCTGACTTACGCTGCTGCACGCTAGCCATTTCTTGCAAATGGTTGGCCTCGATGCCGGCACTGGTTTGGTGCTTGCATTTTGGCATGCCCATGAGGCTGATCTCCACTGCTGCATGCTCACTGTTTCCTGGAAACGGTTGGCCTCGATGCTGGTGTTTGGCTGAGTGTTTGCCTTCCGTGGTTCTTCATGCGCTTGAATCTGCTGCGTATGTGTGTTTCCGACCTTCCGTTCCACTGCTATTCATTGCTAACCGTCGCATGGTGGTCCATGCATATAGTTGCTCGTGTTTGGCTGCCACGGCTACATTTGGTATCAACCTCCTCCCGTGGTTATTGTATCCCACTCTTCCGTACAAGTCATCGTCATCTTCGACATACATGTCTCATGTGTTTACCAATACTCAGTGGCTGCCAGGAGACATTGACGATGTCGTCGCCGTGGTTGACCAGTCCTGCCTCTTGGATATTGAGTCATCTCTGAATCTTCAAAGACTCTTCTCTTACACTACCGATCCCATTCAAGAATACAGACCCACGCCCCTGCACAAGTCCATGGTCATAAGCTATCGATCTTATCTTAATGTACCTATTCCTGCCCATAGGAAAGCACTCATCCGCTGATGTGCTCGGTAACGGCGAGTGGCAAAAGACTAGTGGGCAGAAATGAGCTCCAACCAACACTAAACCTCTCTACACTCTACACTATCACCAATGTATTGAATTCGGGTGTTTTGAGTATGATAGAAGCACTCTGCAGACTCGATAATCAAGGTAGGTTGTTCAAAAAGACATTTTATTCGTTACTAGTGAGTTTTACAAGCGTACTACTCGCACTAGTGGGGTGGGTAAGACACAATTGAATGAATGTGACTTGGTTTTGAGCTACTGCACTTGCTGGGACTCCGACTGTTCGGACTATTGGCCCTCTTGGCCCTGTAATACTTCCTACAAGTGATCAACACTTGACTAGTTCGCACTCTTGGCTTACTAGTGGCACTCTTGGCCTAGAAACTGCTCCTTACAAGTGATCAACACTTGACTAGTTTGCACTCTAGCTTACTAGTGGCACTCTTGGCCTAAGAATAATACTTTAACTTTGAGAAACTGCAAGAACTAACTTCGGAGCACTCTTGGCCTTTGCAGGACACAATAGTAGACTCAAAGGGACTTCAATTCACTCAATACTATAGGTAACTTAGCGACTAGTAGCCGCTTCGTTCGAGGTTAAGCACAAAAGCCTTTAATTGGGGGCACTAGATACTACTAGTCTGTCACAATCGCAGGGATGGCATCGCCTCCCGTTGCGAGTGACTATTCTACTACTTATATACTGTAAGGAATGGTACAAAGCGACACAAACAGCTACACTAGTGGGGTATTTTCGGTACTGATTTCTTGGCTAGTCACGAAATACTGCGAAAAAGCACGCAATAGTCGGTCTAGAAACTACTGCTGGACAACTAGTAAGCCACGGAGCTACGCTAGCGGTTTTATCTCGCATTCTTGACACAGCAACGCGCCACTAGTGCCGAGGATAAACTACTAGCCACGCTTCCGCATCTGCAACGCAGTTGGCCGTGATCGAACGCGCAGCCTGGCTAGCCTCGTGTCCGATCGTAACAGATCTGATCGCACTAGTTGGATCTAGATGCGAGGTTAATCCGTTGCTAATTCATTTCTAAGTCCTGCTTCGAGATTGCTGCGCAACTAGTTAACCTGACTTAGGCGTTTATGCCCTGATCGGCCTGCTAGTGACCGGACTTCACGAGATCTGTGTATCCTGCTTCTTGTTTGGTGCGCTAGTCGCGTTACTTGTCTACTAGTGGCCTTATATTAAGTAGTCCGGCTAGTATTCAAGTCACTAGTATGGCCGGCTGGTAGATTTGACCCACTAGTGGTATCGCATCTAAGTCCTGGCTTCACTAGTCGCATACTGCTGTAACTATCAGCTCGAAGCCTCAGCTATAGTCCTTTTACTATCACTAGTATCGGATAGATATGCAATTGTATTGTTACAAATTCGCAAAATCTAGGTGTGAACGCATAGACGGCGTATCACCGCTTGCTCACATCCTCCCATACGCTCGCTGTTGAAGTCCTTAGATGGGCTGAATGTCATTTCCCCCCTGTTCCTTGGTCACAACAGTTATGCCGCTACTGTAACTCTGACATGGAGGACGAAGCCCATGTTTTGCTGTATTGCAAGGGTTCGCACTCCTTGGAAGACTTGTGTCCTCACTTCTTTCAAACCATCTTTCACCTTGCTGACCGCCAGTTCCAGATTTCTTTGTGTTCAGCGGTGTCTGGATACGAGATCATACGCATTCTTCTGGGTGCTGATGAGATGGGAATAGTGGGAGCATTGCCTAAATATGTTTTTGACATGTTTTGTATCTTTAGTTCCATACCTTTGTATTGTCCCTCAGTGTCTCTGAATGTCATATTTTCTTCGGAACAACCAACACCAACACCCTGCGAAGAGAGTCTACTCCACGCGATGCACTCAAAAGTGCGATCACAATGGTATGACCCTTCGTGGCCATGGCACATGGCATGCCATGTTAGGGCTGTGGACACGGCCGTTCCTTATTGGGACCTTGTGCCGTTACCAACACCAACACCTCCCGCTGTGCACTACAAGACTAAGCGTCAAGGCAATACTTGAACGTCCGTTCATCCAAAATGAGTGTCTTGACTCTTGGAGCGGGGTGTGTATCTTCCCTTGTTGGACTTATAGTATCCTGGGCTTTGGACACTGTGGAAGAGACCTGCAAATGCCAAGGTCGGGGGTATGAAAAGCAAGTCCTCAACGAGTGAGAAAAGCGAGATCGAATTCAAAGTGAGTGCCTTATTCACACTGTGGGGAAGATTTTGCTAAGGAGCACATCAATCTTACCTTGGTGTGGAATGTAGCGCATTTCTGGAGGCTTCTTGCTGGGGCGAAAATAAAATACAGGACACTGGAGAATTGAACCCACTGGCGAAAATACAACTGGGAAATTGTAAAAGACATATGGGACACTGTAACTGCTAGACTCCAGTGCTATGCTGGACTTTCCTTATGAGGTCTATGTTTAGAATTTGACACGAACTCGGTCCACATCCACATCATCCTGAGATGCTTCCTGCCTGTATCTTCTCTTCCACTACTTAGCCGCATCGTATTTTCTCTTTTTCTGCTTAGCAACACTGTCGGCCTCTCTTATCTCTGAATGCTTGACTTCCAGCAGTACCTACGAACTGAACTTCCCCTTTTTTCTCCGATATCTTACTCTGCAAGCTGCAAGCCTCATGGTTCAGGGTGACATGAACACGCATTTTTCATGTGTGCATCTTGAATATGCCTCCATGCGATCATAGCACGTTCATTTCATGAGGATCTCAGTGCATGCTTGTCTAGACTGCGCCTCCTTTCCATTGCTCACTCCATAATTCAAGTTTCTCACACAAATTCATTCGGTTCCATAGCACTGATCCACTAGATTCCAATGCCATCTTAAAACAACCATTCGAATTTCGGACTTTACCTGCTGTACTAATGATTACACGTTCTTAACCCACTACCGGTTACCGGTTACCACTCCTCCCTTCTATTCTGCACCTCAGGTCTTTCGATATCATCCTCTTGAATCACTGGCAAAGTTGAATAAACCAAAGCTCTGTGATCCTTGGATCAGACCTCTTTAATGGTATTGAATACGACTGTCGAGGATCATGTTCTCACATCGCAATCTCTGTTTTCCACAAATGGGGTGCCACGCCATACAACACTCATGAAACACTACCCGATTCACGCATCTCAGTCCTGGGAAATGCTAAAAACGAATCAAAATGAATAAAATACGTGTGGCATTGCTAAAGTGTAGGTTTTGTTGGATACATCTAGGAAGGACTGGCCTGATGTCCACGAGGCTCAGCTTACATATATTCAAATTGATCTCGATGTGTTTTCTTTCTTGCCATCATCAGCCGCTCCATCTGTTTCGCAAAAAATGTCACCTAGTCTCGCGCCAATCATGCAATTACAGTATTTCCTTGAACCTGCAGGGAGGACCGCCGGCGATCGGGATCGAAATCGGGACGAGCCCAAAGGAAATGAACGTCGACCTGCAGTACACCTAGACGCCAACAGCATGACGTCGACGTCATCTACTCATAGGAAGGAAGACCAACCAATGATGCTGTGATTACCGGAGGTGCCTTGTGTTGGTCACTGACACACTGATACGCCGTCTACGCGTTCACACCCAGATTTTGCGAATTTGTAACAATACAATTGCATATCTATCCTATACTAGTGATAGTAAAAGGACTATAGCTGAGGCTTCAAGCTGATAGTTACAGCAGTATGCGACTAGTGAAGCCAGGACTTAGATGCGATACCACTAGTGGGTCAAATCTACCAGCCAGCTGTACTAGTGACTTGAATACTAGCCGGACTACTTAATAAAGGCCACTAGTAGATGGGTAATGTGACTAGCGCACCAAACAAGGAGCAGAATACACAGATCTCGTGAAGTCCGGTCACTAGCAGGCCGATCAGGGCATAAACACCTAAGTCAGGTTAACTAGTCACGCAGCAATCTTGAAGCAGGACTTAGAAATGAAGTAGCAACGGATTAACGTTACGCCCAGATCCGACTAGTGCGATCAGATCTATTATGATCGGTACTAGTATAGCCCGGCTGCGCTTTCGATCACGGCCGACTACGGTTGCGAGCACGAGGGTGTGGCTAGTCGTTTATCTCCGGCGCTAGTGGCGCGTTGCTGGGTCGAGAACGCGAGATTAAACCGTTAGCTGAGCTCCGTGGCTCACTAGTCGTCCAATAGCATTTTCTAGACTGACTATTGCATGTTTATGCACGATATTTCGGGCCTAGCCAAGAAATCAGTACCGAAAATACCCCACTAGTGTAGCTGTTTGCGTCGCTTTGTACCTTTCTTTACAGTATATAAGTAGTAGAATAGCCACTCGCAACAGGAGGCAATGCCATCCCTGTGATTGAGACCTACTAGTCAGTATCTAGTGCCCCAATTAAAGGCTTTTGTGCTTAACCTCGAACGAAGCGGCTACTAGTCGCTAAGTTACCTATAGTATTGAGTAAATTGAAGTCCCTTTGAGTCTACTATTGTGTCCTGCAAAGGCCAAGAGTGCTCCGAAGTTAGTTCTTGCAGTTTCTCAAAGTTAAAGTATTATTCTTAGGCCAAGAGTGCCACTAGTAAGCTAGAGTGCAAACTAGTCAAGTGTTGATCACTTGTAGGAAGTATTACAGGGCCAAGAGAGCCAATAGTCCAAACAGTCAGAGTCCCAGCGAGTGCAGTAGCTCAAAACCAAGTCACATTCACTCAATTGTGTCTTACCCACCCCACTAGTGCAAGTAGTACGCTTGTAAAACTCACTAGTAACGAATAAAATGTCTTTTGAACAACCTACCTTGATTATCGAGTCTGCAGAGTGCTTCTATCATACTCAAAACACCCGAATTCAATACATTGGTGATAGTGTAGAGTGTAGAGAGGTTTAGTGTTGGAGCTCATTTCTGCCCACTAGTCTTTTGCCACTCACTGTTACCGAGCACATCAACGTAAGGATGACTTCAAGACCGTCGGCCTTACTGCCGACATTTGTCGCCTTCTCAAGACCCTTGTGAGTGACAGGTATGTATTTGATAGTAAATTCTTTCCTGCTGCTCCGGTGTGTGTTTGCTTCATATGTATCCCATGACATGGTCCTCAATGCAAGTGCATATAGGCCTCCTTGAAGGTGTGCATTGAACAGTATTATGAAGTGATCGGCGCAAAGTCAGATAAGGTTTTCAAGATTTTCTGTAAGAATTAGATTATTAGTGAAAGGTTTCCCACCAAGGTAATGTAGTATCTCGATCCTCACTCCTTCGTATCGAGTAGATACATGATTTCTCTATGGTGCGCCCGGCTATTTGCGTATTATATACAGGCACTGCAGGGTTTTATACTAAGATCGATCCGATGTAATTGAAAAAGACTCTGACAGATTCACAAGTCAGTTGTTGCCTTCCTAGGGGGATTGTTTCTGACGAATGAAGTTAATGCATTATCGTCTTGAGAATTAAGTGTCGTACACCGCATATATGGCAACGTAAGAAAGAAAATTCAGCAGAGACTTAAGCAGGTATGTACCGTTGGGAAAACATGTTATTCGGACCATCACAAGTCTCCTTGATGGCTGGTGGAGGAGAGCTCATCCGTCTTTGAGGCCACGCACATGGAGCGGTACATGTGTTAAAGTCGTGTTCTACAGGCTTTGAGCCTGAAAAAAGGGATGTTCCAAAGCGGATGTAGCTTGATGGGGAAAGAAACCTTATGTACAAACTCAGCTCTAGGTACAAATTCGTAAATTTAGGTTGCTTCAAAGACATTGACCTGTACCACAAGGTTTGTAAGGTTGTGTATCAAAGCAGGAATGTTCAGAGCTAGGTCACTGGTCCAGGTGACCTCAAAATGTTACGAATTGTTTCCTCCTATTCATTCCAGTCGACCTGGTACCGGCTCTCATTGCACTTCCCGCAAGGGAAAGGGCTATATAAGAGGAATATAATAAGGTATTTTGGGTACATCATAGCCTTGCAGTAGTTGATTCTCATGGCACAGAGTATTGGGATTTTTTCAGTTGGCTAAGTGTTCAATCCCCCATGTAACCAGTTACCAGTAATCACTGTCCAGTGTTTTGACCTCATCAGCAAAACAGTCACTTCATCTTTGTGGTCTTTCAGTACTTTCTAAAGTCATAAAAGCTTTGAAAGATATGAAATACAATGTCTTTCCGCAAGAAGAAAATGTATTTCACAAGACAGGTACCTTGTCTTGTCAAGCAGACCAACTCTTTGAAAGACTGATTGAGGACCTGTAAGGTGCAACATCTTTCATATATTTCAGATCTTATGGCATTGGAATGATAAAAGAGCACAATAAGTATATTAGTCTTTGGGATAAACATAGTACATGTACATAATGTGCATACAGCAAGCATAAACAGAAAACCCTAATACAACCAGCCACCAACCCTCGACACCATCGCCCAAGCCTTGTCCCTGGCCCCATCTATCCTGACCCAATGTTTGAGGGAACATACAATGCCTGGAAAAAGTTAGTCAATGTAAATGACCACCATGTGATCGAGCGTACTGTCACCTAAGAGAACCTGCTCTTGAGATCCATACCATTGGGCTGAGCAGCGCCTGACTCGTTGAAATGGTAAGCAAAGGATATGGAAGGGGGAAAACATTACCCCTTGCAAAACTTGATGTGCTGTGCGCTAGTCGTTGAGCATCCCTATGAACCGAACGACGTCAGCAACAGAGGATTACCGGCAGTGCAAACAAATTCACTTACCACTGTCAAGTTGGAGGGCAGAGAGAGAGGTGCGTGACATTGCTCATGTCATGCGTCACCTGGAAGTACCCATGTGCGCCTGCACCCTTAGCATGGACCTAGGATCCGGTTAGTCCATCACATTAGAACACCGTACAAGCGCACTCACGACACGCTCTGGAATGTGTTCACGGTCAAAGTGGACGAGCAGATCGATAGAGGCAAAATCTAGCAGCATATTTTTGGTCAGCTGAGGGAGAGGTAACGACGATCAATAGTGACCTTGCAGTAACAGTGGCCCACTAGGACCTGCCCACGACCACGCATACGGCTGAGCTATGGAAGTGCCATTTGAAGCCGCAAAGGTCGTCTCGGTGACAGCTGCACGAGAAAGCTATGAGTAAGGAGTGAAGCAAAGCAATGGGGGGATGGTAGTAGGAGGAAGGAGGAAGAAATGAAGAAATGCCAGGCCCGCATCGTGAAGTTCAACATCACGTGGAACTGCGTGATACTGATCTGGCTTCTACGCACGGACCCCGGAGTTTATACCCCGGGCGGACTTCAAAATGACTTAGCAATTTTTGGACTTGCATGCCGATGGTACATAATATTATGGTCCAACGGAGAACAGAATTCTCAGCCGATATATCAGTAAACAGTCAGTGCAGCATCTTAATCAAGCATTCAGAGCATCATTAGGAGAAATCCAGGTAAGGGAACAATGAAAGAGTCGGCGATGAGAGCAAGATCATAAAGACATGAAAGATCCGGGTTGCCCAAGATCAAGATGTCATATCAAAGATAAAGCTGCCGGAAGTGGTCTAAAAAAAGACAAAGCTGTCAAAGACGAAGTTGCCCTTTTGCTGATGCTCTCCTCTGAGATCCTTAAACGCCATTCCATTTTCGCTCTGAGTCATTTCGTGAATTCGTCTGATACCAAAGATTTTGAGGATCTGTTACATCAGAACCTGTGAACGTCTTGTGTCAAGTAAACGTGGCTCGTACGACGCCGCAAGAAAGGGATAACAGGACGGTAGGTCACCATAGTAAGCCGTTGACACGCAATGACTCATGCCACACGACGCGTCTGTGGCTGTTCGGAGCGGAGGTGAAGCGGAGATGAAAAGACTTCGACCCCGTCATAGTACCTTCTCTCAGGCTTTAGCCCCGACGTCGCATGACCGGATTTCCATCTCCCTGCTGGAAAGTCGACCGCTCATACTTTCATAAGTCCCTGGAACTTAGAGGAAACTATAGCTAGGACTTCCTTGGCTCTGTGTGTACCGATGGATCGGTCTTCCGCACTGACGATATAAGGGTCATGCGACACTGCAAAGGCAAGGACCGTCAGGATTATAGCACAAGGGAATTCTCTAATCCGATGTTATTTCCAGATGTCGGGTAAATTTTTGAAGCTTCCCCCGACGCCCGATGTTCCCTTAACGTGAATTATCCAACTCCACAGAACAACATCTTCTGGCCGGGTCTATACTTCGTTCATGCATGTTGAAATGGCTGAGTGTCCAGCAAGGCCCAGGCAGACAGCAACCCAGGGAAGCCTTGTTCGTTTGATAAATCTCACGCTCAGCGGTGGTTGCCTTTTCAACAATTGCGCTGTATAGCTCCCGACGAACAACGTTGCAGTGATCTATTACAGGTTAATCAAGGACATTCAATTCAATGCAAGACGGGTTTCTTCAAACTACCCGGGACTTGGATAGTTGCCACAGGCACCGTCCTTTAGAGCGCTTAATGCTCTCGAACGCGGATCTCGGATATGATGGTCACGACTTATCAGTGAGTCGCATCTGATCCGTCCCTCGAAGCCTAGCTAAGCGCCTCAATTACCACAGACATCTCTTAGCTTGTTGATGACCTGACCCGTCTGACCCACTGGACGTCACTCCATAATGTTTGAAGGCAGCCGTATGTTACATCTCACAGTTTTCTGGCCGAAATCTCAAACGGACATGATGATAGGCATCTATATTGCTAAGGGTCGCTCGTCCTAGTACTCTGATACACAGGGACTTGTTTGGTTCCCATACATCATATACCCCATATAAAGAGGTACCTATCCTGCTGACAAAAATGCTCCAAGCACGCGTGCCGCCACTCTCAATTCCCTCAACATGCGCCTAAACAGAAGCAAAGCAAAGGACCAGGAAGAAGAGACGATGGAGCTGATCACTCATTCGCGGACGAGAAACCGGTCATCATTATCCAAATCGGAGCTGGACCCGCCCTCTGCCGCTATGCCTACCCCTCGTCCGATGGCGAAGACCATCCTATTTGGCGGCACACCCATGGGCATGATCGGAATGTTATTAGGTGCAGGGATCACGGCGGGCATACATCACTTCTTCCTCGCCTTTCTGCAAGGATGTGATGCCCAAGAGCAGTTTTGGATCAAGAACTCCTCGAACGCATTTAGTACGTTTGTGCAATGGCTGTGCACAGGCTCAGTTACTATATCCCTTACGCAGCTCGTGAGTTTATTTTCCTTTAAACGCAGGGACAATTCCGACGAACTTACAATGACGATAGATTTGGCTGTTCCTGTGCCGCAGACCCTTCACCGTCAAGCAACTAAACCATTTATTCGGATTACCGGATCCTATCGAGACTCTCTGTCTCGTCTGGTCCTGGAAGATATTCCCTATCATCGTCATGGCCTTACTGGTGCAGGCTCTAACCCTCGTATCCATCCTCGCACCCAACGCCCTCGAGGTCGGCTCAGCGTCTCCAACAACCGACATCATCTCCGTACCGACCATATCCTTCGCCAATGGAGATGGCTGGACAACGGGTTCGATGACTACCTGTACATATACGGTGACTGTAGCCTGGGAACGGGTCCTTTCGCGCTCATTCCAATCCGACACACTCATTGGGTGGAATGCGCCTGCGGACTGTGGGAGCGCGTGTAATTATACTATTGAGTACGCCGCGCCGGCCCTACAGTGTTCAGATATCGGTCAGGACGACATACTTGACGATGGCGACTCTTCAGGCCCCTCTAACCCTTCTGCAATCCTCCGGAGTATGAACGGCACTACGGAGACTGCAGTGTACAATGCTACGTCCCAAATCGGTGACAGCGGGTGGAATTTTACCATGGCATGGCGCACGTACAACAGTCCCCATGAAGACATCGCGGTTGCGGGTGTTCAGTGCGCTCTTTACAACGCAACACAGCGGGCCTTAGTCTCCTTTGTCAACAACACAGCGATAATCTCTCCCAGCGTTATTTCCTATAACGACCCTTTCTCTATCAGCGACCACATTTCGGACTGTGCAGCGATCGAGAAGGGTACCACTCCGGCTGCAGGGCTCTCATCTCGTGCGAGCTACACTGTCATTATGAGCTGGCTCTGTGACCAGCTCGATGGACAGATAGCATTCACGAGTGTCGGGGACAAGCAATGGTTCTCTGAGACGAATGTGTTGACAAGTAACCTCTTCTCGATGAACGAAACCGCACGGACATTTAGTCCAAATCCCCCGGATATGAGGCGCGCGCTAGAGGAAATCTTGATCAATGCGACGATTGCGTTGATAAGTTCAGAGGGAGACACGGCGATGGTGGAGGCATCCGTGGCGCGGGATCAGCTGGTGTGGGTATATCACTCTCTCAGACTGTGGATACCATACGCGGTCGCCCTGATATGTACGGCCGTGTGTGGTGTTGCCGGGTTGACGTGTATAGTAAAGAATAAGGAGGTCGGGGATTTGGGCTTCTCGGCTATCGCCAGGGCGACTAGGAATGACGTTTTGGATGACGTTTTCGGAGCAGGGGGTGATGAGGATGCGAATGAAAGCGCGATTTTGCAATATGGGTTACAGAGGAAGGAAGGGCGGGGTCGTTTCCGTGTGTTTGAACTAGCAAAGTAAGGGCGGTGCAAATGAGTGTACGAAGCGCTTGTATTAATATTATAATAACATTCAATTATCAGCCGCTGGTGAAAAGCGACCAGCATGGTTTACCAATACGAATTCATGTTTATATTTGTAGCCTATGAAATTTATGAAAGTGCGAAGAAACGTAAGCGACACGAACGAGCCTTAGGAAAACCAAAGGAAAACGGCGATGGAAATTTGGTAGCTTCCAAATATGTCCCGACCCTGTATCGAGAGAGAGGAACACATCGGAGTTTATTTCAGGCCGCTGCACTCTCAGCGATTCTTACTGAGAGACATGAAGCAAGCAAGAAGCAAGCGGAATTACCCGGCCCGAACTTTCCGGTTTGCGTGCTAGCCCGGCAACTCTAACTGACTTCACCCTTGCTTTGCGCGTGTTCCCCTCGTACCAGTCGCGACTCCTTTGTCTACGCGCCATCCGCTTCTTGTTCAAGGTCAATGATTGGCGTTCTTAAAGAATAAATGCGTCTGGAATGGGATGAGAACATGACTGCTACTCTGTCCAGAAATTTTACTCCAACAACGGAGATTAACGGTGTGTGAGTGATTGCTGACAGAGGCGTCAAAAATGTTCTCTGATTCGGTCACAGGTCCTTTTCCCAGTATCTAAAAATACACTGATAAGAACACATTTTCTTGATAGTTTTTCCGGCTGTCCTATTTGTAGACCCTGTCTGTTTAACCGATTTTGCCTCAACGCATGTTATGTTCCGAGGCTTGCACGTCCCTCTTGCCGAGATAGTACGCGCGTCGCTTTTCGTATCTTGGCGCGCCGCTGCGACGGATACCAACCCTCCGCCCTCTCAGCTCATATAAACCTGGATGCTGATATCAGCCCTGGACAATACGCTATCTCCTTCTTGGCGAGCACTTTTACATGCGACAAAACCGCGAAGAATCCAAGGACAAGGCATCGTACCTGCAATAAGATGTCCTATTCTCGACTGTTCTTCTATCAGTTCCACTGCCGATTATCGCAATACGACCGGGCGGCGGACCGTGATCAGATGATGATATATAATTTGGATTTCTCACAGATGTATAAGCCAACACCTTGACCGTCGACCACCATCATGTCTTCGAGTGTTCAATATGGTGAGTCACATCTCTGCCTGTTCTTGGGGCATCGCAGCTCACTTCGCTTGTAGTACGTCTCGGACAGTCTGGCTTGAAGGTGTCCAAGATCATCTTGGGATGCATGACCTACGGCAGTCAGGAATGGGCAAAGTGGGTTCTGGGGAAAGAGGAGGGGATTGCGCATATCAAGGCTGCGTAAGTAGTCTCTCCTTCTAGGGGCGTTTTGCTGATATCGCTTAGATACGACGCCGGAATCAACGCTTTCGATACCGCAAACGTGAGTCTGCTCTTTCCGCACCTAGACCAGGCTGACCGATAGCGCAGGTATACTCCAACGGGTTATCTGAAATCATTCTTGGAGAGGCTATCAAGAAATACGACTTTCCTCGCGATAAGATTGTCGTCTTGACTAAGGTATGGATGCTGTGTTCTACGCTATGATATGACATTCATCGCTCTATACTTCAGGTGTATGGAGTCGTCGGCAAAGAACCCGAATTAAATCTCTTTGGCGACCCCAAATCCGATGCTCTAGGTTATGTGAACCAGCACGGGCTTAGCCGCAAGGTGCGATCGGTTCTTTTAGCACTTAGTCAGGTTCTCACTTCGATACGCATCACCTGGCAGCATATCTTCGAGTCTGTGAAGCATAGCCTGGAAAGACTACAACTCGATTACATCGATGTCCTTCAGTGTACGTTCAAATACTGCTTTCTTGTTCGTTCATTCATGTGTCTGCAGGTCATAGATTTGACTACGACACTCCGATTTCTGAGACAGTAAGATACTCTCCCTTTCCCACTCGTTAGTATCAACGTAACTTCGCTTTATAGATGAAAGCCTTGCATGATGTCGTCCAGGCCGGCTACGTCTGTTATATTGGAATGTCGTCATGCCATGCGTATCAATGTATGCTCCACTTCCATGATCTCACTATTTCGCTGACCCGCGCCCTAGTCCATGCCATGCAAAGTAAGGCCATCATAAAGTGATTGTTCGACTGACTAACCTATACGCGGATAAGACTACGCGATACAAAACAACTTGACGCCCTTCATCTCGATGCAGAACCACTACAGTCTCATCTACCGAGAGGAAGAAAGGGAGATGTTCCCCACTCTGAAGGTACGAATATCCAGTCCTCTTTGCTTTATCTACAGTCTCAACATGTTTCAGATGTTCGGTGTGGGTGCCATCCCATGGTCTCCTCTTGGCCGAGGGAAATTAACGAGGCCACTTGCCAAGCAAGGTGACACGATACGTGGAGAGACTGACAAGTTGAACTCGTATTTTCACCTTCGCACACTTTTATTTACTCTTGGAACGCAGGCTCCTCGTACGATACAATGGAATTGAGTCCACTGAAGCCATAATTAACAGGTATGGATATCTCGCGCACAAAGAAATGCACAACTGATCGGGTCAATAGGGTTGAGGAGCTCGCAAAGAAGAAAGGACTGAGTATGGCCCAGTTGTCGATCGCGTGGATGCTCAGCAAGGAAGGTAAGATGGTATGCAATTCCCGTGATGTTTCAAGTCTACATGTTATTCAGGTATCACCGCGCCGATTGTTGGGACGACGTCGCTTGAGAATTTGAAGGAGCTGATTGGTGAGATTCGCCTTTGATTCTTGAAATAGATATCAGAGGAATAACCCGGTTCTTCTTAGAGGCGACGAAGGTTGAACTTACGGCGGAGGACGTCAAGTTTTTGGAGGAGGAATATAAGCCATTGATGATTTCAGGCCATTCTTAGTGGGGACTAGGCAAAACTGTATAACAAGTTGTAAACAGGCGCCTTGATCAATATCAGGAAAATAGTGGGCTTATTTGCCGGTTATGGTGCAATGGCTCTCATCGCGGTATCCTCGGATTCAATTCCTCGTAACCGCGATTACAAGCGTTGCGTTTGGTCCGAGTGGTTTGAAGTGGCGTTCCTTACATTGAATTGAATGATGGTGGTTAACCGGGAGGGTTAGGAGTTGGAAACGCGAGGAGAACTTGTTCCATGTGTAAATAGCCTAAGCTATAAGATATTACCATTGCTATATATAAAAACAACGGCGTCTTAGAATGCTCATTCTTACTAAAATCACAATGGCCTCGCTTTCGTCGCCTGGTCGTTGCTTCACCGGTTCTGCAGGTCCCATGGTTGCTCAGTGACCGTATGGAACCAAAGCGACGTCCGTACATTCATCTAGAAGCAAAAACTATCAGATGAGAAGCGAGCCATGCATCTTACTTCTCAAGCTCGCGCATACATCCACGACAATTTGAATGAGAATGAGCATAGTCAGACATTTACATTGGCGATTTCAAATGCAATGGAGTCACAGAACCCCAATGCGGCCGCAGCTCATGTAAACGTCGAGTCTCTACATCGTAAAATTGAATGGTATCGAGAATAGAAATAGCTCGATGGTGTTGCAATCATTTTACGTTAGTTCGAGGGATGACTACCCTCGCGTACAAGAGGCCCTGACGTTTTCTTGAAATTGTGTGAGCAAGCAGTCCAACTGTGCAGATCAGCACAAAGAAATCATACAGATATACTAATAAGTGCGGTTCATGTTCCTCTTTACCGTCGGCCCATTGGATCAGAGTATTGATGATGGGCGTCCATGATTCAGTTGAATAGCAAGATGATCGCGCAAGTACATACTTAACCGAACTTCGGAACAAGGCATTTCGAAGTCGCTGTTGAGTCGCTGGAAGAAAACCATCGTCTCTCTGCTTCTCGCCATAGACAGGCATATACATATATCGGCCGCTCACAGGACACATCTCGTAATCTTCGCTTGTGAACAAGAAAGACAGAAGGACAAAAGGAGGGCGTTGCGGTGGTAATGGTAAGGACAAGGTGAGGGGGAAGGAGAGATCGGATTACGTCAGATTTTGATCTTGCCTAACTTAGTACAGGCCAAATTTTGCCAATTCCCACCACCAACATCAATGCGTTCAAAACATTTCAACCTAGTCGGGATTCCTTTTTGGCTTTCTTTCGATTTCTCTCCTCTTCATTCCGAAGGCACCTGCGTCGACCCTTGGGCGCGAGTTGGGCGCCACTGGCAGGTTGCAGCACTGTTAACAAAGACAGAGCGCTTCACTCAGAGGACTTGGAGAAGCCGAGCATAGGATCTATACTCTCATAATATATGATTGAGAACAGTGGCAACGTGTGTTTCAGCGCTATCTGATTTATGTCTGAATTTCGTATGCAGAAGGCGCAGCAGCTATCTCAGCTTCGAGCGGCATCACAGATTCATCGCAGGCGCCAGTGATTGGTGTGCTATTCCTGAAAGCACAACGCGAACTTTCTTTTCGTATCGTTCGAATGCACGTTATCGCCCTGACAATGAACCTTGTTAGATCAGGTCTTCCCACTCTTTCTCGCGATATGATTGGGCCGCTATCAGATGATAAATAGGCTTCATCATGGATGTATAAGCCAACTACTCCTTGACCATTGACCACCACCATGTCTTCTAGTATGCAATACGGTGAGCCAGGTAATGCTCTGTACCTTCGACACCAGTCTCACTGCGTGTGAAGTACGCCTCGGACAGTCTGGCTTGAAAGTGTCCAAGATCATCTTAGGATGCATGACCTACGGCAGTCCGGAATGGCAAAAGTGGGTCCTGGGAAAGGACGAAGGGATTGTCCACATCAAGGCTGCGTATGTGTTCTCTCCGTATGCGTGCGCTTCTCTAATGTCGCTTAGGTACGACGCTGGAATCAACGCTTTCGATACCGCGAATGTGAGTCTGTTCTCTCTGTTCCCAGACAAAGCTGATCGACAGCGCAGGTGTACTCGAACGGGTTATCTGAAATCATTCTTGGAGAGGCCATCAAGCAACACGACCTTCCTCGCGACAAGATTGTTGTTTTAACTAAAGTAGGTATCCTAGATTCCACGCTATGAGACTACACTCATCACTATGTACTCCAGGTGCACGGGGCCGTCGGTAAAGAACCTTCGAAGAGGGATGCAAGATCCGACCCTGATTATGTTAACCAGTACGGGCTTAGTCGAAAGGTTTGATCTTCAATTCACCGTCGAACTGCCCCTCACTCCGACACGTATCACTAGCATATTTTCGATTCCGTAAAGCACAGTTTGGAAAGACTGCAGCTCGACTATATCGACGTTCTTCAGTGTACGCCCAAATGCCGCTCTCCTTTTCATTCACTCATTGTGTCTGCAGGTCATAGATTTGACCGTGAAACTCCCATCGCCGAGACGGTAACATTTTCCCGCTTTCCGACTCAGGAATACAAGTTCAAAGTCGCGTTTTCAGATGAGAGCCTTGCATGACGTCGTCCAGGCCGGCTACGTTCGTTACATTGGAATGTCGTCCTGCTACGCGTATCAATGTGCGCATTCCTTCCTCTATCTGAAAACATGATACTAACCCCCATCTAGTCCATGCGATGCAAAGTGAGACAGTCACCAAGATCTTGTTCGATTAACTAACCTATACGCGGTCAAGACTACGCCATTCAAAACAACTTGACGCCCTTCATCTCGATGCAGAACCACTACAATCTCATCTACCGAGAGGAAGAAAGGGAGATGTTCCCCACTTTGAAGGTAACAAATCTCCAATCCTATTGGCTTTCTCTCAATGGTACGGTAGATGTTCGGCGTGGGCTCCATCCCGTGGTCGCCCATTGCTCGAGGGAAATTAGCGAGGCCGTTCGACAAGCAAGGCGATACGACACGTGGAGAGTCAGATCGGTTAATCTTCTGTTTCTTTGATATTTTTATTCACTCACAGAATACAGGCTCCTCGAACGATACAAAGAAAACACGGCTGCCAAAGTCATCATTGACAGGTATGGAAAATTGAGGCAGAAAAGAATGCTCAATTTATTGATTCTTTAGAGTCGAAGAGCTCGCAAAGAAGAAAGGACTGACGATGGCTCAGCTCTCGACTGCCTGGATTCTCAGTAAGGAAGGTGAGTTGTCACGTTGCTTTTACAATGATGCTCCGAGTCTGCATCTTATTCAGGTGTCACTGCACCTATTGTGGGGACGACCTCGCTCGATAACTTGAGGGAGCTGATAGGTACGATTCACCATATAAAATATTAGAACCTATTGACCCCTTGCGTAGAAGCGACGAAGGTTGAGCTTACGGCGGAGGACATCAAGTTTTTGGAGGAGGAATATAAACCTTTGGCGATCTCTGGACATTCTTAGGTAGAGGATGCGGTGTAGCGCGAAATCCTAGATCAAAAGGATAAGAAGGATATGTCAGTTCTGTATTTCCCTGTGACGCAATGGCTTTCATTTGATCGTTGGCTCTGTGGTGTCTTGGGCTTCACCTTCCCGTAATCGAGATTCTTAAAACGTTGCGAGACTTTGTCTTCTTTACTAAGGTCATGGGACTGGAATAAGGTATTGCATAAACTTTAAATCACACGACGACCTTATGGTGAACTTTAAAGTCGCGGAAATGAAATATCCTGGAGTATCTCGAGATCAACTCGAGATATCCGTACGCTGCGTAATATATTCTATTTGTAACTGTAGTTGGCTATAGTAAAGGGACGGATGATGTGGAATATACATGAAAAGTTTGTATAAGCGATACATAAATTCGTGCGATCAGCTCAAAGTCTGGCGGCGGGTTTGATTGGTTGTAGCAGAGGTTGCTTTACCACACAGGCTGTCGAAGTCAGCCAGCGTCCGTTATCCTCTCCAGTGCCCTACATGACGAAATGAACCAAAGTCGAAACAAAAGGAAGCGCAGAAACATACAAAGAAATTCCCTGGGAAACCCAAATCGAACGGTAGGATGCTCTCGAGATATTTTATGTGTTCTGGTGAAAGAACGATGTCCAATGCTTCCAAGTTCGACGCGAGGTGTTCGACTTTGCGACCACCGATCAGAGGGAAGACGTACGGCGTTTTCTGCATCACATACGCAATTGCGACTTTCCAATCGGATGAGAATTTCATAAGACAACTTTGGAATGGAGAGACTCACCAGCTCGAATATTCTTCGCACCAAGCTCTTGAGTGACGTGTTCCAGGGCTTTGGATATTTTCTTCTCGTCCTCCGTTCGTTCCCAGCAATCACTAACCAAGGTTCTCCCTTTCTCTCCGGACCTTCGGCGCTCTTCTTCTTCGTCGTCCGTGCGTATCTTTCCCCCACCTAGGACATCCCATGGGGCCAGGGCAAGACCTATTTCGTATGACTTTAGTAAACCACCCCTGGTTTCGGAAGACACGTACCAAGTGACCGGGCCATGGGAATGATTTCTCGCTCAAAAGACCGCTCGAGGAGGTTCCACCGACCCTGATAGATAACGAATGGTGATTTCCCTTGCTGTAAAGCGTATGTGTTTGCCTGTGCGACGAACCATGCTGGGGAGTCAGATATTCCCTGACTAAGTATCAATTTGGTATCGTCTAGCGGCGCGCAAGGATGGCTTACGAGGTAAAGCACCTTTCCCTGAAGAACCAGCGTATGCAGGCTATTCATGATCTCCTGAACGGAGGTCTCAAAGTCATAGCAATGGACGTAGAGAATGTCGATGTATGTTGTACGGAGCTTTCGGAGACTTTCGGTGACGGAGACATTCAGAGACTTCGCGTGATTGCCGGCGTAGTTGACCTGATGTTTTATGGAGGGCTTCCTGTACTTGTAGTTCGCCGTGTACTATAAACGGAACAACCGGATCAATGAAAATTAATGACGAGAACGAAGCACATGCAGTCAAACCTTGGTCGCAAGCACTATCTGGTCACGGATCCCCCTAGACTGCATCCATTCACCAATAAACTCCTCAGACGATTCATCCTGACTGTCCGCAGTGAGTCAAACACGTGTCACGGTGGTCGCTTTCCGGATTACTCACTAGCCATTGGCAGTGTCGATGAAATTTCCTCCCATGTCATAGTACGCGTCAAGGAGTTTGAAACTCGATTCTTTGTCCATTGAACCCATTCCGAACTTGTCCCATTTGTCTCCTATGCTCATGGCGCCAAGCTGGAGGGGGGATACACGGACTCCAGCGAGAGGTGAAAGGACGCGGTAGTGTCCGAGTTTTGTTGCGGGCGGCTGTGGGGTGGGGTGGAATGCAGACATGATGGTCGGGTAAGGAGAAAGGAAATGTCAAGTTGAACGGTTTTTGTACCACTTTAGAGGCAGGGAAAATAGTGGCCCCTGGGGCCTTGTGCCTACGCGCATGCATCCCAGAACAGAAATACGCTGCCCAATAGCTGGTAGGCCTCTATTATATCCGGCACAGGTTTATCTGCCGGCTATGCGAGTTAATACGTATTCGGATATATAGTACCGCTTACTGAGCAAGTTATGAAGAAAACGGCGTCTTGCTGTTTGCTTTCGCGGCACCAACAGGCTACGGGACATTCGAGCCGCAATCCGAGCCAATGATCTTCAAGTTTTGGGAACATCACGGTCTTGAACAGAGAACATCAAATGGACTAGAGGGACATCAAAACGATAATGATTTGATGTGCATTCAAGCAGCCGTTAGTCCTGGCAACGTAAAGAACCCGGCAAGCCTATATGCCGCTCTGGCGGAATGTGGGTAGTTGGTAGGAATAAAAACGAGATGCTGTGCCAGCGCTAACGCATTTTGCCACGAGCCGCCGCAGCCTTTTGCATTATTTGGCGATAGAACGCCTGTCTGCTAATTCCTAAATGGAACACGATATTCGAGGGTACGTGTCTTTGATGGAAATACAGAGCAATTCACCGTTGCTGACAGAATAATTGACGTACTACTTAACGGTGTGGTGTCCTTCCTTGTAGCTCATAGATCACTATATTTCTTCGTTTTGGAAAGCGAATGACAAGACAAGATAAACGCCTCAGATCGCGATGACAATCTAGTCTGGAATATCTCGGGTTCCCTTCAGCTCGCCAAAAAATTCTGCAATATATTCTGATTCGCTGATAAATGATGAACTCAGTACAGGTTTGGAACACGATTTCTGGGATACTCACTAGTTGCAGTATCAATAAACTTGCACCAGTTCATAATATGTGACCATGAGCCTGGCTCGACTTCTTGTTCATCGAATAGAAGTCGTACTGCCTCTATTCGTCTAATGCTCGAGGCTCCCAGAGGGCTTTCTAGCTAGGAAGTCGTTGGCCAAGTGCTGAGGGATGCGCGTCGTTCACATCCCAGTTCTTGTGGCTGGTGGAGTTGATCACATATGGCTTGATTCCGCCGGATGAATCCAGTGGAACCCTTAGTCAGGGGTGTCGCTTAGCGTACTTAGCGCGGCAGCTGACACAGAGGAGGGTTGGAGGCGCAATATGATGAATTCTGTTTTGGTTCTGTTGCGGCATGGCGAGAAACCTGTACAAGAAGTTTAAAACTGGAAAGGTGCAACATGACAAGCTGATTTGAAACCGATGAAAGAATGGGCGGATGTTGGACTTCGAGAAGGAAGAAATTTTATCACACCGGGCCGAGTTTCATTGAACACGGGAACCGCGGGCTGCGGGCCGATGTGTCCCGGTGCACACCCTCTAGGCGAAAGATTTGGGAGAGTGACATTTCTTATTGATATCCGTGAATTAATCTACCGGAATTTGTTGTCCTCAAGCATTTGTGCATATTATAGGCCGGTACCGGCAGGAAACCCTTTGCGTCCTTCTCAAGACTCCCGAGGCGTCTTAAAGCAAGCTCACAGCCTTCTTCGGACGTAAACGACATAGAATCAACCTTCTAACAGGCAAGCGCCTTGGTACGTTCTTTCAGTTGGCAACAAGCAATATTGAATGTCACGGCCATCGATCAGAACCAGGATAGTATTATCTTTACGCTAAATTGGATGACTGACTCAGACTTCAATCACCATCACCACAGACCGTCAAGGTAAACCCCGATATTCCTGGAGGTGCGCCCAGATCCTTGTAATAGTCAACATTGACTAATGATTTTTTGATACCGTGCCTGAAAGTGTTCAAGTTTGACGGGCGGAAGTTGAATGATGGAAAAATGCTTACTCCTTGACCAAATGGGCCTTTATTGCGGAATGATACATCAACTGACTCTGATTTTCGGTACCACGGCAATGCCAGCAACGCCAAATGTACTCATCACGATGACCACCTACAATGAAGCACTCCGATGATTTGGTCCACTATGAACTGACTGGCCTAAGATTGGTCCTGGAGGCGCATTTGGTGGTCTTAGCCTGATAGACGTGAGATATCTGCAACATAACGCGAATATTGTTCTTTGTCAGTTTGACTACGCTCAACAGTCCCCTAAAAACTTACAAGTCGTCTCCATCCAAAGAGCGGATACTGCCCGTACCGATATCTACTTGTATCGCAATCCTGACAATGAATATACACGTCTAGCTCGTCAAGTTCGCTCGCTGTGGTGGTCTCGACATCTCGACCCAAGATGAGAACGACATCTTTGACGATAGCTGCAAGCCGCTCATCAAAAAGTAGAACATCGCAATCCCAGGTTTTAGAACGGGTCTTTTCCAACCGTAAATACACCAGCAATGCAAGAGGGGAAAACAAAACGACGCACAGACTGTGGCGATTTGGTCATACAGTGATGAGCGAGCACCTGTGGGTAGAACAAAATGGCTGGACACGATGAGCACCGAGCAACATGCACCGCGAGTGGACCACCCAGGCGCGATGCACCAGGAAAGATGGACAGGAATTTCTCTGTGATTTTCTGTCGCCATTGAGACATCATTCCTGGGAGATGGGGAATAAGGCTCATAAAACTGTCCTTGTCAAGCTTGACGTATGACGGCTGTTGGATGATGTGGCTTAGAGGCTCAAGCAGGACAAAGTCCTGCAAATTTGGCAGTGCTTCATCGCAGGGAAGACGGTCGGCGTGGTTGCTATAGTCCCGTAAGATTGGCGCGCACAGCTCAGCGCGAGCGGCGAGCAGATCCTCACGTTCTAAAGCGATTTTGCGTGCCTTGGCTGCATCCAGGGATGTGATGAAGTCGCGCTTGATGTTACACCAGACTAGACGAAGTTACGGTTTAGAAAGGAATTTCATTTGTAGTCACTCACCGGTTTCAGTCAGTGGGGTTTGCTTCACATACTGCCGTTCATCAAAAGGGACAGGAGCCTTAGTCCACGAATCATCCTCTTCGTACTCCAATTCATTGAGTTCCATCATAATTCTAACGAATTCCCCCGTAAGTCATTAAAATGTATTATGAAAATAATGACGAACGCAGGTTGTGTCTCGCTCGCCTCTGACGCCCCAGATTCAAGTTCTGTGATGTATGCTGCATGCCACGATTGCGCAATATCTGTAAGCTGAATAAATAAGAAAATGCTGTGTATTACACAATTTCACATCTACCATATCTCACCTCATCCAGTGCTTCAAGGTGCGCGCGACGCTCAGAAACATACTTCCCTCGAGCATAAGTGTCTAGAGAGAGGTAGTGTTTCTGAACAGCCAACGCCTCTTTTTTGTAACAAAATGTTCTTTTTCCTGCTACACAACTCGTTTTTTAGCCTAAGAATCGGAAAGCATCAGCGGGAATGGGACGGACCAGACGAGAACGACAAAGATATGAGACGCCCAATGTTAGAGTGTTTGCCACAACATTGGTCGAGAGAGATGATTCTACATGAGAAAATCAACGATATCTTTGACAGGGAAGCATGAAGACCGTACTCCTTAGCAGCACAAGCCTCGCAGAAACGTATTCGATACAGCCAGTTAATGGGAGCTGTTGTTTTCTTGGTACATCTCTAAAACGCCATCAGGGAAGCTGTAGACTAAGCAGGTTAGTTACAAACATGTAACTCGCCTCGCACGACTTGAAGAAAAGGAGATTAGCCCAGGCAGGTTCGGACATGTCGGGAAATGGTGCAGGAAGCCCAGAAAGATTTGACCGTGCTACGCGCCAAATAGGGATTGATGAGCGCTTCATGATTATATTACGAAATCCTTTATTCGTCCTCGCCAGCTGCAACAGATCTGCAGGAAAAATCAGGCGGAAGATCTGCAGAAAGAATTGGGAGAATTGCTGGTGAAGGCTGATGACACACGTACCTCTAACCAAAGATCCAGAGACAGGTCCATGAGTTCGACACAGCCTGTTTTCTGCAATTTTCTAGAAATCTTGTTGTTCATGTCGTTGTCGAGGATAAGATTGGGCCCGGAGGTGGCAAGCATTCAATTTGTCACGCTTGCTATTCGGCACGGCCACGTGTTGTGACTCATCACACGATTGACGCGATCTGACCTGCCATCAAGCTGAGCACGAAAAAAGAATTAAGCGCCGCTCCAGGCTTCTCCTTTCCTACACGTGTTTGAATCTGATAACGAGGTGTGCTCCGTTGATACTCCATCGACAAGCTTTTAGTCAATTGATTTGATAGCTATCTGCACCCTGGCGGCGCTGCGGAAAGTACCACGCTGTAACTAGTCAGTTTCGTAACAGCGGCGCTTAAGTACATTGAGGTTTAACAGCATCTCTCACCTTCACTGCTTTAACGTTGGACCTCTCTGCGGTCCAAATCCAAAAGCTTGTAAGTCTTTGTTTCATGGTCGCGGCACTCTCTGGATTTTTAACACCGTCTATAGGCTGAAGTAAGGAAGGCCGTCAAAGCAATCGGTGGATAATGTCTGCAGGTGCTCGACTATCCAGCGAGACTATCGAGACCATAGTCGGCCTCCTTGCTTCCAATTTTAATGCTCTAAAATCATGTTCCCTCGTCTCCCGAACCTTCTGCTCTCCAACCCGAACCTTTCTATTCCGCAATCTTCGTGGCATTCATATCAAGCTTGAGCTGTCAATAGACTCCATGGACGTCATACAATCTATATCTTCCCACGTCAGGATTGTCCGCCTATCGAACGACGACTTGCACGCTATCCTTATGCCGAGGATCATTTCCATGTTTACTTGCCTTGACACCCTAACCATTCTTGGATACGTCGACTGGTCGTCTCTCCCGGAAGAAATAGTCGCTGCAATATCATCACGGGCCACTATTACCTCACTAGAACTGTACTCCATCGCGTTCAAGGACCTTGACCAATTCGGTCACCTCATTCAGTCATTCCCGCTTCTCACCTCCCTTCTATTATTCGACATCCGTTTCCAGGATTCCACAAACAAGAAGCTCGATGTAGATTCAGAATGTAAACCAGCAGTGGAACACCTCACTGTCTACGGCAGCCCGGTCCTTCCGATCTTCCTCACTACCGCGACGTCGCCGATTTCACTTAAGCGATTGAACAAGTTTACGATGATGGAAGCCTTCGCAGCGGACTTTGTAAGAGTGGCGATGCTGATGGAGCTGGCACCTCGCCTTCGAGAGCTCCATTTTCGGAGTATGCAGAAAGGCGAGTCTCTTTTAGTCGTAACAAATCTTCCTTTACAGTTGCTGAGCATAGTATATAGATATTGTATGGCGAGCCCCGGATCCTCTTGACCTTTTCGGCGTCCAGATCATCTCGTTGATTCTGCACGAGTCAGACGGCGATGGAGAAAGCTTGCATTACCTCTCGCCGGAATTGATCCTGAGTTGGTGGTTACGGTGTTTCGAAAGCGGGTTGGAGCTTAAATCTGTCACTGTGAAGATCTTTATCCAATCTCGATCCAACTCGTTGTTCAACGCGGAACTATGGGAGAAATTTGATGCAGTGATGGGGGAGCTGTGGGCATTGGAGGACGTCAAGATTGTCATTCGGGGTCCTGAGTTGTGCAGGACAATGCTTGGGAAGTACATTGAGGAGCACTGCGACGGTCTGCGTTCATCCAATGTGCTGAAAATTGATACTAGGAGATAGGTTGCATGGTGGCTCGTCGACTTACACTGGATATTTCTTGGATAGCGGGAGGAATTCTCCGAACATGCGCCATAGACTCGTAAAGATGAACTCAGTAATCAGAACTTTGAACAGGAACTAGCATCATTTGTATACTCATGTATTATTAGTCCACACGATACAACGAATCTTGAAGAATAGTCGTAAATTAACTAGAACTACGTTACGCCAAGAGTGCGTTACAATAACCCATGCGCAATGAACAACGCAAACAGATTTAGTAAGACGAGAAGACTTGGTAACATAAACAAAATCGACTAGTTTGCAGGTCCGCCTTTAATGCTGAACCTCTCGCTCCAGTTACCCGAGTCTCCAAATACTAGGTACAAATCATGAGCGAAGCCATTCCACACTTCCAGAAAAACAAAGAATACTCACGGATAATTGTATAATCATCGCCTTCAGTAACCCAAGGAACCTTCACGTCGATCTTTCCCAGGAGGATATCAAACTTGTCATCCAGAACCACTGAAGCGCGTGTTCAGTGTACGCAAGATAGGAGCACGGGAACCGTACCGGGCAGTTGCCTGCCACTCTTGGTTAGCCGAATGCTACTGAAATTTCGGCCCGTAATGAGATCGGGAGGATTGGAGGTGTCCCAAGAGACGGTTTGGGTAGTATTCACCGTCCATGTCGTTCCCGTACTGGGAGAGAGGATAGGCGGGTCAAAGATGTCTCTGCGGACGACGGCAGAGGCGCTGGCTCCTGCGAAGAGGGCGGTGAGGAATGCAGTAGAGAATGCGACTTTCATGTTAAACGACTCGATGGATGTAGAGCCCAATCTCTGTACGCTTATATACCTTTGAGGAGACTAGAGTGAGGGCATTTCGTTCCCATGGACGGAGACTTGAGAGCGAAAGTATGACATCGACCAGAGAAAATTCGGTGCGGAAGAACCTCGGTTCCCGCCAATGTCGCTTCGAGAGGCGTTCATGGGGAACGGCGAGAATCGCCCGCTGATCGACAATCTCGGTAGAAATGCTCAGTTCCGTAGTGGATTGGTGTAGATACAGAATGGCCTATTTTCTTTGAAAGGTTTTTGCGGCAGTTGAGTCCTGACGGAAGTTGAGGACCGTGATACCTCCTAGGACACGAGGATAACTCCAGGAAGGCGGGGCTACACCATTGCATGGCGGCAAAACATAACAGGCGATATTGTCCGTACCGATATCTCAAGAAGCCGGACGGAAGTTGCCGAAATGCGGTCAGACTCACGACTACTAGTACTTACGCGCGTCGCGTGATAAATACCAGAGGACTCTGGGCCCGTGCGGCATCAACTTTAACAACTCACTGGCAGCCGCACTGCATGGTAATTAACCTTAATGCCTCGGACGCTTTGACTTGGAGGTCATCTTTCCCTCTCCCTGTGAAAAGAATACTTAACACATATGGCCCACGACAGAGTCCAGACGTTCTACTCGGATTTTGCAACAGAATTTTCTAGCAGACCTCTCCCGGCAATCCTACGCTTGGCTGTTTCTTGGCTCCCGTACTGACGCACGAATTTACGGCCTTCTCATACCGTTTGGTTCATAGTGCTGCATCGAAAATTTATTGCTGCTCGTTCTCGTGTGAACGATTCGGCAATAAAGGCTACAGTACCGGCGACGTCAGAAGCTACTGTTACTTATGCCAGGAAAATCTGAGGCATGTATACTTAGTGCAATCTTTCTTTACTGGAAATCCACTGTTGTAGCCATTTTCTCCTGCCTTTTGGCTGGTGCCGACTTCTGCAGAATGAGTAGCCAAGGACCCTGAGCACCAAAGCTGAATCCTCTCATCATCAGACACGGCGGCCCGTACTTCGGCTAGCCAGTATATCCGATGGTCGTCCCACAAGGCCATTATTCTTCTTTGCTCACGCCGTCCATCCTTCGTCATCATCCTCGAACATCGTTCTGGAGGCTCCGTTAATTTCGAAGGTCGCCTCCATCGGCGTAAATTTCCCTTCTCTAAAATCGTATATAACTTGAAATTTTTCATCCATCCTCTCAATACGAACAACATGAAAGTCGCATTCTCCACTGCATTCCTCGCCGCCCTCTTCGTAGGAGCCTCTGCTGACATCTTCGACCCGCCTGTCCTCTCTCCCAGCACGGGAACGACATGGACGGTAAAGACCACTCAAACCGTCTCTTGGGATACCTCCAACCCTCCTGATCTCATCACGGACCGCAATCACAGCAGCATTAGGCTGACCAAGGGCGGCAGGCAACTGCCGGGTACGTTTCAGTATTATCTCTGTCTTGTGTACTGACTACTCTGCTGTTCAGTGGTTCTGGCCGACGAGTTTGATATCCTCCTCGGGAAGATCGACGTCAAGGTTCCTTGGGTCGTTGAAGGCGATGATTATGCCATTATCCGTGAGTACAAACTCCTGTTTCAAAGTGGAATAATTATGCTGATAACTTCGGAATGTGTAGTGTTTGGCGATTCGGGTAACTGGGGCAAGGAGTTCAGCATCAAAGGCGGACCTATCGACTAGTCATCCTCGGATTGTGATTTTGCGTGCATTCTTCATTTAGCGTTCATCAGTCCGTATGGGCGTAATAACGTGTAAAAAAATCGGACTGGCACAAGTTGTCTCTTTTTTAGGTCGCAAGTTGAGTTTTGATGTCCAAGTTTGCAGCTATCCTCTCGTCAGTTACGGGGTTAATTTTTCACAAGTTTTCTGTTGGCCATCGTCGTGGAATAAGCACCGGGCCACGATATGTAAATATCAGGTTCCCTACTCGGAATCAGGATACTTATTCATTGGTTATGTCGGTATTAATACCGACTTTCTGGGAAATAATGCGGCACCTATGCCTCTCAGCAGACTGTTTCGTGAGCCCCGAAACTCTCTGAAAATCTGTTCTCAGACCTCGGTTCATCATCAGCTCACAGAGCGATTGAATCACCCAGAGTTAACTGTCTGGACAGTGGACAAGGTTGACAGAAAGTCCTGTTCAGAAATCAATCCTCATTCGCATAGAAGACATCCATACCTTGAATTCAAATCATCATCGAGGATCGTTTCTTACTGAGGAACAAACCCAGAGATCAAGATATCTAAAGGCCCATAACAATCTGACTTGATCGCGTGAGACGGCGACAACGAAACAAGAAAGGTACTTAGAGGAATGGGAGCGTAAGGCCCAACGAGCTCAGGCGAAGGCCGCAAAGTAAAGCTCGTGATAGCTAATCACCCAAGCGATGCCGACCCACCTCATCACACCCCTCTCCCCCCTCTCCCGACATCTATGGTAGAAACGAATGCTAATTAATACATCTCCATAAAAATACACTCAACTTGCAGGGAGACGCAAACTTGCGTACTTATAATTAATTTGCGACTCAGAAAAAGACAACTTGGACCGGCCCGAAAATTTACACGCTATTACGCCCATAAGTACGGACTACTACGATGTATAATTTGGGACTCTCACTACTTTGAAAATACACAAGTTCTCTGTTTGTGACCGCGATTACTCTATCGAACCGCGTCCCTTTCTCCCCAAGGAAAACAGCCGCGTTCCGACAAAACACCAACATGGCTTCGATAGTTAAACCGCCACATAGAGTAAACACTGAATCAGATATCTTCTGACGTTATATTTACCAAACGTCCTCGATGCGAGGTAGCGGTCCGCTCAGACAGCTCATCAGGTCCGTGAGAGGAAGAAAAATCGTCGCTTATGATTTTATAGAGAAGACGACTGGAAGTATAGTACAACAGCATTTGAAGTTGGCAACACGTCAAATGTTCACCACTTCTCGTGGGCAGGACGCACTAGAAAATCTCACATATTAGCATAGTAATGAAGACGAAGGCTAAAGGGACTAACGGTCTAATTCCCAGGTCCAAGTCGAGCGAGGTTGTTTGACGAGGTGCAGGTACGACTACAGAGGTAGCTCAGTATTAGTTATGCGCAACCACGATGACGGGAAATATACCTCTGCTATGCCGTCCGGAGATAGCCTAGCATCCTCATTTTGTTCCCACTCCGGGTCGTTACGACGCTGGCGGGACAGGTTTGTCAAGATACCACCATCAATGATAGCCTAACACACACGGTCAGTAGCCAGAAAAAACATGACGAGAGGGAGGGCACTCACATGGGAAACATGGATATTCTTCTTCCCAAACTCCTTCGCCAAACTCTGCGACAACGCCCTCAAAGCGTGCTTTCCAGCTGAGAACGCGCTGGTGGTGACATTTCCCCTCACGCTGGCCGTGGCCCCGGTGAAGATCAACGACCCTCTCTTCCCCTTTTCGTCGACTTCATTCGCCTGGAATGCCTCGATAACGTTCTTCGAGAATGCGAACGCGCCTTCGATGTTCGTTTGCGTCACGGCTTGGACGTCCTCCGGGGTTATATCGAGGAATGGTTTCCAGACGCCGTGTCCGGCGTTGTAGAGTGCGACGCGGATAGGCTGGCCTTGGTATTGGGCACGGATCTGAGTGAAGGCAGCGTTGATATCCGTGGCGGAGTAGGACGAGATAGGGAAGGAGGCGGCAGTCCCGCCGGCGGTGTTGATCTCGTCGGAGAGGGCCTTGAGAGAGTCGGCGCCGCGAGCTATGAGGGCGATGGCGTACCCTTGTTTAGCGAAGAGACGACTAGAAGTAGTCAGACAACCATAGTAGAAGCAGAAACCAAGGAAACGCACGCAGTTGCCGCGCCAGTACCAGATCCTGAACCAAGGCCTACAAAATGTCAGCAATAGATTGCTAGGATTCCCAACGCTAATTACCTGCGATAACAGCTACTGGTGTGTTTGCCATGTTGAAGAGGAAGGATGATAAGATGCAAGAGAAGGACAAGCAGCTATATATTCGTGAGCCAATATGGCGGAATTGTCAGGTGAGAAGGGCATTACCAAGCGATCCTTAATGCTCAGTCATCCCGCGAGATAATGCATTATAATGACCGAAAGTGACACCATGCTGATACACTGATAGAGTCTCGGGGCTGGTGTGGGAGTGAGAGCAGGCCCAGGCGTATCGCGTAAAGGGTCAGGAAAACTCGCTTGGTTGCGTAAGAGAAGAAAAGAAAAGAGAGACGTTCGGAAAGGTTGTCTTTATTTGGCGGCGCCGCCTTCGGCTTGTCCGGCATTACTTATCACTCCCAATGTTTGTCCACCTATCCTCACTGAAGATCTGAAGAGCTACCGCGCACGATCGTGGCCTACCATAACCAGTCCCAACATCGGAATCTCCTGGCCTGCTGTCCGTATTACTTACCGGTCTCACAGTTTTCTGGCACGATCGACACCGCTGAGGCTTGAGCTTGAGGCTCGAGGCACAACTGGTCTTCTTACCATGGTTCTTTGACTTAGCGTGCAGGTCTTCATTGACTGCTGTGAGATGACCTGCTCTTGCAGACCCTGTCGCCAAAGAGACGACCCTTGGTCTTGACTTTGCTGCGAACAGTTTAGCTTCTGCCTCTCATCAGAAGCTGTTGGGTTTAGGTCGCTTTCCCCAACGGCGCTTTAGTCTGTACTGTCGTTTCTCTTTCATGCCGCATCCTTTATCCGTACATCTTCCCTACCATCTCAATAACCATTACATCTACAACGACATGACCTTGACGTTCTGACATTCATAGACTCGAGTCCTGCATCCATGCATGCTATTCCTGGCCGAAATAGTGAACTCTGTTTCTCGTAGTGGCTCGATGTCTGCTCTCGATGTCTGTCATAGGCTCAAGCGTCGCTACCGGCATATGGAAATCGTAGCATACCGGGATTAGGGTGGTGGCATTTCGGATCTGTAAGTCCAGAGGCATCGTTCACGACCTGAATTCCAATGTGGAGGTGTGGCCATCATTCATATCTTCACCCCTTCATCTCATCTAAAATTTAGAACTCGTAGCCGTTAAAGGAACATCTGATGGCGAGGCTGATAAGAAATGCTTCTCTCCTCAGAGTTCTCGCTTCCTGAAGTGAAATATAAAGGGTCCTGGAACTCCGCTGTTGAACTGGCACTAACAATGCTCTTTCGACCTCTCTCCCTGGCTCTCCCCATCGCTCTTGCGGTCGCCAACCCTCTTGTTGGTCATAGCAAATTCACTGCGCTCCAGACCGCTTTGATGGGCACAAACAGTACAATCTATGCCATTTACCAAGATTTAAACGACTTTGCTATCAATGTCGATAGTGCCCATGCGGTGGTACGTTGTGTGGTTGTACGACCATTCCTTTTTGTCGATACTTTATCCAGGCAGTGTACAACCACACAGCGACTCTAGACCGGCAGATCATAGACGTGGGCAAGGTCGTTCCGGTAACCGCCTTCTCTTCTTGATACTTCAGCGCTCTCTCAAATGGTACGAATACAGGAGCATGTCATGTCTGACGTCGACGGAAAGTGGCTCTGTGATGTGTGCGCCCGTGGTACACCCATGATTCTCGAGATCACGGATAAATTCATAGCTCGCAAGGATGATTTCCAGCGCGTCAATCTGATTGGCGACGTTGGCTCCCTTCTCAGGAAATATTTCACGGATGGTATCCCAGTGGGGCAGAAGCTCCTGCATGTAGCTCCGGTGAGTGTGTTGGTACACGATTTTCGATGCGTGACTTAGATTGGATTGGCTTAGGCCTCGTCGAGGATGTGTGTTGCGGACAATATCAATATGACTCGGCAGGCAATATCGAGAGCCCAGTCCACATTCTATGATCATTCGGAATAGAAACCTCTTAGAGAGGGTCGTTTTGAAAAACATGTTCCCATTTGTCTATCATCGGGTCTGACAGAGGCGAACGGCTGTCCTGTATTGACCTCTGTTTTATATGAATCAACACCTCATTTCCTCAACATTTCCTTCACTTATGATACTTTGAGGTAAGAGAATGCCAGGCGAGACTCGAGTATGGCGCTCGGAAATATTTATTTAGTTCTCCTTTCAAAACAGGACGCCAGATGCGAATAATTTTAACAGTTCATTGTTCAATGGTAACATCTCCACCTCAGCAACACGTTACAACCGTGACCTCAGAGAAAGCTTAAGACCACCGATATCAAGCATATAAGAAGGTGGCAACGATTCGCCAATAATAATCTGGGGGAATTGCGTTGCTGCGTTTTTATAATGAATTTCAGGGACAGGGGAATCGCCGCGCCTGACACGAGATCTGTTCGCGGTATGCGGCACTGCCGACAAGGAATTTGAAATATTCTCTGTTCCCCGACGACCATCCATTTCAAGTTTTGGGTGTCCGTCTTTCACGAGGTTTAAGTCTTGGGAGCCTGCGATCTCTAGAACCATTTTTAAAGGCCAGGGACCTCCAATGGTGCGGCGTGAATCTGTATATGCTAAGAAAAGGCTGAAAATAAGATGACTGCGTCTTCGATTAGAATACGTCAAGCTCCGCTTCCCTTCTTTGCGGGCCTTTTTGTCCAGTTTCCTCTTATCCAAAAGCGAGGTCCCATCTTGCTTCCGGCACTATGCTGTGCTTCAAGAAAAATCGTCCGTTGCAGTACCATGTCAAGCTGTCGGACCGATGCCTGAAATTGACATACAGAATACGTTGACCTTTCTTCCGAGGCAGGACGTATCTCATTCAAATTGCGCCAAATGATCACGCTCTTGGTCACTTAACTCCGAATCCTGGTCTTCTTGAGCATCGTCGGAGGATCCGCGTTGGGTTCTGGAGCAGATTATTTCCGGTATAGAATTCCTCCAGTTTGGCGAGGATTCTGGGAACGCAAAATGGCTCGTCGAGGGTTACTTTCTTTGGACTGCTCGCTTCAGCGGAACGCAAGTTTATTGTGAATCTCCATAACTTAATCTATACTAGAGAAGCTCCCTCTTCTTCTTCTTCTGTGTGGCTGCTTGGAGGAACTCCGAACCCAAACAACATCGGTTCTAGATGCTCAGCGTCTTCATATTGCATTAATCATTCACTGGTATTACTTCTGCCTGGAAACTCGAACCACTGCAGTTACAGGACGTTTGGCTCGTGACCGCTCTAAAAGCCCGCTCCCTCAAAAGACTTCTCCTACCTGACTAGTCGCGCCTGTATCGCTGTACTTGGATCAGTCAATCCCCAGCATGTTCCTTCGAACTGTATCTGTCACTATGCTAGTTGCCATTGCTATCGCCAACACTACTGTCCATCGCAGTGAAGTCACGGCGCTCCAAGATGCCTTCAATAACATGACCCAAACATTGCGTGCAATCCAAGTAGACTACAAAGCGTTCTCAGCCAACATTGATATTGATCATGCTATGGTAAGTCGTACTCATTCATATCCGTCCTTCTATTTTATGGTTTTACTTAGGCTGTAACTGACACCGTGAGGACTCTGGACTTGCAAGTCCAAGACGCCTTCAACGCAGTCCTGGTATGCTAAATTGAATCTGAATTGTGCTATCTAGCTTGCTGAAGAATACGAAACAATGTCCGACACTGACGGAAAATGGGCCTGCGATCTGTGCACTAAGGGTTTGGATGCGGATCTTGCGTTCTGTGAAGATTTTATCTCCCTCAAACACAATTTCCAGACTGTCAACTTCACTTCTGCCGTCTGCGATGTTTTGCAGAACCTCGTCGCGAATAGTGCCCCATTCGAAGGGAAGTTCATGGCCGCTATTCCGGTGTGTCTTATATGTTATCAGAGTGGCGTGGCACTTACCGAGAGTAAATAGGCAAAGTACAAGGCGTGCATAGAAAGATATTATCATATAGCTGGGAAGGAGTTGGATAAGGTCGTCGAGGCTTATTGTAGTGAGGCATAGATGCTCCGAGTCGGAAATGTCATCCACGCTTGCTTTTCGTATCTGAATTGATACTAATATAGCGGTTGATTACTCGAACGACAATTTGACGGATATTAAAAAATAATAAGGTATGTAGTTCTCTCTCTCTAAAGAGGAATATAAAAGGTTTCGCAACCCCAGTGCTGAACTGGCGCCAGCGCGGTGTCCTTTGAACCTTTTTGTTGGTCGCAGCGAATTCAGGTCGCTCCAGAAGGCTTATGCATGCATAGCACACTCTATGCTATACGTGAAACTTGCAACACCTTTTCTATCAACATCGATAATGCCTATGCTACGGTTTTTTGTGTGTCTGTACTGTTTGATTTCGACCATTAATTCACGTAATGCATAACGGGACCCTGTGAAGTGAAGCTCCCGGTAATTCGTAACACATAACAGGGCTTTGTGAAGCTGTTGGATCTTGATGACCAAACAGCCCAATTTCTTTGCAAAAATCTGAAAATTTCGCTTCCTACATGTGTTCTTCTGATACAGAAGATATATACAAGTGATACAACGATGGAGGCATGAAATACAGACATTTTGCAGCTGAGAGGCAGAATTCAGGCAACCTCGGGAACATCCAATCCGATGAGAATGGTGTTGCCATGGAAATTTTCATTTGCAAACAATCCTAATCGCAATCTAATCTGATACACACCGGTGATGTGCTCGGTAACGGCGAGTGGCAAAAGACTAGTGGGCAGAAATGAACACCAACCGACACTAAACCTCTCACAACTCTACACTATCACCAATTGATTGAATTCGGATGTTTCGAGTATGATAGAAGCACTCTGCAGACTCGATAATCAAGGTAGGTTGTTCAAAAGATGTTTTATTCGTTACTAGTGAGTTTTACAAGTGTACTACTTGCACTAGTGGGGTGGGTAAGACACAATTGAATGAATGTGACTTGGTTTTGAGCTACTGTGCTCGCTGGGACTATGACTGCTTCGAACTATTGGCTCTCTTGGCCCTGTACTACTTCCTACAAGTGATCAACACTTGCCTAGTTCGCACTCTTGGCTTACTAGTGGCACTCTTGGCCTAAGAATAATACTTTAACTTTGAGAAACTGCAAGAACTAACTTCAGAGCACTCTTGGCCTTTGCAGGACACAATAGTAGACTCAAAGGGACTTCAATTCACTCAATACTATAGGTAACTTAGTGACTAGTAGCCACTTCATTCGAGGTTATGCACAAAAGCCTTTAATTGGGGGCACTAGACTCTTGCTAGTCACTTGCAATCACAGGGATGGCTTGCCTCCCATGCGAGTGGCTATTCTACTACTTATATACTGTAAAGGAAGGTACAAAGTGACACAAACAGCTACACTAGTGGGGTATTTTCGGTACTGATTTCTTGGCTAGGCCCGAAATATCATGCATAAACATGCAATAGTCGGTCTAGAAATTGCTATTGGATGACTAGTGAGCCACGGAGCTCAGCTAACGGTTTAATCTCGCATTCTCGACCCAGCAACATGCCACTAGCGCCGGAGATGAATGACTAGCCACACCCTCGTGCTTGCAACTGTAGTCGGCCGTGATCGAAAGCACAGCCAGGCTATACTAGTACCGATCATAATAGATCTGATCGCACTAGTCAGATCTGGGCATAACATTAATCCGTTGCTAATTCATTTCTAAGTCCTGCTTCGAGATTGCTGCATGACTAGTTAACCTGACTTAGGCGTTTCTGCCCTGATCAGTCTACTAGTGACTGAACTTCATGAGATCTGTGTATTCTGCTCCTTGTTTGGTGCGCTAGTCACGTTACTCGTCTACTAGTGGCCTTATATTAAGTAATCCAGCTAGTATTCACATCACTAGTACAGCCGGCTGGTAGATTTGACCCACTAGTGGTATCACATCTAAGTCCTGGCTTCACTAGTCGCATACTGCTGTGACTATCAGCTTGAAGCCTCAGCTATAGTCCTTTTATTATCACTAGTACAGGATAGATATGCAATTGTATTGTTACAAAATCGCAAAATCTAGGTGTGAACATGTAGATGGTGTATCACCGGGTGCTGTGCAGTGGTGGAATTACAAATGAAGCTAAATTCATAAACCATAACGCATAACTTGACCTCGTGAAGTAAACCGCCATCTGAAGAAAAAGACGAATGGGGTGATGTTATGGGTGATGTGACCTGTCAGACCTGTCTTAGCCCTGCGAGCTGCGACAGGGGAGGGCGAGCCAGCAATGTCACATCACGATATGATCGAGACAACTTGAAGAAGATCGACGATGCAGTGCGATGCAATAGTGGGAGATGAAATGAAGCATGAGAAGGAAGAGAAAGAAAGAAAGAGAAAGGAGGAGAAAAGAGAGGTGATGAGGGAGAGGATGCGGTGAAAGGAAAGAAAGAGCATGGGGATGGAATAGCACAACATGCAAGAACAACAACAAGAAGGATCAGAAGAAAGAGGAAGGAGCAAGCAAGAGCGAGGGAGGAGCAGATTGGAAGAGAAGGAGACGAAAGAGAGACGAGACACACATTAGAGCTATCGAGCTTGCGATGAATGGCACTGGGGGCATTGTATAGAAATATAGAAGTAGAGATAAATGAGAGTAGAGAAGACAGAGTGCGAGCATGAACAGGCTTTTTCTGAGAATATATAGTCCAGGAGTGTCATCACGTAATAGAGCAACTTATGTTGATCCATCATCTACTAATGTGGCATGGCCTATGCTGTGAGATAGCTGAAAAATGTATTTGCCTTTGAACTGAAATGCATTTGCCTTTGACTGAAACATATTTTTTGACAGTAATGATGTTTCTGCTTCATGCATACAGGGATACAAAATATTTCCCTGCCAGAAAAAAGACATTTATAATCACACCTGCCTAAGTGCTTTTATTAATATCATGCCTTGAGTCCTCAGTCAGGATGGCACTGGGTCAGGATGGTCACCTGACATTGTTGATCTGCTTAGGGTTGGTTCTGCCTCTTGTCAGTTGGCACCTGTATGACAGTGTCGACTTCACGTCCAAGCTAACCTAGCATTTTATACTTGTAAGTTCAATGCTCTCTGCTGATGCTATACTTACCTTGAGATTTCAGTCACTGTGTAGTGTTTGCTGTAAATCTCGATCTGTATCAATATCATTACTCTGTTCTATTGAGCTTGAATTCTCACTTGGGGTCTCCTTTACAAGTCCTCACAGGCATGGCATTGACTGGCAACATTCCTGAACCCATGTGACATCCACAACCATGAGAACCAGAGTGGCCACCTCCATCCCCCAACAAGAACCTATCATAGCAGCCCCAATACTTCACAGATCATTGCACCACAATATGATTCACTGCTACTACTTATATTCCATTGTTTTACACCACCGTTACACTCCCTTGCACCCCAGATTGCTTGCTGGCTTGATCCCTCCCCCATACCTCTTGTCTCCATTCTGGCACACCATTTACAGCTTGCATTTTGGCATCCAATGTTTGTTTGGGGGTTTTTTGGGTCGACAAATCAATTGGTGATGTTTTTGGACCTATCCAATGCTCCCAAAAGCGATAATCAGAGTCTCTATTCCTATCCCCCCACAAGAACCTATCATAGCAGCCCCAATACTTCGTGAATCATCGAACCACAGTTATACCTCCTTGCTACTACCTCTATTTCATCATTTTACACCATCATTGCACTCCCTTGCACCCCAGATCGCACACTGGCTTGGTCCCTTTCCTATGCCACTTATCTCCATCTCTTGTCTACACCTTAAACATTCTAATGCTCTTTCCAAGAATCTGATCTTAGTATATATTTTCTGTGAGACTTTCAAGCCCAAAATCTGAGAAAAAGCTGTGTTAGTCTCTTCTCCTCCTTCCATAGTGTTCAACCATGGGTGTTAAAGGCTTCTGGCAGGTACATCGTCATCATGTTGACTTTGTATGTGATATTCATTGAGATTCAACAGTTAATAGACAGCACAAAGGTTTCTGTACCTCTCTTGGAGCTAGCTGTCGAACAGGGGTTTAATGAGAATAGTGACAACAAGTGTGCCTATAGGCTAGGCATTGATGCCAGGTAAGCATGGTTATTATTATTATGCAGCTATAATTAATTTGTACAGCATCCTGGTCCATGCTGCTCATGGAATCAAGAACAGTTCGCATGAAAACACCGGTCTCCTTTCGTTGCTTAGAACATGTGGCCATCTGTTCACCATGCCCATCATACCTGTTTTTGTCTTTGACGGTGGTCAATGACCTAAAGGCAAATGTGGCCAGAATGTTCGCAAGAACACTACAACTCGGGAGATTGAACTTCAGCAACTGCTTGATGTGTTTGTGTTCAAGTGGAGACAGGTATACCTGTCAGGATCTCAGTCTTCTCTGATTTAACTTGGTTGAATTTAGGCACCTGTGGAAGCAGAAGCAGAACTTGCATCCATGTCAAAAGCTGGTGTCATTGATGCAGTGTTATCTGAAGATAGCAATGCCTTAATTTTTGGTGCTAAGTGTGTTCTTTGAATGTATGTCTTTCTTCCATCCATCTAGATTATTAATGGTGTGATTAACCATCAACATAGTGAGCATAAGGATAAGTCAGCCTTCGATGTAAACATTTATGACTCGCAATCATGCGGACTCACCTCTGATGACATGGTGTTCATTGCTCTTCTCGCAAAGGGAGACTATGGGGTAAGGTTCCTCACTATTAGACATCAATTATGACCAAGTAATGATTCCTTTTCCATAGCCTGGTTTACCTGGCTGCAGTGCAAAAACTGCCCTGGAACTATCACGAGCCAGGTTCAGCTGTAGTCTCTTGAACACTATTGAAACCATAGATCCGGATCATCTAGGCCCTTTTATCGACACCTGGTGCCATGACCTCAAATATGAACTACACACCAATGCCTCTGGCATGCTTTCATCATGTCGCCCAGCTCTAGCCAATGTGATACCTGCTGACTATCCAACTGCAGCAGATTTCCATGTCCTAGGGTTATACCATGAACCCATGATTTCATTGGATGTTGGTTTATGCGAGGCTCATGCTCCTGTCCTCTGGAGGGCTATGAATCCAGCCAAGCTGGCACGGTTCCTTGAAGGAAAATTTTCCTCATGGGGATCAGATTATGGTATTTTGTCAGACTTTGGCAAGCACATATTTCCTGGTCTCATTCTTCATGAATTCATCCAGCAGATCTTACAATCAGAGGGTGAAAAGGAAATTCTCACCCTGTACCCCTTGTTCAAAGATGTCATCTTAAATCCCGGCCCTCACCAGGCTGCGAGATACAAGAAAGAGATGCGAGTCAAGCTTGTTGTCTCATCTATGTTAGTCCAGGAAATCACAGGCAGTCTGAGTGGAACCTACAGCACACCAAAATCCGCTTCTGAGGTCACTGCATTCTGCAATCCCGACAATCAAACTATCATTGCATGGATTCCAAGGACGATTCTTTTTGATCCTTCTGTTATCCATTATCAGAAGTGTCTTGACTCCATTCCAATGGCGAATAATATAGCTGCAGGTATCTTTAATGATCAATTGTTCTCACACATTGAACCTGATAAAGTGCTGTAGGACTGAAGTGCAAGCGTGTTGGTCATATCATGACAAATGATGAGGACGATATGGCTGAATCAAGCTCTTTAGCTCATGCTCATGCATTGCTGGTGGTTTGCTTTTGTTAATGACTCAGACTTCTGATGTTCTTTTATAGCTGAGCATAACAAGTTCACAAAAGCTACCCATAGTAGCAAGGATCCTCCACATGGATACAAGATTATATATGATGTTGACGAGGATTGTGATGTGCTGGTTCGTGTCAAGGAGACAACCTCTTGAGAACCAAATATATTAGTCTTTGAGTGTAGCTACAGTAGTGTGCACAGCCATGTTGTCTCCTATTTACATAAGGACTTTGGCTCCATTTTTTGTCTTAGTTTACTCTCTCTTTACATCGATAGACCTCACAGTATCCAATATGCTCTCAAGTACAGTCTCGGATCTGTCAAAAAGTGATGAGCTCTCTGGTTTATTCAAGGTACTCAGTACCAATGAATCAAGCATTGGAGAGGTCATCAATGATATGGTGACTGTTTTAGAAGGTGATGGTCTTGAGCACTCAGAGGATATAGATGAGAGGGATGCTATTATAGATGTGAACCTCAAGAAGGGTGCAAATGATCTGGTCGATGATACAGTCATTATTGACAACATTCTGAATAATTCAAAGGGTGTGAAGGATGCAACAGATAAGACCTACAGGACATATGTGGCATATTCTCTCTCTGGCTATATGGTTCTGATTCTCTTCAAAGTATGATGAAAGCTCATAACAAGTTCTTACAAGAGCAAGGTCTTATTGGTCCATCAGATAACATCTATGAGAGCAAACCAACTGAGAAGACCCCCTATTATGTTGCAGCATACATCATGCACAAGTAAGTTAATTACCATTATGTTGTCCTATAATGACCTGCTAAATCTACGCAGGTGTGATGATACCTACATTGATGGAACACCCAAACCAAAAGATGTAACACGCAGTTCCTACTTGCATGCAGAAAAGATCCGTGCAATGGCTCATTATGGTTTTAAAAAGGTTTTGCGAACAGGCGAAGTGTCTTGGCACCAAATTGAAGGATCAAATGGGTTAACAGGACAATGGGTTGGTAACCCTGCTATCTCTGAGATTGTCTCAACATATATGGTTAGTTTACATCAGAGAAAGGTGAACTACTTACTATAAGAATACAAGTCCAATTTTGGATGACTGAGCATGGTATCAGGTTCAGCAAGGAGAGATGCCACAGAGTTCAAGAGCTATAAGGCCAGTATGCCTAGTATCACAACTTATGTTCCACCATTTAATATTTCTGACAGGAAGATCTTCTTAAGCTATGGCAAGAGAATATTAAGCTGAGTAACTTTCAGCCTGGCATCCTTCCAGATGGTACTGGTTGCTGGGGTGGAGGAATTACTCGCTGAGCTCTACATGCAATTTACACAATCACATTTTGCTGCCTCCTCCATTTTGATGAAGTTCTCAAGATACAGGCTCATGATATTGACTATCTTGATGCTACAACAATCTCGATCACACTACTGTTTCGTAAAACAAGTCAATATGGTCGTACATCAATTCTAAGTGTCTCATATCCCTGTATTGCTGAAACAAGTGACACTCTCAGAGATTGAGCCATTTGTTCTTAAAGAAATGCCCCCAACTATGGCACATTTGTGTCCTGTCTGGGCATTGGCAGAGTGGCTCGCAGAGACCAGCATCAAGACAGGTTATCTATTTCGGAAGATCAGTGCTCATGACTGTGTTATCGCAACAAATGAACCAATGGTCTGTGCTAGTATATATTCCTTGTTACAAGAGTAACCCAGGCTTTGCAGGCTTCTGATACATTCTTGGATTTGTTCCAATACATTCTTGGATTTGTTCCGACACAATCTGTTAGATATTGGGCTTGATCCTTATGTCTATGGTACTCATTCATTTTGTCGAGGTGGATGTCAATGGCTCTCAGTTCATCTTCAGTGGGGTATACATCAAATATGTGAATGGGGGGGCTGGAGCTTGGAGTTCACCCACTTGACTATAGTCAAATACCTTATCTCATGGAATGATACACCAATGTTGCATTGAGATCAGTTCTTTGATTTTTCCAGACCACCAACAGTAAAATGTCATTCATGTGGAAGATCATGCCATTGCGCATAGAGAAGGATATTATATTTCATGTATATAAATCTATATACTCTCCGAATCTTCCTCATCACTCTCATCTGCATTAAAAATATCCATAATCCCATTAAGCTTTCTGTATGTCTTTGCAATAACCCATGGGCGGATCATCTGCTTGACATGGCCTCCACTTGTCTTGTAACGAAACATAAGATCAAAAGCATCACCATACTCACAACGTGCCTTTTCTTCCAGGCATAAATTGTCCACTGCCTGCTGCTTGCGAAGATGGTTCCCGATCGCTGTAAATGACATTGGACTGCCAGTGTTGTTCCTGAATTTGACCCAGAATTCCTCGGGACTCATTGACATGTAAACAGTCAGTACATACTGGATAAACCTTCAGAGGCAACATGTAGGAAACTGATAGAGCCATGTACACACCATAAACTCCATTGATTCTTGATACGGCTCCACTGTGATTTCACAGTCCCGGATCCTCCCCGATAGACTGCTGGAAAAAGTTTGACTGGTACCAGAATACCCTTGATATGCAGAGCATCATGGGTGAGTGCCCAAAGACAGGAGTCATCATCCCACATCTTTGCAAATTGATCAATGTTTTTGGCAGACCGGTACAGTGGCACAGGAGGGGCATCAATGTCGGTGAAATGCAGCTCTCCTCGGCTGTCACCCAGTTGAAGGACCCGATGATACGCCATTTATGCGTTCACACCTAGATTTTGTGAATTTGTAACAATACAATTGCATATCTATCCAATACTAGTGATAGTAAAAGGACTATAGCTGAGGCTTTGAGCTGATAGTTACAGCAGTATGCGACTAGTGAAGCCAGGACTTAGATGCGATACCACTAGTGGGTTAAATCTACCAGCCGGCCGTACTAGTGACTTGAATACTAGCCAGACTACTTAATATAAGGCCACTAGTAGACGAGTAATGCGACTAGCGCACCAAACAAGGAGCAGAATACACAGATCTCATGAAGTTCAGTCACTAGTAGACCGATCGGGGCAGAAACGCCTAAGTCAGGTTAACTAGTCACGCAGCAATCTCGAAGCAGGACTTAGAAATGAATTAGCAATGGATTAACATTACGCCCAGATCTGACTAGTGCGATCAGATCTATTATGATCGGTACTAGTATAGCCCGGCTGCGCTTTCGATCACAGCCGACTATGGTTGCGAGCACGAGTGTGTGGCTAGTCGTTCATCTCCGGCGCTAGTGGCGCATTGCTGGGTCAAGAATGCGAGATTAAACCATTAGCTGAGCTCCGTGGCTCACTAGTCGTCCAATAGCAATTTCTAGACCGACTATTGCGTGTTTATGCGCGATATTTCGGGCCTAGCCAAGAAATCAGTACCGAAAATACCCCACTAGTGTAGCTGTTTGTGTCGCTTTGTACCTTTCTTTACAGTATATAAGTAGTAGAATAGTCACTCGCAACGGGAGGAAACGCCATCCCTGCGATTGAGACCTACTAGTCAGTATCTAGTGCCCCAATTAAAGGCTTTTGTGCTTAACCTCGAATGAAGCAGCTACTAGTCGCTAAGTTACCTATAGTATTGAGTGAATTGAAGTCCCTTTGAGTCTACTATTGTGTCCTGCAAAGGCCAAGAGTGCTCTGAAGTTAGTTCTTGCAGTTTCTCAAAGTTAAAGTATTATTCTTAGGCCAAGAGTGCCACTAGTAAGCCAGAGTGCGAACTAGTCAAGTGTTATCACTTGTAAGGAGCAGTTTCTAGGCCAAGAGTGCCACTAGTAAGCCAAGAGTGCGAACTAGTCAAGTGTTGATCACTTGTAGGAAGTATTACAGGGCCAAGAGAGCCAATAGTCCGAACAGTCGGAGTCCCAGCAAGCGCAGTAGCTCAAAACCAAGTCACATTCATTCAATTGTGTCTTACCCACCCCACTAGTGTGAGTAGTACACTTGTAAAACTCACTAGTAACAAATAAAACATCTTTTTGAACAACCTATCTTGATTATCGAGTCTGCAGAGTGCTTCTATTGTACTCGAAACACCCAAATTCAATACATTGGTGATAGTGTAGAGTGTAGAGAGGTTTAGTGTTGGTTGGAGCTCATTTCCGCCCACTAGTCTTTTGTCATTCGCCGTTACCGAGCACATCACCGAACTGTCTGAGAGATGCTGGGAGGGTTACTCGCATCATGAGGATTACTAGGTGGAATGGTAGAGGCTGTATATCCAGATAGCATGGGGCTGACAATGGTTGCCGGATGGTCATTGATATTCATGGCGAAAATATCAGCAGGAGGAGGAAATGAGGACTTGCCAGCAGTGCTACACACAGAGGCAACACCTGCATCAATTGACATGTCCATGCCCTGCGCATACTCACAGAGCCCGCAGGTGACACTCTGCTGGATCTTGTCACAGAGTATACTGACCATTTCAGGGCTCACAGTGCCAGGAGTCCCATTACTCTGAGACATCATTAGCAGAGGTTTCCATGAGCCCACAAAACAACTCACCATCCTGCCCAAGGATGATACTGGCTGCAACCTATAGATCCCAGTTGGGGTGAATGGCGAGTGCTGGAACATCTCAATGGAAGCCATCTTGCTGCGATACCTAGTGACAGCATTTTGAGCCTAATTTTGTTCTGTTAATACTGAGCAGCAGCATCATGAAAATCTTACCCATATGATAGGTGCCTCGATCTGTTCAATGCTGTGGTTGTCCTTCGAGCGAGCAGGTAACACTGATTCATTGTCATTGGTTCTGTCACCACCAAACAGAGCATCACAATGTTCAGAAACTTTGGTCTTCTTCTTGTGCTCTGTATGTGGACCAATATGAGTTCATCTTGCTCCTGGTGAAAGACTTCAGAACATCAAAGGGGTCAAAGACGTGCAGCTGTTCAAATGAAGGGAAACTCACTGCTCTTTCCAGCCCTCCTGCCCTAGTAAGCTAAAGGCGGCCAGCTTCTCAATTAACTCCTTCTTGCGAAGTCCGGAATAGGTGAGTTTGAAGTGCTTGCAATGCTGTTGAAGAATGCCAACACCGGCCACTTTTCTGATGCGCATGTTAGTCAAAATTCGTGACTGGGTCTGTTGAAATAAGGAGTATACTCACAAGTTATGATACTCCATGATATAAAGCCCTTTATTATCCAGGAGAAGGTCTTGAGTTGGGAATGGGAGTTCATTGGTGGCATTGCGGATGCGAGCCTCATCATACGAGCTGCATATAATAGCCATTGTACCCAGGATTCCAATGAATGACAGCAGCAGGATAGCAGCAGCAATGGTAGCGAGGACTTGAGGAGTGAAAAATCCAAGCAATGCCCTCAGAAAACTGGCAAAGGCAGCAATGACAGTGGCATTGCGATCTGAAACACTATAACATTGATCGGTCAATTAAGAGACACTAGATAGAAAAGAGAGGCAGAATAAAATTGATGAAGGCATCGATGAGAGTGTTCAAGACTTCGCTGAAGATAAAGTAAAATTGAGATGACTCAAGTGCAAGGATGAAAGCCAACACAATACACCATGATGGAGAAAGTATGACTACCCCATGGCTCGACACGATGCTGCATCTGACGCGGTGATACGCCGTCTATGCGTTCACACCTAGATTTTGCGAATTTGTAACAATACAATTGCATATCTATCCGATACTAGTGATAGTAAAAGGACTATAGCTGAGGCTTCGAGCTGATAGTTACAGCAGTATGCGACTAGTGAAGCCAGGACTTAGATGCGATACCACTAGTGGGTTAAATCTACCAGCCGGCCGTACTAGTGACTTGAATACTAGCTGGACTAATTAATATAAGGCCACTAGTAGACAAGTAACGCGACTAGCGCACCAAACAAGAAGCAGGATACACAGATCTCGTGAAGTCCGGTCACTAGCAGGCCGATCAGGGCATAAACGCCTAAGTCAGGTTAACTAGTCACGCAGCAATCTCGAAGCAGGACTTAGAAATGAATTAGCAACGGATTAACCTCGCATCTAGATCCAACTAGTGCGATCAGATCTGTTACGATCGGACACGAGGCTAGCCAGGCTGCGCGTTCGATCACGGCCAACTGCATTGCGGATGCGGAAGCGTGGCTAGTAGTTTATCCTCGGCACTAGTGGCGCGTTGCTGGGTCAAAGAACGCGAGATTAACCCGTTAGCTGAGCTCCGTGGCTCACTAGTCATCCAATAGCAATTTCTAGACCGACTATTGCGTGTTTAGGTGCGATATTTCGGGCCTAGGCAAGAAATCCATACCGAAAATACCCCACTAGTGTAGCTGTTTGTGTCGCTTTGTACCTTTCCTTACAGTATATAAGTAGTAGAATAGCCACTCGCAACAGGAGGCGACGCCATCCCTGCGATTGTGACAGACTAGTAGTATCTAGTGCCCCCAATTAAAGGCTTTTGTGCTTAACCTCGAATGAAGCAGCTACTAGTCGCTAAGTTACCTATAGTATTGAGTGAATTGAAGTCCCTTTGAGTCTACTATTGTGTCCTGCAAAGGCCAAGAGTGCTCCGAAGTTAGTTCTTGCAGTTTCTCAAAGTTAAAGTATTATTCTTAGGCCAAGAGTGCCACTAGTAAGCTAGAGTGCAAACTAGTCAAGTGTTGATCACTTGTAGGAAGTATTACAGGGCCAAGAGAGCCAATAGTCCGAACAGTCGGAGTCCCAGCAAGCGCAGTAGCTCAAAACCAAGTCACATTCATTCAATTGTGTCTTACCCACCCCACTAGTGCGAGTAGTACACTTGTAAAACTCACTAGTAACAAATAAAACATCTTTTTGAACAACCTACCTTGATTATCGAGTCTGCAGAGTGCTTCTATTGTACTCGAAACACCCAAATTCAATACATTGGTGATAGTGTAGAGTGTAGAGAGGTTTAGTGTTGGTTGGAGCTCATTTCTGCCCACTAGTCTTTTGCCACTCGCCGTTACCGAGCACATCAGCGGCGGCATGACAAGAGTAGGCGAGCTGGCTGGCAATGCTGTAGGGCCATGTCATGTCAATGAAGATGAATGTGCAGGCCACCCAATCCAAAAAGACATTCGAGCCCATCACAGCAATAGCCAGCATAACAGAAGCATCTTTTCCTGAAGAGAAGCTATGGCCCAGCCACTATAAAGCATAACGCGTAACACACCATGAAGCTATGGTCGAAATCGAACAGTAATATCATTATGGTTTTTTGTCAGTACCTTATCTAGGCGGTGGACAATCGGGACGCAACATGTAGGATGTTCAAGACCATGACATGACTACTAGATTCCTGGTCTGGGTGCATGACAGAGGTATCTTGAGTTGACGGCATCGATTGTGAGGGACACTGACACTCCAACGGTCCAAGATCCATCATCCTTCTTTGCCTCCTACCACCACATGTTTTTCAGCCTATTGTGGCCGTCATTCCTGCCTTTTTCACTAATTTATTATCAATGCTGATATCAGGGACATGCCACCATAATGAGCCACAATCCCATCTTCAAAAGGCATATCAAGACAGCCAACTGCCAAACATTTGGTGCTATAATTGATGCATTCCGAGTCCTGTGTATACAGGCTCGGTCTTATGCGGTTTTTGGGGGAGGTCCTCGGTGGCGGTGCATTTTGGTTAAGTCAGTCTTTGCCAGTGTTAGTCATCAAGCCTGACATCTTTTCTCAGCTTGACTTTTGGCATTGTGTTGGCCTTTGCCGTTCTTTTGAGCATTGTTGCTGTTCCATTAGTTATCGTCATTTTTGCTTGGCACATTTCATTGCAAGTTTCTATCATATCTCATACTCATATAGCTATATGTATACACTGCTCAATATCCTACTTTGCACTCCAAAGTTCTAGGTCTGCACCCCTCTTTATTACAATCTCTCTGCCGCACCTTCTCCCTGACACTCAGCTTGCAATGATGTATTGTTCATTCTCTCTCCTGCTGTTCACCGTCAGCTCAAACTTCTTGAAAAATTCTGTTTGTTCAATCTTGGAAAAACCTTCACTTATTAAAACCATTGATCACAGCTTAAACTTCAACTTCTTTTGGCCATTCTTGAAGGCTACTCAACAGTTGAACTCCAATGATGTCACCCACACAAAATATCTGTGGTTTGGCGGCCTCGAATCTGCAAGGGCTGTGTCAGTGCTTCTGTTGGTGTTCTGGCTGTTAAATGTTTGCACTCAACTCACCTTCTTTCCCCATCTTCATTGATGCTGCTTGAAAAGAAACTAACCTTATTGCCTTCAGTGTGAAACAGGTTTATCTTTGCACAGGCAGTTGCAAGTATACCCTTTGGATTAATGTCTTTCTGAAATAAAATTTGTTCTTGTGGGTAAGTCGTCTTCCTTGTTTCAAGATAGCAGCTGCTGATGTCAACACTGGCAAACAGCATTGTTGCACTTAATTTGGTACTTAGCCTCTTAATCAGTACCTGAGCATTGTGAAGGCAAGGAGACTGATGAACATGAACATGATGACAGGGCTGGGAGCATGGCTGGAGACAGTGGCAGACATGCCCAGGAGTGGTAAGTTGCACTGTTTATCCTACAATCTTGAATCTGCTAGTATCCCTCAGTAGTAGCCTAATCTACAAACCATTCACAGAATTGAAGTTTGCAAGGTGTTCTTCTGTGGGTCTTCATTAGGAATCGCTTGTAGTTCCTATTGCTCACCGTTTTGTAGGTTTAAGTCCAAGACAATGCAATTGTTCTTCAAAACAAAACAAAACCCTGTGGGGCGAGCGTTGCATGTAGATGCCAAATAGGTTGTCATTTAGGGTATCTGTGACCCTTTGTCGCTCACTTTTTTGACAGGTTTTGGTCCACTCTCACCCAAGTGATTCCCTTCCTCACTCAATTACCTCCACAGCTATGCCGACTCTTATCAATTTCATATGCAACTCTGTTCTTGAACTTAGATGCATATGTCTATGAAATATGCTAGTTACTGAAAGATTATGTATGTAGGGCCTATCAGCAGGCTCATATCAGGAGTGGGAAGCCATAATGGATGATCGTGCAGTGGGAAGACTATACTGGACATTGACCATCAGACCAGAATTCCCAGTATGTTTTCTGAAAGTGTGGTCCTAAGCACTTCATCGGTGTAATTTATTTTCCTGCAGCTCATTAGCATCCCTCAGCCATTGACCATTTTATGGATTGACACATTCAATATCATTGATCAAAGCCTTGCCCGTGTTGCAGGCCAAATCGATTACTTACCATGCAAGCTTTCCTATGGAGGCTTTCAAACATGAGGACAGCATCATTTGGACATGTTTATTTCCACTGGATTCGGATGTACAACAGTGCAGGGTATTGTGGGAGTGGCAATGTAACAGTTCCAGTTTCTTGACCATGGAGTCTCTAGTTAAATGGTAAGCACTCCGCTCTTGCTAGCGACTACACAAATTCCAAATTAACAGGCCAAACTGACATGGTGAAGTGGCAGCCCTTCCAGCAAAGTTCATGTTGCATGAAGGTCTTCGTGTAATATCAATGATTGTCTGAAATGTATATAGGGTATTCCTTGAGAGTTTCCCCCCAGAATTACACGGGACTCGGACCTGCCGCGCCCCACGATGGCCCACCACTTCATTCACTGAGACTAGTCAGTATGTTCGGGACGGTACATGGTGCCGGTCGTGAATTCCCAGTCCCATCTAACCGGCTATATAGTGCAGGCCAAACGGTATAGAAGTCCAATATAGGCAAGTAGATCCTCACAATAATAGAGCATGGGCTCATAATACAGCAGATCGTTCGGACGCTCTGCTTCGCTGGTCTCCGTCAGCGAGGGAAGATCAAAACTCCGGATATTAAGCGGATGGTTGCGATGAAGCTTATTCATCCTGCGCTTTAGCATCTGACGATCATGTCGACGGCCATCGTCTTCTACGATATTCCCTCCAAGCTTCCCATCAATGCATGGTCCCCCAATACTTGGAAAGTCAGGTTAGATTATCTTTGTATGCCGATTTAACTGTCTCATCCTTGCCCAGATATGCTCTGAACTTCAAGGGCATTCCATATCGTACGGAATGGGTCGAATACCCTGATATCGAAGGGCTGTACAAAGGTTTTAGCATACCAGCCAGCGCTACCAAAAAGGACCGCGTGACGCCATACTACACTCTCCCACTTCTCCGTGACTCGTCGACTGGGGCCATCATATCCGAGTCTGCTGCTATTGTCGAGTATCTCGATACCACATACCCCGATGCTCCACGCGTTATACCTTCCGGGACAAGAGCCCTGCACGCTGCATTCACAGCCGCATTTGAATCCCAACTGAAAGCGATAGGACCATTTTGCGAGCCTGCTGTCAATGCGATTCTGTCTCCGCGAAGCGAAGCGTTCTTCAGGGAAACGAGGGAAGAATCGTCGGGAGTCACTATTGAAGATATGATTCTGCATGGGGAGCATAGAGCGAGTCAATTGGCAGTTGTGAAGGATGATCTTGGCAAAGTGGACAAGTGGATGACGAAGGGGCATACGTTCGTTATGGGAGAGACTCCTACGTTTGCGGACTTCACCATGAGCGCATGGATATTCTTTCTTCGGATTTGTCTTGGAGAGGATAGTCCCGAGTGGAAGGAGGTGTCATCGTGGCATGACGGACGATGGGGGAAGCTGGTGAAGAGTTTTGAGAAGTACGAGGCTGTTGTGTAGGTACCAAGTAATTTTCTGACGTTGCAGACATCGGTTTTTGGCTGTAATCCTAATCGAGAAAGTCGGCTTTATCTCAGAGAACATCCGTGTTGGTATCGATGTCTAGCGCGGACTGGTGTCAGGGTTCCTTTATTCTTCGTAACGAGTATAGAATGGCCCAAGAAGCGAGGATGGTGCTCTTCGTCATTGGGGGTTTCGACTGAAGTCTGTCTCTGGACTAATCGAGGACGTCATTCTTTTCGATGTAAGCCTTTGTTTGCCTTGACGAAAAGACAGGATTGCTTTAGGTGTAATTCATTGTGGGAATGCACTTCCCAATGTAGGGCTGGCAGCATTGATTCGTCGGTTCTTATATTCCATAGGTGATTCGCTCATTGGTCCTAACTTCAGTGCATGAAGGCGGATCGATTTTGGATACCGAGTATCCTCCCTTCTCATTGGTCGTTTACCGGTGCTTCTGGAGACTAGAACCACTACCTATATGGACGTCTTGCTCGTTACCTTCCCGGAAGGCTTCTCTCCTCCGGGGCTCCGCTCACTGAGCAGTAATAAATATCTCGAAAGACTGCTCCCATATTACAGCCTTTGCACCGTTATATTGGAACCAAAGACGTCTCAGAATGCTACTTCGCACTCTCTCTCTCCTTCTACCTGTCGCTCTCACCTTTGCCGATACTCTTGTGGGTCAGAGCGACATTGATGCTCTTAAGGACGCTTTCAACAGCACAGCCCAAACAATACTTGAAATCCGGGGGGCCTGTGGGGAATTTGCCGACAATGCCGATGTTGCTCATACTATTGTGAGTTTTGCCTAATTATTGTCATACCTTTCTCCAATGGTTTAATTCAGGTCGTGACTGATGCCCTAAGTATTCTGGACTCGCAGCTCCGAAATTTCACCACGCTAATCCCGGTATGCTACGTTTTCTACATGTGATTCTACCACCTAGCTTCATGAAGAATTTAAAAACAGGACCATGTCATGACGGACACTGACGGAAGGTGGGCTTGCGATGCGTACGCTGGTGATGTGACCCCGGCTACTGAGTTCGTGGAGGCCATCAACTCTCGCAAGGACGATCTCCAGGCCGTCCACTTCACTTCTCATGTCTGCCATAATTTACAGAAGCTCGCCACCGATGGCGTCCCTTTCCACGAGAAGTTCATGGCCGCTATTCCAGTATGTGTTCCTTTGAATTACAATGGATGATATGGAACTTAAAACGACTGTGAATAGGCAGCATATAAGGCGTACATTGAACAATATTATGATGCGACTGAGAAGGAGAAGGAGAAGGAGAAGCTCGTAGAGGCGTTCTGCGAGAAAGAATAGGCACTCCGACAACGTTGGCATCTAACTTTCCGCGTCTAAATATATCCAGATATGGTTCATGATACTGAAAATTTAACGTTCGAGCTGAACCACGGTCCATCGTCTCTACATGACAGTAAACTGAATGCCTCATATCTACATCTCCTCCGTATGAGCCATCAATGGGTCTAACCAGGACCTTCTTCGATACTGACAATGCATGATGGCGGATCCATTTTGGATCCCAAGCATCCTACCGTCTTATTGGCCGTCCACGATTCAACGGTGCTTCTGGAAACTAGAACGACCACTTACATGAATGTCTGGCTCGTGACCTCCCCGGAAGGTTTCTCTCCTCGGGGACTCCACTCAGTGAGCAGTAATAAATACCTCGAAAGACTACTCCCATTTTATAGCGTTTGCACTGTTTATTATCCAAACGATGCGTTGGTTGCTCAAAACATGTGTTTCATGCTTTTCATAGACTTGGGCACCGTGTTCCTCGCAGTTGCGCAATGTCTGCGTCTTGTTAACTGTTTCTGTTCTGTCCTTGTTTCGCACCCCACGTCCCGTCGTGTTTTGTGGCCCGTGCGTACGTCTTATATTTCGTTTCACCGACGGCGAGGTGGGATTACGCGTTTCTTTTCCTTTTTATGCGTTCATGAAAACGAGTTCTGTACGGCAGCAAGTTCATGCCCCTTCATCTGTGCGTACACGATGATATCAACGCTGGAATATCAATTTCTACGAATCAGTTTTTTGGGGCTGAAAACTTTGTCTGTACTGTCTCGCCTCAAGTCTGATTGACGCCTGGAATCAGGTTCGCCGTCCCGCATCTGTCGATGTGGAGAGTATGCACCGGGAAAACCAGTTAGCCAGAGAGTAATTGATGACTTAGTCCGCGATAGACCGTTAGACGCACTGGACTGTTAGCTTCATTGCTCACATGAGTCGCACCCGAGTCGGTCGAGCGTTACCTTCCACCCATATCAAGTCGTAGTCGCGAACATGCCCCGCTAATGTTAAAAATATTTACATGTTCTCGCAGCGAATTTTGTGTACTGGCTCGTATACAAGTGATAGTACATATAATAAGGTAATACCTCTTGCATCTTAAGAAGGCCCAATAACAACGGGCTTCGTCTTGGACATCAATGCGATAGTCTCGTCGTCGACGTTGAGATGAGACTTTACTATGTGGGAAGGCGTAAGAGCCAGCCACTATAAGACATTATCAGATACTCTAAAAAGCACAACGAATTCAAGATGCGCTCACCTGGTTGAGACTTATATCCTGGAACCGGTCTGGCAGGTTCTCGGTCAGTGAAAAAAGCACAGACAGACAGAAATTGTTCTTCCTTACCGGTCTTGAAGATCTCCATGAACTTCAGAGTGGTGTTGCCGATATTCTCGACGTAGTGACCTGCACCATGAGTTAAATAAATGTTTGTGTTTTATTTGGAATCGAAACGACATACCCATTCCAGCGGGGACGTAACCTAAACGCGGTGTGAAATTTATGGGGAAACGGAAGGAAGAAGAAGGCATACCAATGTCCCCGGACTGATAGTTGAACGTTCTTGCTCTGCCTCGTGCCGCAAAGATAGTTACACGTCCTTGCCCCTCGCTAGTAAGACAAATGTCAGCTTCATCCGCGTTCGTGAAGAAACGAACTAACAGGAAATAGCTCCATTCATCTTGCGTTGGGTGCCAGTGGAGTTCTCTGAAGAAACGAAATCAGAATCCCATCTCCAACGTGGCATAAAGTAACGATTCATACCGCATCGCTCCCGGCTCAACAGTCACCTCAGCCATTGCAATAGTCTTCGATATTTCAAAGGTCGACGAATCCACGACTTTATAGCTACCGCCGGAAGTTTGAGTTCCGTTCGCTTTGGATAGTGCGAATGAGTAAGGTAAGGGAACGGTTCCTTGCGGACTTTTAGGTGCAAGTGAATCGTCCTCTGGAAGGGTCGCTTCACATTCCGGTCAGCTGGTAGAAGAGACAATGAGATATGTAAACGCACTGCTCGGGAAGATGTACAGCTCCTTTCTTGGGATATGTGAGAATGCAGAAGCGTCGGCTTGGAAGTTCTTTTGGAGTACTGAGGAGGTAATTATAAGTGTTAGACAACGAAGGATAGGCAGGTTGACGTACCTTCCGCAGGGATGTGGTCAAGCCAGTCGATTAACTTGAAGATATAATGTTAGGCGAGGAGGAGGTTGCAATAAAAATTAGCTACCGAAAATGTGCTATCTTCACCGAAGTTTCCGTCGTCGAATATCTGTATTACGCCGTCAGCAAAGATGGCATGCGGCGACGATGGTATGGACATACCAAAAGGAATTCAGATCCGCCTTCGTCCTCGCCAGTTGCTTGGAGCGAATGCGGAATACCTGCGGGGAAGTACCATAGGTCGCCCGGTTCCTAAAAGAAAATAGAACAGTCGTAGAATGATACAGTTGGGAAAAGACCAGACGTACCACTGTAGCAACGTAATTACGGCCTTGATCATCGACCGCTGTAATCTGTGTAGATCCCTGTACAAGAGATTTAGATATCATATTGATATAATAGATCGGCAGCTGACTTTCAAAACATATGACCACTTTGGGTATGTCATCAGCTCCAAGAATGCATCGGCGCGAATGAAACCACGTACTTCGTCGGTCGTGTGCCAATGGAGTTCCCTAAATATCCGTCAGCACATGAAAACATTATTCACAAATGGAGAACTACATACCGAATCGATCCCTTCTCAAGTCGCATGTTCGCACTGGCAATTGCTTGAGAAGACCTATCAGAATGACTCTTACAGCGGAATGACAGGGAGGATCCTTACTCGTGGAGATTGGCATCACTCCAGCTATGACGATGTGAGAAGAATTGCTTGACCGGGTCAATGAATAGGCATACCGTTCTGTTCGCGAACCCAACCACCAGTCTGCAGACGCATATGGCTCAGAGAAAAAGGCCATTTGGCATTCGGCCTTCAAAGGGAAGCCCATCAGTCGTAATTCAATGAGGAGAAAACAACACCAGCTCTTACACTGCCCCGGAATCAGTCGAAGGCGGCGCTAGAAGGTCGGGATTTTGCATATCAATCGGGATATTTTCTACAGGCGCCGGGCGAAGAAATGGGGCCCCCAGTTTTCCTCGCACAGGCTGCAAGGCTGAAGGATCCGCGCTGTCTTCGCTCCATAGCGATTCATTGGGGTCGGTACTGATATAGGGTACCGTGGGTGTCGATGAGGCAGCGCTAGCGATCGTGGAAGCAGTGACGGTGGGCGCTTCGCTGGCTGCGGGAGCGCAGAAAGCGAGTCCTGGAAGGATGAAGAGCACGATAAGTGAGGGCTTGAGGACCATGTTGAGCTGAAGAATCCGATGAGCTTCAACAAGACCTTTTATACATCTCGATCCGCACCTCGCAATGAATCGCTCAACTCGGAACGAGTGGGGCATGCCGTGATTTGGCATCATGGTTCAGCACCGTAAGCGCTGTTGAAACCTCATGGAAAAGAAAAGCAGATTTCCGTTTGGAGGGCATGTCATGCGGTGGAACTATGGGCTTTCGCCTAGAAGTATGGCTTTGAAGCATTATCGCACTTCTGCCACATTGTTAATCAACAGCGTCGGAGGGCTGTCAGTGAAGGAAGAGACAGGTAATGACTGGTTCACCATTCGTTTCGTGATAATTGACAAAGAAAGACGCCATATCCAAGTCGTTTAAAAAGGCCGGCCTGCTTCTCACTACGAATGATCAGAGGCACATTAGCGTTCGAAATTTTAATCGACATAAAGCGTACGACTTACCATGATGTATGTTGCCCTTGACAGATTGTAGGTGGATGTAAAGGGCCCAGAATGATGGGAAAATGCGATTCGGAGAGGATGTGGCAGCCAAAGATCCGTAGGTTGGAAACATGGCGCCTAAACGTCTGCATTTGAACGCTACAGTAGACATTACGCTAATTGCGAAGGGGGTGTTGAACTGGATATAGGACCGAGGGATGCCAACATTGAAATACATCAGATGGTGGACCGTGGAACAAGCGCTTGGCATTGACAAAGACACGTGGTATCATATGAGATACCTGTAGCCTTAGGTACCATCAGCGTAAAGCATGCAGAATGGAGACGAATGACAATACTTACGCAATAATAGCGAACCTGCAGTCACCTGCTATGAAGCCTAGCTGAGATGCGAACCCAGGTGTTCAACAGTCGGAGCAGCGTGGAAGGTAGTACCCCCGAATCCGGTGGTATGTCTGCACTTGGAGAGGCGGTGAAAAACGGATAGAGGATTGTTCGTCTTAACGTGCAGACAGATACGTAGAGGAAGGAAACACTTCAGCAAATGGATAGTGCCCTCTACATTGACGTCAGCGCAACAGACTCCATGGCGGATCATTAACATTGATCAAGTATTGATACTGTTTCCGCTGGCCACTGGCATCAAAACCTGATATCAAGTTCGGTATTAACAATTGAGAAGAGTGGATTCTTACTTCTTACGAGATAAACCAATATAAGAGACGGCCTGTTAGTATAAGAAGGCATAATTGACCCTGGAGCCTTACCTGGGGTTCACTGGGCAAATGGATATTATAGTCCAAAGTTAAGCTCGAACAGCGGGAAAGTACGGCCGAGTCTTCCGAAACCTGCCCTAGAGCACACGTGGTCACGGAGAGATCGGACCGGACCCAAGGCAGAACTTCCCTCAACAGCGCTCGATACACTGAGTGTGACTTCCTTACAATTTGTCGCCTAAGCGCCTCGTCGGCCAGCTCTCAAGTCGAATATTTCTACAATATAGATATGGCTATCAGACACTATGAACTCTCCTAGGTTCAGGTACCAGCGCGCGCCCTACGGTGAGAGAATGTTGGACATGGCAGTTATGTGAGCACAAAAGTCAATTCTCCCGTTCGCATCACTCAATATGCACAATAGAGCAATGTTTTCAAAGCGACTGAACCGTAATCTGGAAAAACAGTGGCTCTGAAGACTTCGCGTGTCTCGACGAGCGTGAAGCGACCTATTCTCCGGCACGAGACTCGTATCTTCCAACTTTTGAAAGGGCAAGCTGCTATTCCGTTGGTGTACGCATACTGCCAAGTGGAACATTTCAAATACACGGCTATGGAGATTCTGGGGCCGAGCGTTGCAGCGCAGCAGCAGAAGAACGGCCCTGGTGTAATGTCGATAACCGTTACCCGAATCGTAACTCAAGTGTAAAACGCAGATCTAGGCTTTAGAAATAACTGGCCTAGACGCACATTTGGTAGGACTGGAACATATACACTCGCTCGAGATTATGCATCGCGATATCAAGCCTGAGAACCTCCTCTGCGCACTTGATGATTCGACAATCAAAATCGTTGACTTTGGAATCTCGAAGCCATTTTCCCGTGGACAGCCCAGAAAGTGCGATCCGTTAAAAGAGCGCCGGTTCATCCTCCAGTCTCTCCACTGGGCAAGTCTGAACTCTCACAATGGAGTAGGTCAGTGCACATTACTCCTTCTAACAGTAACCTCATTCATCATGATGCCGTAGATCTTGCTCCGCGCGACGACCTCGAGTCCTTAGCTTATATCGCCCTGTTCCTTCTTCGTGGACACTTACCTTGGAAACCTCGTCCGCGCGAGGAGTCCCCACTGCGCTCACAAGAGATTGTCCGACATATGAAAACGAGCTGTTCAGGGAAAGATTTATCTGAAGGCTTTCCCGTAGAATTCGGCGACCTGCTCGACCACAGCCGCTCCCTTGGTTTCAATCGGCGTCCCGACTACGGAACGTCCAGGCCCTTATTTCCGAGGAACCACTCGATTGGACATCTTGCATCCCGCAAGCCAACACATTTCTTTTAGATGAGCCTCAGCTCGAGATTCCTGGCGAAGACGATGATGGCGACTCGGACGATGATGATGGTAGCGACGGACTTGGCGAGAACACTTACTTCGCAATGGACATTGATATGTGGGAGCGTCAAGGAGAGCGAGACAAGGACTTGACCTTGCTCGCAGAGCAGGAGGCACATCTTGATTGCTGTACCCCACTGATCGCAGAAGTGCATCCCTAACTCCGAAATAGCCCGGGGGTCAAGGCCCTACACTCTCGGGGTAAAAACGGAGCCTTTCCGTTCTCCTTGTTGCAAAGTTCTGCCTATATGGTGCGGTTCCGTTTCTTGTGGAATGAAGCGGCAGATCATGTTGTATATAATTGGCGCGTGAGTAGCACCTTTACGACCTCTGAGTCTGTTGACGTTTGTGGTATGCAGGCAATAAAGTATGTTTCTGTTGCTGCTGGATCAATACATTGATTATAAGAAATGGCCCATCGATTCATGGTCTAGTGGGCCACTGATACTCAGCATGTAGAGACTTCAAAAGTGGCGGCCAAGGTGGCAGAATACTCTTGGCGGCAATCATCGCATGCTCATCAAGAGCTGTGTCACTCGGGAGATGGCCCGAAGGCATCCATCACCCTTTGTGAGAAATATCATGAATACGCGATGTATATCTCCCCTACTTGCTACTATATAAGTCTCGAAGAACTTACAGCGTCTCTTCGTGTTCATCTATGTCCAGTCATGCATTCGATACTGCCTTCCAAGCACATATTCGTCGTCTGGGGAAACACAGGTTCTCGTTATCTCCTTCGAGTTCCGAAGACATTCGCTCGCACTTTCTGAATCAGGGCCACGATGTGGCGAGTATAATCGAGCCCATGGAATCGTTTTTACGCGTCATTGAGGCTACCGAGAGAGGCTCTGCTCTCGCGGAGATTCCGTTGATATGGGGTTGTCTTAAATATATCCTGACGGCGAGTCTTTCTCCTTAATGAAGAAGAGATTATTTGATGATACGGTGCAAACAGGATGTTGTTCGTGATCCCTCGTCATTTATGCCTGTATCTACCGCACTTGAACATGTTTCATGGCGGCTTCACTCATATGACGAGTATTCATCGCATGCGCTGCAGGACATGAACTTGGTTCGAAAAATTCTCCTGATAAATCTCTTCTTCTTCCCCTGACCTTCAGTTCCTGTTCAGCATATAGCTGACGTGTACGGCGCCCTACTTCGATTGTTCTACAACATCCGAAAGTCCCTCCGTCGCCGCGGAAAATTGGGTACGCTTCCATTGTGCATTGTAGAGTCGACAGCGCTAAGAGGAATCACACAGCCGCTTTCATCAAAATCACGACATCTCGTTATTCGACTGCTTCGGAACTAAAGAAGGCCGTAGACGAGTTTGATAGCGCTCAAGATAGACTCGAAGCAGAGCTGCGTAGGCAATATGATTCCTCGTCCGAATCCGGTGACGAGTGGGCCAGGTCAGAAATAGACAAGCTACGGAAGATTGGGACTTGGCCCAGAAGGGAAGAACGAAGAAAGACGTGTTTGACCAGTGGGCTTCTGGTATTGCCGGCGTCAGGATCCATGGCGTATTAACGTTGTCGCATTTATAACAGTAACATTCACCAACCTTTATTCACACTCTTCATACTTTCCGCATATCAGTTAATCTGCGTATGAGAACAGTGTTGAATGAAAGAAAAATGGAGCCATAATGAACCATAATGATGCATCATTTTCGGACCGAGATCCCCATGATATGATACTTTTTTACGGGTTCCGGCCCCAAGTTCGCTATTACGGGTGACCCGAGTGTGAAATGAGAGGCAAAGAGCCAAACAGCTTCAAGAATAGCTTACTAGTAATTATAGTTGACGCTCATTTCTGACTGGTTGAGGTAACACATCCCATTGCTGGAGTTAACCGGGGTCATATGGCTCGCGAAAAACGATCTTCACAATTAGCGCTGACACCTCTACTCAAAGCAGAGACTTCATTCATTCTGATGATGATACCAAATCCAAATAGCGAGATTCAAGGTACATATCCTGAGAACTCTGCCCATTTATGCCGGTGCAGTGCCGTTCCCGGGGGCGGTTCCATTGCCGCTGTCGGGAGCACCACCCAAGCCTCCTCCACTGCTTTCAGACATCACGCCGCCATCTTCGGTCAAGGTTGCAGCAGCGGAAATAGTGTAGCTCGAGGAGAGGTCGATGGCCATTGAACCCCAACTAGTAAGATCAAAATCAGCTTCGGAATTGCAAGCATAACTTGGTAGAAACTCACGCAAGGAGTCCATCGGAAACGTCATCACCGAGGTAGACATACTCAAGGACCGGGTCGATGCCGTCTGTCTCGTCTTCGACTTCCTGGGACATGATCGTATCATTAGCGTTGGTGGTGAGTTCTTGGGTGTTGGTGGAGTAGGGAGAGGTAGCTTCGACGACAGTGATGAGGTCTTGGTCGAAGAAGAATTGTCCTGAAATGACCGTTAGCTCTGGAGCATACGCCATCATAGAAGCCCAGACTCACCGACATGGTAATCACTGTCTGCTTTGAATGTGCCATTGTCGAAAACGGTTCCGTTACCATGAGCTATGATATGGATGTGGGTAGCTCGCGAGGTATAGTGACCTGGTTAACGAAGTTCAGGAAAAGAAAAGCGACGAAAGTAGAAGATGTACCAGGGAAGATCGTCTCGAATTGAGCATAGCCTTCTTCGTTTGTGGCTTGGATACCACGAAGGAAAGTCTTGTTCTGAAGGAGGGCCATTATTGATGAAATCACGGAGTCAGGTAAGTAAATAGACTCACCACGTTGGTCGCATCGTCGGAATCACCGTTCCCAGACGCGACGACACCAGCGTAGACGCCGGTCGCATTACAGTGCCAGAAATCGATGTAAATATCCGAGACCGGCTCGCAAGTTGATACATCAATTAGTTCCACATCGACATAGGTATAGACGCCCTCTTGGTCTTCGGTGATGTTAGAGCGGACGTATTCACCGTCAACGAAGTAGGGGCCCTGGGTGACCTCCGGTGCAAGGACACAGGATGCGTTTCCGTCGAATGGATCAGAGTCGACAGTGAGACCCGTCGTGTTAGATTCGTGACTCGTAGCCAACACCTCATCCATGGTAAGGGCACGTTTGTAAGGAGATCCTGGGAACGAGAACATATTAAGGCGGGCGGTGAGGAGGAAAGGGAAAGAAGCTTACGAGCTGCAAGTCCTCGCTTCCTACGGAGCTGGTCAGCTAGAGAAGCACGACGTGCAGCAGACCTCTCGAGGTGACCGCGACGCTTAAGCTGGTCCTGGCATTGCCCCAGAGAGCGACGCGTGGCTTTATGGAACTCCGCACGGCGAGAGAGTTCGCTCTTGCTCATATGAGCAGTCGGGTGGGCGGCTGTAAGACTCGCAGCGAGAAGAACGAAAGAAGTGATAGCAGAGAACTGAACCATGTTGTTGTAAGTGAAAATGAGAGAATAAGATAGTACTGGAGCTACTCACTCAAAACATGTCCAGCATATATACCTCAACGATGCGCAGTGGTAGTAAGCGCAGCGCTCCATGACGAGTTTTCTGTCGCTCATTTTACGTGAAGCATGCGGTGAGGTGGTAGCCATTGAGCCAATAGACGGGTCTTGATTTCAGGTCATAGTAGCGGGACTTTCTGGTTTAGACATTGGCGGTGCCGGAATTTAGATGGTTGCTGATTGGAAATGATCGTTAGGGAGCGACCGCAGTAAAAGTCCGTCTGCTCGGGCAAGTCTGAACGAGCCATCGCGAGAATCATCCGGGGAAATATCTGGAAGTAAAAGACTGCACAAAAACTGTTGTTGAGCAGTACGGGAGGCAATGAGAGAACAATACTTGCATAATTTGCATTCCAAGACAGACTTTCCAAGTCAGTCTGCTGAGACGCGCGATGTAGGTTGAATATCATTGTCTCAACATTGTCTATGCGATCACCATCCTCTCGTCAGCAACTCGTCAGCGTCACAAACTGCGATTGACTGCGATCAGATATACGAGGACGACGAGTTAGTCCGGGGTATGCCAAGCGCAAGCCAAGCCTTTGAAAGAGCCGACTCGCTTCCGGGAATGACATCAAAAGAGCCTGAGGAACCAATCAGAGAACGGCGGTAGGTAATGGGTGTAGCGACCGCCCACAGCGAAGGCCCCTCAGGCAGTTCGATACCAAAAACTGCGCAATATATGCTCTTCAAACCTGAAGGAACTAAGGTTCTGTTGCACAAGGATTGTGGGAGCCGGGAAATAGATGAAACACAGACGGCAGGAGGACAGTCTTCGCGTTGAGATGAGAGAGGCTGCCGAAGGTAGATTCAATAGAATAGGCAATTGAAAAAATGTTACGAATGATTGACAAACGATAGATTCGGTTAGCGGTGGAGTACTGAAGGTGCATTGACGATGTCCTGGAAGACTTGGTAAGGAGAGGGCATTTTCGAGCAAGTATCTAGATAGTGTGGGACGTATTCAGCTTGTCGTGGTGAAATATCAGCAGTCACATGGTGATGATAAAAAGGTACTCTTCTGGGTTGGTCGTGGTAGAAAGTTGAAGTCCGTGGTACCGGCACTCGGGCCGGATACCGGCAGAAAAGCAAGGACAAAACTAAGTAACTGTGACACAACATTCTTGTAATACGACATAAGGATGAGGCAAATTTGGTAGTGGAAATTTATCGTGACTCTATGACATATGCCTACCACAAAATAAATTGTTCACTTGCTCGACAAAGCTCGTGACTGGAAGATGAAAAGTAAGTAGTATTTTTCTGAATCCCTCTGATCGGCCCGGGAAGCCGGTTTCGTGGACGCGTTGTTGACAGCTATTGATAACAGTGGCTGACGACCTTAGGCCGATTTTCATCTTTGAATTCTTACCATAACGTTCCTTGCTGACTTTTTTTCTTGCGCCTGTATCGCGTTCGCTCTTACCCTTGGCTTCCGGGATGATATTCCTTGCGTTGATTATCCCTGGTATCGACGACTACTGTTGTATCGGAACATGCTATTCATGAATCACTCACTGTTCAGGGCCATCACTGCTGAAGGTGGAATTGACTGACGGGTTGAAACTGGGGTGAGTACAGCTCTGTATGGACGATGGCATTTCTGAACGTGCTACAACAGTGGTCGTGTGTGAACTCTCTGCGTGTTACAAGACAAGTCCACTAGGCGGTCGCTGTGAAATAGAGCAGTGCGCATATATGCACCTCATTTCACTCGTTTGGGGGTAGCGTCTAATTGGAGTGTATTCATGGAGGTCAATCAACGCATATATCCAACACTTATGGAATACAGGGAGCATATTGCCCTCGCTTCTTCCACAAGCGGTCGGGATCCATCGAGAGCTGGGTTGTCACAGAATTAACGCCGAAAACGAATTGGCCGAGCGTTCCGAACAGACAGTGGCGACGAAGGGACATGCAGGTGGGTTCTCTCCGCGACATCGCCCTAAGCGTTGCCCAGCTACGGGTTAGCGCGCTCCGAGTTCGCGAGGCGATAGGGCGCATTGGTGTGTATTTGCCGCGATATCATAGCTGACTACTCCGCCGGTAATCCTCTGATCTCGGGAGAATACTGCTGCTTCTTATCGTGGTTGTCCGAACTCCAGTCGACGGTCGGGGTACATGTACATGGTGAGCTAGGCATCACATCTGCTCGATAAGATTCTCACTTATTTCATGCCCTAGGGAGTTGGCGACGGGCAGGTCACATTGGTAGATAAAGGTTTTGTTATCGCCATCTAAACGGCGCCGTACCTCACTAATTTCCTCACAGCGTACGCTCATGTGTAAACAGCACTGAATATAATCGTGATTATTACATTCGCCTATGTCGTGAAGAGTTGTAAAGACACTTCAATGCTGCGAATCTCTTTCTTCGAGGTAATTGAGCAACTTTTCAATCTTTGGTGGAGCTAATAATACCTATGCTTCTCCAGCCCAATGCTTGACGAGGTGCATCTTCTGAAGATCCAGCGGTCAATGGATGCGCGCTCCGTATCTTGCAGAGACACGGAAGGCAGCTTTGTCGTGATCAGCCGTAACTTCGCTTGATCAACAATGGGACCTGTTTCATATCAATTTCGAAATCGCCCCTCGTCACATTTGTAGCAACGGACGTCGATCTTGCAAGTCAGCGATGTCATCTTCTTTCGTTTGTGCTTGCAAACGGTATCCTTTGCTTTTATTGATCAGGTCTAGTACATGTCAGGAGTTGAAACCGACTGTTTTTTCAGGGACGGGGAAGTCTTGTAACTACCTACCAAACGACGCCTGGGAGGAACGTCTGACTAGGACGCAAATGTTAGCTTGACCCAACAATCTGACCCATGACGCGCTTTAACGTTTCTGACTCTGAGTTCTTTGCGGTGCCCGTTTCCTGTCAATTGCTGAACCGGGGACAAAGGAGTCATTGTCTGGTGCTGTAGATCCAAATAATTGTTGGAGAGAGCGTCGCTAATTCTCTACCTCTGTCGTTCAAACAGAAAGCGAGCCTAAATTCCTGCGTAGATGTCGTGCAATCAATCGATAAGAAAACGAAGCTCCATTGGGCGGACTTTGCTTGATCAGCGCTTAACGATCCTCGGAGTAGCTGCGGGTGTAATGAGATTTAATTTCCGTACGCTTGCTCAATTTGTTTCGTCTTCCTTATTAGCACCAGCATCATGCCTGTGAGCCATGCCAGTCTTCTATTCGCCTATTCTATTGACTAACCTGTCGTCGGTTTGGACTGCCAACATTTAGCGCATCATTCTAGGTGGCGGAACAACCCCATGTCATGCTGTATACATGTCCACGAGTAAGTCGTCAGTATTCTTACAACTGTTTGCATACAGCCTGACAGTAGCATTGTTTTGCGTGAGAGAAGAGAGTGATCTGAACTTCGTCATAAACTATGGTTCAAGGACATGAAGACGTATTCGCAACTGGTTTATGGCGATTCCGGCGGTCTCGGAGACGCTTTCGTGCGCCCGGACTTCCCCAAACGGTTTATGATGAAGTCCGAGTCTTCTTTCATCATTCACGAGAATATTCCTGACTGCCAAGCTGTATCCAAACGACTGGAAATCTGCGACCGGTTTTGATGGCTTCGTCCATAGATAGCCCTGGATCCTATCAACCGTACAAATAGACACTTGTCGCCGCTTACCAGTCAAGCTTCCCTCGCTTCTTCCTTCTCCCATGGACTCAGACCTGGAGAACAAGCACCTCGACGACAAGGTTGCGATTGAGGGTAACGTTTTGGACGATAAAACGGTATTAGCCGATCCTGTGTGTTATTTATATCATTCGTATGTCTTGTACTGATTTCGGGTGTTCATCTTAGGATGTTGCCGGTCTGGATATCCAGGCTGTTCCAGCCGATGTCGAGGAAGCTGCAGCGGTCGCAGAAGCCATGTCTCCCGAGGAGCTTCAAGAATGTCTCTTGCACATTATTGATACAGTAAGGCTTCTCTTGGTGTTAGACGCTCTTCCTAACGCAAATTGTACAGCATGACAAGGATCCGGTAAAACTTCGACGAGTCTCTTCATTCCTTTGTTCATAGTACCTCAGAACTTCCCCGCGAGAGCGTTGACACTTATTCGGTCAGTGTAAATTCAGACCATTCTTTATACCGGATCCTGATTCTCTCGAAATCAAGGCAGTACCTTTACGACGATGCGATCAAAGCTGATGTGGCGGCATATAGACAGCTCTATGAGGACGTCAAGATTGAAGTCGCGATGATAACTTTCGTGAGTAACTGTTGAGCCACACTTTAATTACTATTCTTCACGGCCTGCTCGCTCTCAGAACTCGCCCTACGCCGAGGTCCGCGCGGTTGTTGACAACTTTGATGATCCCATGCTCCCCTCGATGACCTTCCGTGCTGGACTGATCGGTTTGATTTACGTCGTCATTGGGGCGTTCATCAACCAGTTCTTCTCGATCAGGCAGCCCGGTATAAGTATCGAGGCCAATGTGGCGCAACTTTTGTTCGTACACTTTTCCGAGGCACTGGCTTGCTTGTTCTGACTCGGTAGTCTGCTAGAGCATATCCAGTTGGGAAGGCCCTTGAACGCGTTCTTCCGACAAGGAAGTTTAGGACATTCGGATATGAATGGTCGTTGAACTCGTGAGCATAGACTCCTACTATGCTTCAGAGCGCTGATGCCGTATATATCCAGGGGCAAGTTCAACATGAAGGAGCACATGGTGATCACCATCATGGCGAATGTGGGTTTTAACCTTCCGTGAGTGCTCCGCAAACCACATGATTTTGATGCTAATTGCGCGTCAATTAGGTACACTACCAGCATCATCTGGGTTCAATCCATCGAGAGGTTCTTCAATCTGGTTCGTCTTTTGACTGTACTCACAGAGGTCAAGTTATAACACTTCGCGGCAGCCATGGGCTAAGAGTTTCGGATACCAAATACTCAGTGAGTCGTGGATTTAATATCTGCCAGGCGCATAAGTTTTTACTTCTTTAGTCTCGCTGTCGACGAACTTCATTGGTGAGAAATTTCTCTCCTTATTGAAATGATTATCAACTATGGCAGGGTACGGCTTGGCTGGGATAACACGTCGTTTCCTTGTCTACCCTTCGTACGCGATATGGCCCAGTAATCTGGCTACCATTGCGTTGAATGTAAGTTCTCCTTCCCTCTTTTTAAATCATATCTGAGCCTTTGGTGTCATAGCGCGCGTTTCATTCGGAGAGAAACGTAGTGGCGAATGGATGGCGTATTTCCCGGGTAAAGGATTTGTCTCAATTAATTCATGTTATACTCAAGGATCTTTCAGATGGGGTTCTTCCTATATGCGTTCTGCGGCATGTTTGTGTACTTTTGTGAGTAGAACTGCGAGTCGTTGCGTTCATTGTCTAATTGGTCGGCCATTGCTAGGGTTCCCAAAGTAGGCTCGCCCTGTCACGGCTGTTGCAAACCTTGACATGTTCACACTAGCTTCATATTTCAAGCGTTGTCCTACTTTAACTGGATTACATGGCTTGCACCGAAGAATGCCCTCCTCGGTGCCGTTACTGGTGAGTTCCTGTTGCTAATGATCGTAAGCTTTGATCTGACGACGATTTAGGTGGCATCACTGGTCTCGGTCTGAACCCTATCTCTACTTTCGATTACAACGTGCTCACTGTCGGTGGGGATCCCTTAATAAATCCCTTCTTTACTATGGCCAATTATCTTGCGGGAGCTCTGGTCACCATGCCCATTGTATGTCAGGCTTCTCTTCATGTACCGTTGTAACCTTAGCTTTCGCAGATTGTAGCTCTTTGGGTCAACAATGTATGGTACACCGGATGTAGGTGTCATGCGTGTAGATTTTGGATTTCCGTGTTGATAGCAAAGCAGATCTACCGATAAACTCCAACGGCGTGTTCGATAACACAGGAGGGAGATATAACGTCTCCATGGCTGTGAACGCCGAGGCTCTATTTGATGCCGAGGCTTATAGGGCGTATTCCCCCGCCTACCTCTCTGCGTCAATGATTCTGCTTTACGGATTTTTCTGTGAGTTCTGGACCGAAGTTTTGGATATCGAACTCATCCTTTATCTCTCAGTTGCCACATATGCTGCGACGATATCGCATACGGCTTTGTATCACCGACGAGAGATTGCGCTGGGATTCAAGAGTCTGATGAAGAGGAAGCCGATTGGAGAGAATAAGTTTGATGTACATAGTAGGCTTATGAGCGCTTATAAAGAGGTCCCAGAGTGGGAGTACGCACTGTAAGTTTCATTTCTTATATTTACGCGACAAAGGACACTGATAACACCACGGAACAGTGTCCTGATTTTCTCTGTTGCTCTCGGAGCGGCGGGAGTCGGCGCCTATCCGACATCAACCACACCCGCAGTGGTATTGTACGGTGTCCTCCTTGCTGTAAGCCCGCTCTTACGTCACAACGCAAAACCTCTTTGCTCATGCTACTTACCCTAGCTCGTATTCTGTGTCCCCGTCGGTATTATCCGTTCAATCACCAACGCTGAGATCACCCTGAATGTCCTCGCCGAGTTTTTCGGCGGACTGTGGTTCCCAGGGAACGCCAACGCGCTGAACTTCTTCAAATCTTACGGGTTCGTCACCACATCCCAAACGTTGAACTTTGCGCAAGACTTAAAGCTTGCTCATTACACGCATATCCCTCCGCGGGTGACGTTCTGGGTACAGCTCGTCGCGACATTCGTATCCACGTTCGTCTGTGTGGGGGTGCTCAACTTCCAGCTGACGCAAATCCCGGATGTTTGCGCGCCGGAGCAGGCGGATAGGTTCACCTGCCCAGGCGAGAATACGTTCTTCACTGCGTCAGTTTTGTGGGGTACCTTGGGCCCTTCGAGGATGTTTGGTCGTGGAGCGATATACAGCCCGCTGCTTTGGTGTTTCCTCATTGGACTCGCGTTACCGGTCGTGGTCTTTTGCTTCAGGGACAAAGTGAAGATCTTGAAGTACTTCCACCTGCCGGTGTTTTTGCTCGGTTCTCTCATTTGGTAGGTGGTTTCTGTGAGATTGATGCTGATGCTGATTCGGACAACGTGAATTTAGGGCCCCGTATAATTTGACAAATATCTGGCCGGCAATCCCCATTGCGTATGTGTTTAATGTGTTCATAAAGAAAAGGTATCTCGGTTGGTGGTCCAAATATAACTAGTAAGTCTCCCCATAAGCGTGACCCGGATCTGTTGCTGAAGCATCTTGTAGCGTACTAGCCTCGGCATTTACTTGGTACGCTCGCTATTCTGAATATCGGTCTACGCTGACACCTTACAAATTGCAGTGCGATCGCCATCTCGGCCATCATCCAGTTCTTTGCGGTGCAATGGTATGGCTTTAACATATCTTGGGTAGGCCCCTTATGTTCGCTATGACTAGTCCTTTTACTGACAAGAATGATAGTCCGGGAACAACAAGCCGTATGAAGGCTGTGACGCGAACGCATGTCCGTATCTCGTTCTTGGAGATGGAGAGCATTTCGGTCCGGTAAGTTGTTGTCTTGTGTTCTCGCAGGTTTCAGCTGACTGGCTCTGTCTCGTAGGGTGTAGGGGAATATGAATGAAGCGCGTAACTGTAATCGATTTATGTGATGGCGAAAGTGTTTGTTATATGCACCTAGATGCGAACTAAAATGAGCAGAATTTGACTGAACGCTAATACCTGATTGGCAAGACATACAAAGGCATCAAAGTCTGGAGTCTGGAGTCTGGATATCTCGCGATAAACGCTTTATAGACTTGTCAACATTCATAAGGAAGCGGTTTTTCAGAAAATATGGGCTACAGGAATACGGTATTTAATAAAGAGAGGGAAACGAATGCTGGTCAAGTAAGCCTGGATGACGAAGATAGAAGAAACGCCGTGAGAATAGATTCTCGGCAGCCCTCGTAAACTCGCCCACGATTCTATCCACGACCGTATTTACGGCATTCTGCGAGAACGGGTTCCCTGATGAAGAATCTGGTAACATCCAATCGTTCTCAAAGTACTCCCTCTCTGCTTCAGAACACCGAGGTGTAAACACCAGACTGTCCGAACACTTTTAAACGCCTTCGTAAAACTTCTTGTAGCGCACACAAACCTCGCACATCGGCTTGCTCGATCCAACCGTGTTCTCAATGACCGATATACCGGACCAATGAAGATAATGTATCATCTGGATCTCAGGATGTGGATGAAGTGTTCGAGGTCTCCCTTCCAGCCAGGCGGAATCCACTGTCATAAACTTTCCTTCAAACCACAAATCAAGGTCCTCCTCGGAAAAGTTCACCTCCCTTCGGTGTAAGATGCCAGCAAGTGTCTCCCGAATGCTGATTGGGAAGTCTAGTCTTCGGCACGGTATTTCCCACCCATACACCAGAGAATGACGGCTCCTTCAAATTAAAGATAGCGCGACAATGCTTCATCCAAGACGTTTGAGCTACGCCTAGGATGAGTACTGTTGAATCGTAAAGATTAGAAAAGAAATATGCTCACCTGCAATATACGGGCGCAAACAGTTACTCTTCTATCATCAGTATCAGTATCGGGCTGCAGCGTTCCATCCGTTGCTTCTTAGTCATTTGAGTATTCGCGTCCACTGCTTGAAAACAGATCTTCTTCTGTTCGAGTTATTCACAGGGAAGAAGATAGATACAGACGCGAGGCAAAGAGGAAAGATGATGGAGGTACGAAGGAGAGGGGATCAATCCCAACAAACTTGAACGCGGTACGTCATCGCTACACGATCACCTGATTGTGGCGACGCGTCGATTCGGGACTATTCGGAATCTCTTCAAAATCAAATAACGCCGTAAAGGGTACTGTACGAGGTCACAGCAGCGCTTATCACTGAGATCCCAGACATTTCTTATAAGCATCTCAAAAACACATCGCCTCTTCTACCATCCCAACTGCTCTTTTGTCCATCCAGCCCATGTACCATTATCATCGAGCTTCGCAATCAGCCTCTCCCCGCGATCCAATCGATCGATAGTCTCGATGTCCTCTTTATCAAGAGTGGGGAGCTGGGACACACCTACTCAGCATCGACTAGGCAAAGTCACAGATAACACGTACATTCAAATTCTGTTTCTGCCTCTGCGCATTTTCGCTCTTGGGTAGGATGATAACTCCTCGGGAGATATGCCATGCAAGAATTATTTGCGTAGTTGACACGCCATGCTTGAGCGCCAGACCCTTCAGCGATGGTTCTTCACGTATGAGACTGCCGTGTCCTGGAGGGAATTAAATCAGCGATTCATATATAACAGAGGGACCGACCTCCTGGAGAGTACGCCTCGGTTGTGATACCTTTCCTCCTATGATACTCAAGCAGATCATTTTGCGCTAGGTACGGGTGCATCCTTGTTGTTCACTGTTAGATGTTAAGAATACGAATACAAAAATGTTTCTCACTCTACTTGATTGACAGCAGGAACGATAGTCGCCGTGTTCAAAAGCTCATCCAGTCTATGGAATAACATCAGCTGTTGAAAATTAAAAACACGGTCGCACAAAAGTTAAAACTTACGTCTTGATAGAGAAATTGCTTACGCCGATTGCCTTGGTCCTGCCTGATGAGAGTATCTTCTCCATTTCAGCATAAGCCTCGTTGAAGGTCGGCGAAGAAAGCGTTTTAAGGGTTCCATCTGGGTTTAGTGGGAACGGATTTCCCTCTGGCCCGATATTTAAGATCATCAAACATGGAAGAAAAAAACAAAACAAACCTTCATATGGGACTGTTTGTGGCGCGTGCATGAGGTACTGGTCCGAGCGTCATCAACAAAAACGGATGAAGCAAAGATATTTACTCACCAAATCGACGTAGTCCATCCCAAGATTATCTAAACTCTTAGCGAATGATTCGGCTACACAATCCTTGTGGTACATCCTGATGCTTTGTTAGAAAACGAGCAGAGAGACAAAGCAGAAATCGTCGCACGGGAGTTTTGTAGTGATAAAGAAGTCTTCACGAGGTAGCCCTGATTCTTTGACGGCTTCGCCTACAGCCTTTTCCGTCACTGAACGCTAGAAGGTGAACATCGTTCTTCGCAGTATAATGACCTGGGACATACTGTACACCTCCGCGGTATCAATATGTCTGTATCCCGCCTGGGTCGAAAGCAGGTGTATTAAGCAATAATAACTTTGGTAGCAAGAAGGGGTGACTCGCCTGTATCGCAGTCGCCAGCCAGCTCCTCGCCTTTTGTTCAAAGTCAGGCTGCGAGCGGTCGGTGCCCGCGCCATGTCCTACCAGGGCCAAGTTGAGCAACAATACACAACATGAAGAAAGAATCTGAACATACCTATCATAGGTACGGAAACTCCATTGTTCAAAGTCAGCGAGAGAGTCATGGTTGGAAGGAGCAAGGGGGACGAAGCGATTGATTTCTTATAAGGTGTGCGAGATGATGACATATGCCGAAACAACCGGAAATTGCTGACGAAACTAGGATGTGTTGGTAGGTCCCGACGAGAAATAGTGCGTCTTGGACAAAATTAGCTTCGTCAAAGAGTAACAATACCTTTGACAAAGTGTCTCGTCCGTAATTCTTTCCGGACATGATGCTCATTGCTAGCATGTATAAAAGTACGCTTGTCATCAACTTGTCGTTGTCGTCGTCGCATGCTGTGCGGTACGCCCACCAACCTATGCATGATCTCTTCGATTATTGACGTCGTCGAGTTTACTATGAACTCAGAAGAACACTAAAATTTAGTCTTTCGGAATTGTACTAATTTGAAATGCAATGAAATTTTACCCATCTCCGAGTCCCTGATGAGAGAATACTGAAAGTTTTTGAACTTGGCAAAATGTTTCGTACAGTTTTGATTCCATTTTAGCAGCGCAAATTAGTTGGCGTAGTAAGCAGTCAATCGAGTTAGATTGAAGCTGGCCTGGACACGTGAGTACTGACAATCAATCGATCGTTAGATGTTGCTATGGTCTGTGACACGTTTCGTGGCGGCACAGAGCCCCCGGGGTGTTCCTTATCGGGACCGCATACCGGTTTTCTAAACTCTAAACTCTACCCAAAGTATCCTGCCGGTCTGCCGGACGAGTCCTTGACTCAAGCGCACTCGACAGCTTTAGGTGCTAACGCTGACTCTTAGATTTATTCAGAACTCTTGCTTGGAAAGCGTATGATAAATCCCCGAAAAGTACTGGCCACGACTTACGCACAACCTCCACCCGTTGTACACTACTTGCGACTCAGCTTCGCGGCAAGTCAGCCCTCCTCATACGGTCGATTAAGTGATAAAAAAGAACAATGGATTTTACCAGTGGTACTTCTTAATCTCATAATCTTGATTCTTGACCCTACTTATGCCGACTTTGCTTTCCCAGATTGTCATACATGCGGTCTACCAGGTCGTGTCACTGCCAGTCGAGACAAATCTCGAGACAGTGATGCATCAACTCTCTTACGCCAAGAAAGGCCCCTCGTGGAAGACGATAACTTGTGGATCCTGCAGTCCATCACAGCGTTTTCCAGCGACATCACTGCAATCAGGCAAGGACTCCGCCGTCTGCAGAATCTCGCCGTAGCAATGCGCGTCGAACTCGATGAAGTCGCCGCTGCCAGGAGGAGATACAGATCCATCCTCGCCCCTATCCGCCGTCTCCCTCAGGAAGTTCTTCTTGCCATCTTCTCGCTTTGCCGCGAGTCTTATCTTGGCGAGGACAGCCTTGATCCTAGGAAGTTTCCGTGGTTCTTAGGTCACGTCTGTCATATGTGGAGAGACCTGGTGCATTCCTCGCCGCTGCTCTGGTCAAGCGTAGCGCTGATGACACGATACACTTCACATTCTATCGACATGATTCGATATCATCTCGAACGCTCTGGCAATGTCCTCCTCGACGTTTTCATAGATGGAGCATTTCGCTGCAGGCCCCTCGCGCTCAAAGCTGTGGACTGTGTGTACAGCCATAGTTATCGATGGAGAAGTGCCGAATTAAGAATGGACGAAAAGCGATTCATGTCACGTACATTTCCTTGTCTACAGAGTCTGAGGTTGTTCTATTTCAGTCGTTCCTTAAATCAACGCTTCTTGGACGCTCCAGCTTTGCGCAATGTCGTCCTGAGGAGTTCCCCAGATACAATATGTCTGTCACCCCACATCACCCACGTCGCCTACCTCTATCTGCTTGACGTCCTAGACTCTCGGCCTCTATTTGCGTTTCCAAACCTTGTAGAATGCCATGTAGCGCAGATGAAGAAGTCACCATCTACATCCACTGTACATCACAGGTCTCTACGCTTCCTTCGTATCGAGTCCCCAGAAATTCTGGCTACTTTGAACTTCCCAGCGCTTGAATACCTTGACCTCCCTATCAAGAAGAAAAACGACGTGGATATCACTTTTTCGTTCCTCCTTCGGTCTCAGTGTTCTCTGAAACGCTTAACCATTCGAGATGGTCCACCTAAAGGAGTCGACGTATCATCTATACTGACGATTCAATCCGTATCTTTGACTCATCTCTTCGTCGTGTTGGATGAAGAAAATTATCACGATATGCTGCATGTTGTCATCTACGGAATCCTCGGATATATTGGCATCCCATCTGCAGTGCATAGAAGTACTATTCAATGGTTATTGCCTGCTCCGTGATAATTTCATTCGCATGATAGAATCTCGTTGGTTGACGACAGAGAAAGGCCTGACACGATTTCAAAGACTCGTAATTCATACAACAGGGCAATATGAAGCAAACGAATTAATGTCCTCGAAGAACATGAGAAAGATGATCAGGGAAGGTCTCGACGTCGTGAATTTCGAAGACTTTCATCAGTATCGAAGAAGGTTCTGGTTAGACCCATTGATGGCTCATGCGGAGGGGATGTAGATATCAGGCATTCAGTTTACTGTCATGTAGAGATGATGGACCATGGTTCGACTACAATGTTATATTTAGTATCATGAATCATATCTAGATATGTTCAGACACAAAAAGTTAAATACCGTCGCTGTCGGAGTGTCTATTCTTTCCCACAGAACGCCTCTACAACCTTTCCCTTCTCAGTTGCATGATAACTTTTTGCACGACTGCGAGGGACTTGCGAGGGGCTGCATATTGTTCCCCTGTACCGAAGATTCGGTGACTTGGTCCCACGGAAAATGGAACAGGTCATGAAAACAAATTGCCAAGTCCCATTCAATGAGTCTTAACACCCGTAATTGCGGTACAAACCGGAATGCTTCAATCATGGTTATCGGCTCAGTATCCGGTTCACCGTTTAGGTATACACCGAGCGATATCAGGGCACTCAGTGAACCGGATACATTGTTGAAAATGCGTAATGTAGACAAGGGAAGACTGACGAGGAGCCCGTTCCAAAGGGGAGAGGTGAAGAGAATCGCGGGAAGAACGGGACGGTTTGATATCCTTTTCACTCTCGATAACAACGTAAGGTTTTGTGTACCGGACCTCTCCATATATGTCATGAGACGGAACAATGAAGCCGGATGGACGACCATAGTCTTGGTGTGGTCAAAGAAGCTTGCCACCATTGAGACGAGACGTATGATAAGTTTCACGGAGGATTTCTGATGTTGAGCGAATCCAGCAACGCCGAAGTTTCCTCAATCCCATCGCTGAGATTTAATAGCTCGCCGTCTGGAAGGAGACACGAAAGAAATATATGGCTCAGAATCTCGGGGGGTAAACGGCGGACGGGATGCAAGACCGATTTTGAGTCAGAGGCCGCCACATCGAGGTCCATCAGACGCTTTTGAGTGATGCACATACTTAAAAACAGCTCCTGGAGTAAATCTGTGTGTATACAAGCAAAAAGCAAAACAGGAATAAAGAATGTAAGAATATACTCGACAAATACTCGAAGTCATCCAGAGGACCAGAGCAGCGTCGATGGGTAACTTCTCATGCAGATGTTATCATATCTTCGGTGCCTGCGTGTGAGCAATCTCTTTCCATTTCGGAAAGAGCTATATCGACGCTCTGGAGAGAAGCATGAGTAGCATCTTCAATTCATCGCGACAGGAATACAACGTACTGTCTCTGCTGAGTTACTTGGACCGCTCCTGGTGGTGTGATGAGCAAACCTGAGGACCTTTAGTTCATCGACGGGGCACTCCCCGGAGCCCCCCCTCATTTGCGCATTACGAGCATTGAGCCTACTCAGAATTAGGTCATTAATCAAATACCAGGGGGAGGAGAACTTGCATCGCTAGCAAGGAATTTATATAGACTATCGGTGGATAGTTAGAGACAGACAGGAAATCGGTCAAAGCAGACTTTAACACGCACGCTTCGGTAGAATGAAATCGACTGCGATGAAAATGAGACTGTTTGGCCAAGTGATGAACTGGATGAAGGACGATATTAGAATCAACAGGATCACAGATTAGGGAATGATTACCACGACGAGAGTAAATAGCGAGCATGCGCTAGAGTAACACCATCTATTATTCGCTCTCGTTATATCAGATACGTCAAAATCATACCTTGTTGCCAGACCAGATATCACAACGAGCCGCATTAGCCCGACAATGATCTTTATTGTACTACAGGCAAATTCTTGCTGTGAGCATTCATCATATTCACGATATTGTTGGAGAAGGCAACATACTTGGAGAAACCGGTCATGGACCTGCCCTTGTGCAAGTAAAAGCACATTGTAGCAGCGATGCAGAAGTCCGCTCCTGCGAGTGTAGAGAAGACTACGTAAATAGATGTCTGCAATCGCGTTAGAGTGACCATATGCTCAGTACCGAGCTGCCGAAGCCTACGCTGATGGTGGGGAGGTCAAAAAAGCTTGACAGGGTGTATCTGGGTGACAAGGTTAGCATGAGAGACAGTCGTCGTAAAGAGACGTGGCCCATACGTATCATAAATAACATCTGGCAAAATTCTCTACAAGTCAGCGCTATATATATATATATAGTCGATGCTCACAGATTCCAGTGGCTTCAAAATCCTATTCAGATCTTCACTCATTGAGAGAACAGAGGTCTCACCGAAAGAAGCAGCGACAGCAAGAAACTGTGGGTGAAAATCCAAAAGACGTCCACTCGAGTAATGTGACAAAGGGCTAGGAGAGAACGCACAATGAACCATGGCAGGACCGCATGGAAATTACGACCAACTGTTAGGAGACCACAAGTCAGGATTCACGTATTTCAATACCAACAGAGACTAACATTTCCATATTCTGACGGCATATAAGCTGTAGCACCGGCGATTGAGTCTTCCAGTCATTCAAGAGTCAATCAAAGGGGACTAACGCTTGGACGCCGACGACGATTAACATCTAAGTAACCGTTAGAGAAGGATGCAAGATTGTTCCAAATTTCACGCACATTGACTAGGAGCTGCAACTAAGGATAGAAGGAACTCAAGACATTCACATAATGGATGAAGCGGGCAAACAGACGCACCGGAAAACTCCTGCCGGCGAGTTACGAACTCAGTTGAACTTAGAGCTATGGAAGACACGTACCAAATGATCCCGAACAGGGGAAGATAATTCCCAAATGATTCAATCATATAGAAGTACAAGGCATGGGTGCTTATCGCAACGTGAAGTGTATCGAGGATCCTGGAGATTATAGTGAACATCAGGGTCCAGCTTGGTGCATTTATACAGCTTTCTGTAAGCGCACCAGAGTATGGCGACCTGCTTATTTGTCAGAAAATTCCCATGAAAGTGTGTAATTCGCGTACGGAATATCGAAATAACCAGGGATCATTAGGGTATTGCTTGTAGTAGATAACGGTCTGCAGGATGGTGATCCCGTAGAAACTAGGGGTGCACAATGAGCATTGGAAGGAAGCCTTAGAAGAAATCGCGCGTGCACTGCAGCTATAGTAGCGCCGATGTAAACTGCACCAACTGTCATCCCTAGCGGTGGAATATCAGCTATCGGTATTGGCAGAAGCGACGACATTGGTTACGCTAATGTTAACGGAAGAGCATGTTATATATATCCAGCCCGTGGCATGTAGTACATTGAGATCACCTTCGAAGGTCTTCTTTGATGACTGTTACAGTTGATTCTGTAAACACGGAAAGACTCCGTCGCCGCGCAATCCAAATACGAGGATGTGTGGCAAGCAGCGGCGGCACCTGGTTCGGCGTTACAGGTCGGTGGTCTTGATCAATGAGGGGAATGGAGATGTGAAGGATGAGAGCTGCTGAGATGCTGAGAGCTGCTGCAGCTGCAGACGATCAGACGCTGATGAGTTCAAAGACGACGTCTGTGGCACGGGTTGATGGCCATCAGTGTCGCCTTGTGGTACTTCTACGGGCCCACGAGAGTTTCATTGCTGGCGACCAACTTTCCAATCGAGGAGGTTGCGTAATCACAAAGGGATGGACGAAGTTCATCCATCCAACACTTACGTTGGGATATCAGGTGGAACTGGGCCTGATTGACACTTTTGTAGAAACAGAAAAGTGGGCCTACTGAACGCGCGGGATATCGAATAAGTCCTGAGAATGCACATCTTGATGCTGAAAGTGGCTCTGGTTTGGACCTTGTTTTTCACCAACAGCTCGGCTCTGAAGCTTGAGCTCAGAATCCAGATTGACTTGCCGAGATCTGATAGCCAGTCCTCCCAATCCTGCACAGAGAACCTAGGTGAAAAATGTAACGGAACAAAAGAGGAACGAACGTACATCGGCCCAGTGTCCTATGACCCGAGCGGCCATTCCTTGCTCGAGATTAATATGAGTGTTCATTCATGGAGACACTTTGGCGCGCGCTGAAGAGAAATCTGCGTATTACATGAAACTCACGAGTTTCGCCTCACTGTGTCAGAATAGAACAGGTGTTCATTATGACGCGGCGAATAAAAGATGATCACTACAGCAAGAAGCAGCGATGAAAACAAAGATAAAACCTATCAAACGTCTATGCCAGAGACAATATTCAGATCGATCTACGTCAATGAAACAGGTACCGACAATGCTATCCTTTCCCTGGTACAAGCAGCATTAACTTTCTTCGCATGGAAAAAGACACTGACCGACCATGTATCAGGACAATCATGCTTCCAGGTGCATTCCTCGCCGCTCGGGAGTCCTCAGGGCTCTTGATATGGGCTTCAGAACGCTGCAGTGAATACTCCACTATGGAGAAATACAATGGATTCAGACGTGAAAGCCATGGCAGTCCTATTTGATTCAAGATAGTGAGTGGATGCGCGGATCAACAGTTCGAGATAATGTTCACACTCGTCTCTTAGTTGCCCAGCCAAGTCTTGCATATCAGTTGAGATGTCAGATGATAGTTCAATGCCCAAGCTCCGTCCTTTTTCACGATCAAAACAAGTCAGCATCATTGGAATTAAGGGATTGGAGACGAAAGCTTACTAAGAACCCCTCGGTACAAACGTCTGGACGGTCATCGGTGACGCTATGGATGTCGATTCCTGCACTAACTGTGTGTATCCTTATCATCCGAGACATTCGAAATGTCAGTGTGATGCATCCACTTCTCGTACCCCGATCGCCGCTCATTGTTGTCATACTCTCATAGGCCTACATGCTTCCTGCGTTCTCCCTTTTCCCGCACTGCCTTCTCACGGGTCCAGATCGCTCTCTCTTCCATCTCCCTCTCTACGTCCCTCCTGTTGGTCTCCTCGCCAAATACCAGTCAGGTCTCTTCATCCTCCGCCGGCTGCCTTTGTGAATCATCATGGACATTCTCATGATAAAGAAATCGGTCTTGGACATTTGTACGGTTACGGTGATGGGGTCGATGAGGCAAGGAGTGCCCCGATGAAGAGGGACGTCAGGATTTGAAGGGTGCGCGAACGGGTTCCTTGCGGTTTCAGCGGCATAAGGTCAGTGCTTAGACCTTGACGAAGGTGTAAGCGCCAGCATGCAAATAGTAGCACGACGAATACCTGCTTCGTCATGACTCATCTGGGACAGCACGGCTGCTCAGAGGCGAAGGAGACCATCGCCTACGGTGGTACCATCAACCAATGACAGAAAATGTGGGATCTGATGTACAGATAAGAATGATTCATAATATTCACCTGAGATAATGATATTGGAGGAAAGAAGTAAGGCGTCCACGTTCTCATGTTCGGCGCCTGCAAGCACCTAGAGGATACTGCCGGGGTGAAGCCGAACTTTAGTCTAACACGGCAGACAGATGTTCACGTTCTTCAACAGCGCTATCTTCTGGTGACGATGAGATTGGGTCCAGACGTGAACCGGCCACTCGACATGATGTCTAAGGAACGACCTTGTCAAGGAAGCGTCACCAAACAGAAAGCACGAGGGTAGGGGCGACCTACCGCAGAGCGGGTGCCATTTGAGAGGCATGGAGATGGTGTCGCAACCTTAACATTTAACCCAGGCGACCACAGCCAGTCAAGGGAATGGACTTCGATTATAGCACACCGGTCCCAAATCACCACGACCATGCCGTGATCACAATAGATCATACGCGGAAGCAGAGGACCAAGGACTTGCCAATTATCCGAGCCAAACCATGTTTGAAATCAGCACTCAGGTAAATATTTGCTTCGGGCAAGGCCAATGAGTACCATTCCCTCGGACTTGATCTGAAATCACCGTCAAGCAGAGTACGAAAGAAGTAGAGAGGTTCTCACCAGCGAGTATGTCCACCACTCCCGTTGAGGTAGTAAAAAACGATCTTCGACCATACTACCATCTTGTTTCCCATAGTAATGCCACCCCTTGGATCGAACTAATTTCCTCTCATTGACCGGCTGATGTCACCAAGTAAAAGGAAATTTGTTTTTACTGCGGCTTGATATAGACAGGGTGGCACCACTACTGTGGTCGGTGCGGTCTTTCTTGTATCATTCCGCTGCCAGATAGTATTCCGCCCAATATCGATCTCGACTCTCCTGGTTGTTGGCCGCCATTCCAACGCGGTTAGCGGGTGAACCTAATAAAGACAAAAGCTGATATGTTGCCTCCAATCTGGCGAATGATACACACGCACCATGGGCTCTGCAAGTCCAATCATAATAACCGTCCTCCAGAGAACCGTTCCACCTCCGAGTTAGCGTGTGATAATGAAGTTGGGCTTGAGGATTTCGACTGAGCTGCCTTGAAGAGACTGCTGTTTTCTACCTTTCGTAAGTGATGCAGCAAAGGACGAGACGGTCAGAGTCGAGTTTGAGTTGCGTCCATAAAGACCGACGTCGGCATTTCGGCGATGTCCGAAGGCCCGGTTAAGTCCGATGCCGTGCCTTGACCTATCTGTTCCGCCTGCTTCACTTGCCGATCCGCTATTCTGGTCATGAATAGGCTGCTTCTCTTGTCACAAGGCAAAACGCCCCGCCGTCCCTTCAACCTTTTTAGTGTTGTCCTGGCTTGAACACGATCTCGTCTCTTCTCTGCAGTCGGAAAGCCTTTTTCTGGAGTAATTCGCTGGCTATGCTGTCCTCCCTTTCTTCCTGATGAAATTCACATTTTTTTCTATCTATTCCACTTCAACGCCCTCTTCCCTGGATCGGGGAGGCCTCAGGCTTTAGACTAAGGACATCTGCCATTTGCCATCAATCCTGGGAGAGAGCCGGTTCCGATCCGAAGGCTACATGTATTGGCAGTGACGTCCTTCGACACACTGAATGAATAAGGCTCTACAGTTAACATGAGCTGCTATACGTTGCTGAAAGGCGGATGCATTTACACTTGATTTTCAGATAACAACATCGTGACGTAGAACATAGGCTCGACCTTATACCGCCATTTGTCGCTGCACCGCAACTTTGTGCTCTTCTTCAGCTCCCCGATTGTCCTTTCCTCCCTCCATAGGTATCATCGTTGGTCCACGAGAGATCACCTCTTTACGAGCTTTTGACGGATACATTGAAATGCGTGACAAATTTATCATTCCTTGAAAGATGACAAGCTTAAATTCGACATGAGCAATTCTATCAGCCCCCCAGTCAAAACGATAGAGGACGCGAGTTAGTATAAGGTGTTGTGATTTCCCACTTTTCGTTGCCCTCATTCTGACAGTAAAGCACGGTGACATTGAAAATGGTTCTTTGGCAAGTCGTACCTACCTCATGGCACTGACAGGCTATGCGTATTGGTGCGTTCTCATCCCTGAGAAGATTTACATTATACAAATTGATAGCGACGAATAATACAAAATAGAGAGAACGAGATAGCGAATATTCTAAAGGTTTATTTGCGTAGAGGAAAATGAACGCCAATATCGGCATTGTAAACCCTCTTACGCTGCTACCGAGTCCTGGCATGACCACCGAGACATCTTAAACACGATCGGCGCTTTCCCTCATTTGCGCAATCTCAGCTTCCGCACGCGACCTCTCCTTCAACGGCGTGTTGAGACGCAAGGTTGAATCCAACAAATGACAGCAGGGTATGGCAAATAGCTGTGACGATCTGTTCACGTCGGTGCAATATGTTCTGCTCTGCGGTGTGTCCTGGAATTTCCATGCATGACTCCAGGAGTTCTGCCTCGCCCAAGGCATTTCATAAACTTGTTGAAAGCATCCTTAAGAGTGTCAATGTCGCCGCGATGAACAAGAGTGTCGTTGAAGGCGAGAGCGACTAGTAGAGAGAGAAAGAGACTGCGACAAAACGTGCTGAAACGTCTTTGATTTCAACACAATGGTGCAAAGGCTGTAAGATGGGAGCAATCTTTCGAGATATTTATTACGGCTCAAAGAACGGAGTCACCGACGAGAGAAGCCTGCCGGGAAGGTAACAAGCAAGACGTCCATATAGATGGTGGTTCTAGTCTCCAGAAGCACCGGTAAACGACCAATGGGAAGGGAGGATACTCGGTATCCAAAATCGATCCGCCCACATGCGCTGAAGTTAGGGCCGATTAGCGAATCACCTATAGTAGATAGAAGATAAGAGCCCGATGAATCAATGCCTGCCAGGCTACATAGGGAAGTGGATTTCCGAGATTAATTCCCCCAAAACAACCCTGCTGTTTCTTCAGGGCAAACAATGGCTTGCATGGAAAAGAAAGACGTCCCCAATTAGTACAGAGACAGACTTGAGTCGAACCCTCCAATGACGAAGAGCAACATCCTCGCCCGACTCGGGCCATTCTATACTCCTTATGAAAAAATAAAAGGAACCCTGACACCAGTCCGCGCTAGACACCAATTATCGATACCAACACAGATGTTCTCTGAGCTAAAGCAAACTTTCTCGATTAGGATTACAGCAATGAATTTGACTCCGATGTCTGCAACGTCAGAAAATTACTTAGTATCTACACAACGGCCTCGTACTTCTCGAAACTCTTCACCAACTTCCCCCATCGTCCGTCATGCCACGATGACACCTCCTTCCACTCAGGACTATCCTCTCCAAGACAAATCCGAAGAAAGAATAGCCATGCGCTCATGGTGAAGTCCGCAAACGTAGGAGTCTCTCCCATAACGAACGTATGCCCCTTCGTCATCCACTTGTCCACTTTGCCAAGATCATCCTTCACAACCGCCAATTGACTCGCTCTATGCTCCCCAGGCGGAAGCATATCTCCAACAGTGACTCCCACTGATTCTTCCCTCGTTTTCCTGAAGAACGCTTCGCTTCGCGGAGACAGAATCGCATTGACAGCAGGCTTGGAAAATGGGTTTATCGCTTTCAGTTGGGATTCAAATGCGGCTGTGAATGCAGCGTGCAGGGCTCTTGTCCCGGGAGGTATAAGGCGTGGAGTATCGGGGTATGTGGCATCGAGATACTCGACAATAGCAGTAGATTCGGATATGATGGCCCCAGTCGACGAGTCACGGAGAAGTGGGAGGGTGTAGTATGGCGTCACGCGGTCCTTTTTGGTAGCGCTGGCTGGTATTCCAAAAGCTTTGTACAGCCCTTCGATATCAGGGTATTCGACCCATTCCGTACGATATGGAATGCCCTTGAAGTTCAGAGCATATCTGGGCAAAGATGAGACAATCAAACCGGCATACGAAGATAATCTGACCTGGCTTTCCAAGTATTGGGAGACCATGCATTGATGGGAAGCTTGGAGGGAATATCGTAGAAGACGATGGCCGTCGACATGATCGTCAGATGCTAAAGCGCAGGATGAATAAGCTTCATCGCAACCATCCGCTTCATCGGCCCGCTTGATATCCGGAGTTTTGATCTCCCCTTCCTTACTGAGACCGGCGAAAGCAAAGCGTGCAAACGATCTGCTGTATTATGAGTCCGTGTTCTGTTATTGTGAGGATCTACTTGCCTATATTGGGTTTCTATACCGTTTGGCCTGTACTATATAGGCGGTTAGACATATAGTCTGACTATAAACGTTGATTGTGTATTGCTGCGAGGGAAAGTGTCGAATTGACTACGATATGGGGAAAAGCCCGCTATTTGCATCACAAATTCAGCACGAGCTGTATCAAAGAAGGAACCTACATAGGGTGGCTGTCGCGATGCGAGATCCCTCGCTTTTGGCCTCTTCGATAACAGCGAAGACGCGTATTCCTGGACTGGATAGCTGGCTATATAGGATTGGGAATTCACGACCGGCAGCACGTACCGTCCTGAACATACTAACTGGTCTCAGTGAATGCATTGATTATAGCACCGAACGCCGGGCAGCTGGCTGATGAGTATGCCGACAGAAGAGGCAGAAAAAGATGGTTAGGGTTGATTAGACGTCTTCGACTTTGTTTTGACCGAATAGTGGATCAACGTTTCTCTTTCCCATTTGAGCGCGGAGTAGGACAACAAGTCAAAAGGTACGCAGAAGATCCTCCAGCAGATAAATCCGCTCGACTCGGTTCACTGATTGGCGTCTTGCATGACCTCGGTGTAATTGGAGGAACGAGGGGCTGTTCAAAGATCCATTCGCACAGACATTTGTGTCGACATTGCCAGCAGCCGACCATCCGAAGATGATTCACTGCGCCAGAAGTCCGATAGCTTGGTCCTGACCAGTAGGGGGAAAATGAAGCTCTCGTCGGTTTTCATCGGGACGAACAAGCGTAATACCACGCCAGGGAGGTCCCAAACCTACCAAAACAGCGCTGAAGGCCGCATATTCCTACTGCAAAGAATAATCCCACACAAAAACCTTCGTACTTCTCTAGGCTCTTAATCAATCTCCTCGACACCCGTCATGCCAAATTAATAAATCATTCCATTCGGAGCTATCCTCGCTGAAAGAAATTCGAAGAAAGGAAATCCATGTCTGCAAACGTAGGTGTCTCCCCTGTAACGAACGTGGCCCCCTTTGTCATCCACTTGTCGACTTTCCGAAGAACATCCTTGACAACCGCCAATTGAGTCTGCCTACGCTCTCCATGTGGGCGCATATCCTCAATATTGACTGCCGATGATTCTTCCCTCGTTTACCTGAAGAATGGTTCGCTTCGTAAATACAGTATCACGTTGACAGCAGGGATGGAAAATGACACTATCGCCTTGATATGGGATTCAAATGCAGCTGTGAGTGCAGCGTGTAGTACCTTATCTAGGGAGGTATAAGGCACAATGTGTCAGGATACGTGGCCTCTAGGTACTCGACAATAGTGGCAGAGGCGGATATGATGGTTTCAGTTGACGAGTCATGGAGAAGTGCGACGGTATCATTTGGCGTCACACCGTCCTCTCTGGTAGCACGCGCCGGGGTGTTGAACGTTTTGCATAACCCTTCGATATCAGGGTATTCGAACCATCCACTACGGTATGGAATACCCTTATAATTCAGGGCGTATCTGGGCAAGGATGAGGCGGTTACGAAGATAATCTGACCTGGCTTTCCAGGCATTGGGGGACCATGTATTGACTGAAAACTTTGAGAGAATATCGTAGAAGGTGATGGACCTCGATATAATTATGGATTGCCAAGACACTTGAAATTTTGAAAGATGGATAATCCTTGTTCGTAACATCGATTTCATCGGCCTTCGTAGTTATCCGAAATTGTGATCTCCCTGACTCATGCGAGTAAAGATCTAAGCATCCGGAATATTTGCGGAATCGATAAGCCTATGTTCTTTCAAGAAGAATATTCACTGACTTCTCTTACGCTTCAATTTTGCCTCTACCCAACAACGGGCCAAGAGAATTCTGCGTTTGACATCTGCGTGCATGCGTTCAACTGCGTTTGTCTGCGTTTGCGTGAGTTCAACTTGCATACGTTTGTGGGCCCATCGATGCATTTAGATGCATCGTATCCTGATAGTCAGGGTTATTTCAATGATACCGGTTAATTATGTTTTCTGTTGAAAAATGACTTACTTTTCTGAGTTTCCTGGAAATATCTCCATGACTTACTATGACTTAAGAACGAAAGGGAATCATCTATAAAAGCTATAAATGCATGCATGTTAGTCAGTTCTAGTCTCACAACGACTACAGTACCATTTTATGTTGAACTACTTGTGATCCCTTCGCTTTTCTCAACTTTGGGTAAATCAGGCACCTCTAGAATCAACGCAAAGACTCACGCATCTCAAAAATAAGTCACGCATGCGTCCAAACATTGAATGCAAGCGTTAAGATAGCGCACGCATGCGTTCCTTTTGAAAACGCATGCGTTCGAAATTAAATGCAAGTGTGTGACAGTCGTGTGACAAATCTGCGTTCGGTGCGTTTGATGCGTTCAAGTCCGAGTTGAACTAGTTGACTTATGATCGCTTCGATTTCTCCCGCCCGTATTTGCTTCTAGTCGCTCCGATTATGCAGATATTCTATTGTTATGATATATTCTAGCCATGCATAGCCAGGTTGCCATCAAGTCGTCGCTTTGGAGCTAGGATTTGGCTCAGTTCCTTCAGCTTGTTCCTCGACAGAATGGTCATGGTGCCAAAGTATTTACTGAAGGTTATCATACCTCATGACCTCTAACACCTCTTAAAACCTCCAAGCGCTCTTACATTTAAAATTCTAGCTCGAACATTAATGATTTCAACTGTACAGACTCTACCATGACGAAGAAAGTCAATTATGGCCAGTGTCGATGTCATGCTGCGTATAAACTTCGTAGGCAGTCAGTATTACTTACAGTGTAGCTAATAAAATCATGTTACGGGTGTTTGTAAGCCCAAATGCACAAGACGCACAACAAACGCATCCATGTCACGCTCTCGCAGACGTGACAAACGCATGCGTGAAAACGCAAACGCATGCACGCAAGTGCAAACGCAGAATTCTACGTGCCCCCCAACAACTAGCTCTGATAGGCATGGTTTACCAAATCACCGTCGCAAATAAACCAGCCCGTGAACTGAATGTGGTTATGAGGCGACACTGAATTTCCCACTGCAGATACTGACATCCCGAATTCAGCACGAGGAGTGTAAAAGAGAGAACTTACGCACCACATCTACAAAGAAGACTCGATTTGACAATTCAAACAACAGAACGTGTTACCGCCACACAATGATAAAAGAAAAGAAGCGCGACCCTAATGGGCCCGACTGATTTCACAAATGACTGAGACGCGTTTTAGATAAAATTGAGAGTTGAAGACCAGCGTACGTACGTACCATTGACTGAACGTATTGATTGCATTGATCCTCGCGCCTCAATAAATGCACTGGCGATAGCGCCGGCATTTGAGGTGGCTCTTACGTTGTAGATTTCAAAAACACGCTGTACGACTGCAGATAAACCAGACAGTTCAAGGAAACACAGGTCCCAGGAGACTTACCCACATGACGACTTTAGGTCAAATAAGCAACGGAGTGTGACTCCACACACTTTTTTGCGTTTAATTGGAGAGAATCGGTGTTGAGGTTATAGTTGGCATGCAAAAGCTGCCGCAAGTGACAATTTGATGCAAGGATTCCTCTCCCTGGGCCGTCGGGTTACAAATCGATTGTTGTTACGAGATGGCAATTAATAAGACGAGGCCGGGAATAAGCTACCGGGTGAGATGTTAGACGAGACGCCCAGGAAATGTAATTATAATGTAGACGGAGCGGGCGCGGCGTTTACTTTGGTTCTGAGTCACGACTTCCATTGATGAGAAATTAGAATCGGAGTTTGGTTGGCAAGGATCCCGGTCCCCTTCAAGCCAGGTGTGTGATACCCCTTACTTGTGCGCTCACGGCAATTAGATGTAAGACCCTTCCGTTCGGTTCGGGAACTCGGTGATCTCTTTTGTGTAGGTACCACATCTTTCAATTCAGGACATGATAGGTCTTTTCGAAACCGGTCTGGAGGGTTCTCCTGGAATATTCCTCCTATTATTTTTCAGTCGCCGATACCAGCTGGCTATAAAGCGAGAATATTCTCGTGAATGCATATCCCCAAGCCAAGCTATCCTTCGAAAATGAAAGGCCTACTACCGGTTTCCGCCATCGCTTTCCTCTTCTTGGGCATCGTCTCTGGGTCACAGGTAGGCTCCTTCATCATTCGCTACTGTCAAGCTCGACGTTAAGTATCTTCTACTCTCAGAATACCCACTCGACGATTCCTCTCCTCCGAGGATATGACGGGGGACTCACGATCACTTTTACACAACCAGCGCCGCGGAAATGGAGCATGCTGTTACCGTGTTAAATTACAAATCTGAGGGTGACGCAGCTCGCGTTTTTGGTTCCCAAGTTTCCGGAACGGTGCCATTATATCGCATGTATTCGCCCAGTGCCGCGGATCATTTCTATACCACCAATGGGAACGAGCGCAACAACGCGGTCCAGAATTTGGGATATAATGACGAGGGTATCACTGGATACATCTATCCTTCCGCGTTGCGTGGAAGAGTCCCATTCTACCGCTTGTACAACCCAACGGCGCATGATCATTTTTACACCGCGAATGCGAACAAGAAAAACACCGCAGCCCAGACCGGCGGATACGTGGATGAGGGTATTGCAGGATATGTCCTTCCCATTTGACTGCAGTACATCGAGTTCATATCTCTGCTTAGAACATTTACTAACTCGTACATTACTCTCAGACGAGAGCAGTTTCGTGTTGAGTTTCAGGGTCGAATAGTTGATTGATTTCATTTGACCATGCTTTGTGACTGCGAAATGATATACGTCAGTTTTTCCTACAAACGGTGATGATAGAACAAAAGTCTCAGAGTTTCAAGGTTCGAACCGCAGATCGGTGATCCGGTCACCATTCTACACAGAAGCACCACGCAACGACATTTACACAGGCATTTGGACAGGAGATACGCTGATGTACCTTAGCAGACAATTGAGCTTTTATGATTTCTCCTTCAAATCTCTTGAAGCGTGCGATTCGTGATTAGATCAATCATGACATCTCTGAGCGAGTTTGAAGTGGTCCAAGTTTTTGTGATGGAGAAAAAAGGTACCTCAAAGAAAGATACGGGGTTCTGCAGCCGTCAGGATGGTAGGCTCGCTGAATTTGGATTCTGACCGCCGAGAAACGTGACGCTGGTCGAAGGGAAAGAATCAAGGTCACAATATCTCAGAGAAAGCGTGTGATAGGTATAGACATTAGCCGTAATAAATATGTCGGAGGTTCGACCCATTATAAACATGTTTACAGGCCTAGGGATAAGCAGTTAAGTTGGCCGCAGAGCTTGCCAAGGGAGAATTTGGTTCAAGAGAGCACATTTACCATAAGGCCTGGATCAAGAAGGAAAGGAAGTCGCCACATAGCCCTGAGCAAGTCCACTAGCAGAGACCAAAAGGCCAGCCGGTGACTCCGAGTCGAGGAAATGAGCCGGCAGATGAGGCGTGCGGCTCCATGCGAACTTCAAATTATTACTTCCTTGTTTCGCTGCAGACTTGCAGTACGAACTGTTGAAACTTCTACGCCATATCTTTCATTCATTAATGTCAACGGAGAATTCATTCTAACTGCGAAGTCTGGGGAATCCTAGTACGGGTGTGTGCGCATCCAAGCTCACGTTATCCTAGATGGAGGTCCTGCCTAGGAAATGGAGACTGCCGTCGACTGGCAGTTTTAACGGGTCTGAAGGCGTTACTGATTTTTCTTCATTCTTCGAGCTTCTGGAGTTGTATTCTTCCAGTATTACACATAAAGTGGGCTTAGCACAGACCTGCATATTGACTCTCATTTCGTTGGGCGTGGTTTCTGCGACGGAGGTAAGCTATCCGGTTCGTTCTTCCAGCTTCGTCGTCGTTAAATCATTGGTCGTTAGAATACTTGTCCCACAGACATGGCAATACCGCTTCACCGGGCATTTAACAAAGAGCATTCAGACCACTTCTACACCACCAAAGCTACTGTTGCTAGTGGCTGGAAGCTCGAAGGAGATGCTGCTCGTGTCTATGATTTCCAAGCTCCAGACACCGTGCCGTTCTATCGCATATACTCACCCACCGCTGTTGACCACTTCTACACCACCGACGAAGCCCAGCGGAGCAATGCAATCAATAATCTAGGGTTCAATGACGAAGGTATCGCAGGGTACATTTATCCTTCGACTTTTCAGCTCTGTGGTAGCGTGCCGTTCTACCGCATGTATCAGCCGACTACACATGACCATTTTAAGCCACCGGCTCCGGTCAGTTACAGGGTCCGCTGCGGCTCTTCCTTTTGCCATCATCGAATTTCGCTCTCCTCATTTCCCGTGAAATGGCACTCATCTTATTTGAGACGACCCTGTGCTGACAGAATCAAGAATTTCTCTTACATCATCGACATCCTTTGGCCAATTCACGACGTTCTGAAATGCTCAGTCTGGATCCCACTCCGAAATATTCAGCGCGTCGAATTGAAGATGCATACGGATCGGTCATGGGCTACCATGTCCTTACTTTTTGTAATGAATGAGACTGGTATCTCATCACGTTTGTCCTGGTGTTGACTCACACCATAAGATAGCGAATTCGAACAGAGCCGCATGGACGACGTTCGAAATTCTCTTGCCCAAGCCGTCTTATCTCACTCTGTATACACGATCGAAGGATTGAAGGAAGACATGAAGCATGTACCTACGCGTGCGAACGTGCCGGAGGCTTACATTCTAGCGCTGCTGTTGGATCCCTACTTTTCGGTGCACCGCATTGCTGCGTACAGCCGTAGCCGGAGACCATTCAATTCGATGGGCGCCTTTTTCGAGGTGTGTCTTCCGTAAGTGTTCTATCTTTTTATTCAATCTTCTGATCTCACATGGTCCTTGTATAGACCACGGCAACCTTGGCTTCGTTCTTCATAGCTGCCAGCTTCAATCTGTCAATTTACTTCACGATCGTGTCAAATCTGCCTTAAAGTCAAACAACACGTGACTACGACGCGAAGACGCGTTTTTGGAAACTTGAAAGGGCGTGCCACCCAAGCTCCACCGTGCTTGCACTAACGGAGTACGTTAGCATCCCTTTGGAAACGTAAATATTTAAAAAGTCTTTAAAATTCTAATAGACTCAATGAATGAATAGGCGTGTAGCTGTGTATCGAAGACGAATAAAACTACTGGGAACAAAATAAAAACCAAGATGCGTATTAAGAGCGGAAAACGCCGCAAGTCTACTGCACAAGCTCTGCAGCTTCCCGCTAGCCAAATAAAATTAGATCCTTCGATTCGATTAAAAGAGAGTGACTTACTGATCCGCGAATAATGTTGCGCTTAGCATACGAGTCCCCGGGAGCGGGAGCAGCCGCCGACGACGGCGACCTCTTCTTCCTCCCATTGTAGTGTGTCGCAGTTGACGGACACCGCGAGTCTTGGCCGTAAGATCCTTGGCCGGTATTCTAAGGACCATCAGCTCATAGGTCCACACAGATAGAAAAGCACCTGATGATACTCACGACGTAGTACTCGCATGCATGCGTCCCTACGCCATAGCCCGTGCGATAACTATGAAGGTCTCTCTAAGTAAATGAACCAACAAATGTTTTATCGAAGCTTACGTGCACCCAAACATCGAACCCGAGTAGGGGGGAGAATCGCTGCCCCAGCTGACCTTTCCGTGCCCGTATTGATCATTATCGGGACACAAATAGCCTGTCCACGGTGTGGAGGACGGCTGCGAATGCCCGCCTCCTCCGTACCATGCATCCGCAGCAAAGACAGCAGAGACCAATGCGAGTACGTGAACAAGAAGCCGCATTATTGGGTGAAGAGAGGTCGATAGGAGGAGCGACGGGATTCATTTGGCCAAGCGCTAGCCCTTTTTATGCACGGTGCAGTTATTTTCCGAGAGCACCGCCCTCTTCCAAATCTTTTTTTACAAACTGCATTTTTAGCGACCGCGTGTTGTGCCTGCGGCGTTGACGCGGAGGTGTGGATGCTGAAGGCGGCGTGCGCGCTCTAGGGATGAACTGAATAATAGGTCATCGATGCTGACTGAGCAGAGCCCGTCCTGCAAATACGTCTGCGCACCAAGTCGTGCAAACCCGACGATGCTGATACAGCTGAGTGGTCACGATTGAAGGTAACATATGGAAGGTGGTACGGCAACCACAGGGAGCTGAGAAAATACGCGGCTGTTTGGCGGCAAGCCATATGGTAGCAGGGCTGGTTAGTCGCTGACATAACGTACATCATGGCAGGAGGGTAGGCTAGGCTAATGAATCTCCATTGAATGAAAGTCCACAATCAGAAGTTAAAATTTGCTAGAACTTACATTCAACCTGTTTCTTCATTAAACGAGATGATAACCGGCGCGCGATATGTAGATATTATGAAATTGAAGAGACTTCGAACCAGGTTTGGCCGCTTGGGTACTTTGAGGGGGTATAACCTGCGATATCGCTGGTCAGGGCCAGCGCTCAAAGGAAGAATGACGGATAAAGACTCTACAGGATTCCAGGGCCTTCAACGCGTCAAGGGTCTTGAATAACGACATGGGCTCACTATTACCGCTGTAAACATATGCGAGGAATTCGGATGAACGAAATAGCATTGTGATGGGAATGTTAGCTGAAACGTACCGGGGGGCAGAGGCCTTTGCTTAGGCGACTCGGGGAAATTGCTGGTTATAATACCTGTGCTGGGCATATCATTTTCCCGAAGTTAGAGCTAGCTCATGTGGAGAAGTATGGAGAAGTACATACAAGAAAGTTATATCTCCCTCCCGAGTTCCACGAGGGCCGTTTAACTTGGGCCTATTCAGTAGAGCGAAGTGTGGTATTGCCTCGAGCCTCAATCTTTATCGGAATACAATGAAGGGATTCCGTAAATACGTGCTGCAACAACAGGCAAGGTCGCGCCGTATTGACTCGCATGTTGGAGTATGTTGCCGTCGAGGAACAAGAAGACCAAAAAGAATCTCGGTCCGAACGCTGCGGAACGTTGGGCCAGGGCTCGGGGCCGAGGCGCAGCTGGTGTTGACAGATCATTGCAGTCTGAAATAATTAACCAGCGAAAGATCGTTTTTTGTTCTTCGATGGCGTCCAAAGAGACGGAGCATCACTATCTTGAGCGCAATGGTCGGCAAATGTGCTTACAGCTTGGGCTTATTTTGATAATTACAGCCAGTGAAGAGTTGAGGATGAGAACGCAATGGATGACAAGCGAATGGCTGCGGACGAGACAAAGACTCGCTGGGAAGAAGTACATCCAGTTCCAACTCCTGAACATGGAGGTATGTTGCGAAGCCTCGGACCGGGAAACCGGCAATTAAACAACTCCGGTAATCCCCGTACCGGCTTTCTTTCCACCGTCCACCGCGACGCGCGTCGCGCTAAGGGCTTGTTAAGACGTCCGCTCTATATATACCATTGGGTTGGAGATCCTGTCTTGTCCTTTCTTTATGTAACTTCATCTTCCTCACTTTCCTAACCTCATTACTCATTATGAAAACACCCACACCATTTTTCTTTATTTTTGGCAGTCATGTTGATTTCAAACTCGGCAGTACAATCGGCTCTTCTGTTCAAGGACGCCGTGCGTCGCATCAGCACACTGTAGGGTCCTGTGATTGTCCAAGGGCGACGATAAACCCTTGCTGAGGTCCCCTACAGCGATGGCCACGCTGTTCGTGTTCTTTTAGGCAGGCATGCCCTTTCCTCTTTTTTAGTGGTGCGGCCATACTATACTGTATAAACTTTCTTTTGGGACAGTCATGACTCGAAGACACTGGAGTTCTCGTGACTACTTATTCATCTCCTTCCTCCAAAAGCAGGAGATATTCAGACGCTTTGCCATCAACGAATCTCAGTCTAATTTGCGCTATATAATCACAACTCACGAGCTCACGCAGGGTGTCACTTGGCCTCCTCCTCCCCGGAATCTAAGCTTTCCCGACGTCTAGCATATTCGGATGGCAAATCAACTTCAGAAATCGGCGGTCGACGCTGAAAATTCACCTTGACATGTAAGTGCGGATGAATTTTGAATGGCCTTTTGTCCCTTCAAGTATAGCATCCATGGTCAGAAGGTCACCGGAAGCACCGCTCGGTGAACCGACGCGAACAGATTTTTTCTGCTGAGGTATCTTCATCTCACCTGGCGATGAGGCATGACCCTACCGCCCGCTCAAATTGAGAAACTACGTCGGTCCTACATTCTTTCGAATCTAAAGGGAAGTGTTCTAATCGGAGCGTGAACATCTTGACCTTCTCGTCCAGCATGTTGATCTTCTAGACACGTCACTGTGACCGAGTGAACGCTCGAATACGTGGCTACAACGCTTATCTGATCGCAGATTTCGCTCGCTCGCCGCGCTCCAGCAGGATTTTAACGCCATGGATCAAGTCGTGGGCATCTTCCAAAAAGCCTATACTAACCTCAAATCAGATCCTGACCTCCCTCATGCTGCGGTCAGTACTTCCTATACATCCCTTCCCTCTACCCATTTCTGATGTTGTGGACTAGCGTTTCGCCACTGCCGCAAAGGATATAGAGGCAGAAATTCAAAACGCCATTCCCGAGTGCCATGTACGCTTGTTTTTACATTGAGTTATTCACCTTTTTGACGAATCCCAATCCAGAAAACAATTGGGCCAACGCCGACGGACACTTAAAGCCCTACTGCACCCCAGCCCCGTCGCAATGATGCGAAAATTTAGTCATCCTCCCCGAATTGGCATTGGGAATTGGGAATTTGGCGTCTGTCCATCGCCTCCTTCCATGCGCTCTGCGGCTCTGTATAATGGGTCGCACGCAATAGTACAGAACCGGGGTATGTACACAAGTTAGATTTGTATGAATACAAGTTACTTATTTCGATGATTGCATATATTTACAATCAAGCATTAAGTACATGGGAATCGTTATTTTCTCTTAGCTAACGCAACAGAGCCAACGGCGCAGGATGAGTACATGAAAAATACGTAGGTAAGCAATAGACTGCCCTTCTTCCGCCTCCCCGTCTTCCCCCCCAAAATATCATAATAATAATAAGGCAAATCCAAAACAAATCCAAAAAAAGAAGGAAAGGACAGAATCGGAAATAAAAATGTGATGAATGAGAACGAAACAAGCAAAGATGGTCGTTTGAGTTGTTCCGACTTCCGGGAGAAGCAAGAGAGAAAAAATCAAAGAAAATAGATATTACATGTAACTACACCGTTAAGGAATAGATACAGCGCCGGGAACTGTCAACGACCAGACTGATTTACCAAATCACTGCTTCCTTTTATAGGAAGTACGGTCTATACGATGCCGACTTTAGATGCAGGAGGAAAAAGCGGGCGGACGGATAAAGATTCCACAGGATCCCAGGGCCTTCTACGCGTCAAGGGTCCTGAATTGTAGAATGTCCCGACACAGGCTCGCTAGCACCGCGGGAAAGGTATGCGAGGGATTCGGATGAACGAAATAGCATTGCGATGGGAATGATAGTTGAAACACACCAGAGACCGGGTGCCTTTGTTTAGGAGACTCGGGGAAATTGTTGGTTATAATACCTGTGCTGAGCATATCATTTTCCCGAAGTTAGAGCTAGCTCATGTGGAGAAGTATGGAGAAGTACATGCAAGAAAGTTACATCTCCCTCTCGAGTTCCCCGAGGGCCGTTTAACTCGGGCCGCTCTTCAGTAGAGTGAACTGTGGGATTGCCTCGAGCCTTGATCTGTACCTGAAGACAATGAGAGAATTCTATAATAAATAGGCTCCATACAACATGCTGTAACAACAAGCAACACCGGTATTGTATCGCATGTTGGAGTATGTTGCCGTCGAGGAACAAGAAGACCAAAAAGAAACCCGGTCCGAATGACGCGGAACGTTGGGCCAGGGCTCGGGGCCGAGGCGTAGCGGACGTTGACAGATCATTGCACTCTGGAATAATTGACCAGCGAAAAGTCGATTTTCGTTCTTCGATGGCGTCCAAGGAGAGGAGACGAGGTATCAAGATTTATTATCCAGTGTAATGGTTAGTAAATATGCTTACTCTTGCTTGCGTTTATTTTTGATACTTAGCCAGCGAAGAGTTTAGGATTAGTCCGTAAAGAATGGCCAGAAAACGACGAGACGAAGAGCTGGGAACAAGTTGAAGTACATCGTGTTCCAAGTCCTGAACATGATGATGTTGGTCAATGGTGGTGGTCGAATCCTCGGGCCGGAAAACCGGCAATCATTAAGCGCCTCCGGTAATCTCCGCATCGGCTTCCTTTCCACCGCGACGAGGCTTGCTAAGAGGTGCCAAGTTGTATCTATGCCATTGCACAGGAGATATCTTTCTTGTTTTCCTGCATTCACCTACTCAGCGCTAACTCACCGTCCCAATCCCAATCCTACTACCCATCACAAACCACCAATACCATTTTTCATCTTTTCCAGTCCAATTTCAACCGTCGTGTCGATACCGAACTCGACAGCTACAATTGAATTTCTGCTCAATAATCGAATGCCGAATTTTAATCTAGCCATTCATTGTAACGGCGCATGCGTACGGGCCTGTCATCATCCGAGGGTCACGATCCTCGACACCTGCTGAGATCACCTACAGCGATAGCCATGCTGTTCATATTCTTTTAGCCAGTTATATCCTTTCCTGATCCTTTCTGGTGCAATTCTCAGATCTCGGGCGACTACTGATTCATGTCCCCCTCCAGAAGCAGGAGATATTCAGACACCTTACCGTGAACGGATCTCAATCTAACTTTGCGCATAACTCACGAGCTCACGAGGTGTTTCACTTCACCTCCTCCTGCCCGGAGTCTAAGCTATCCCGACATCTAGCGTATTCGGATGGCGAATCACCCTCAGAACGTCGGCAGTTGACGTTGAGAATTCACGATGACACGTTCGTGCATACAGGTTTTTGACTGGCCTTTTGTCCCTTCGATTTTAGCGTCGATGTCTGAAGGTCACGGGAGGCACCGCTCAGTGAACCGACTCGAACGGGTTTTGTCTGCTGAGGGATCTTCATCTTACCTTGTGATGGCTATTGCCCCGACTACGCGCTCAAATCGGAGAGGCCACGTCGGTCCTACATTCAGTCGAGTCTAAAAGGAAGTCTTCTAATTGGAGCGTGACCATCACTTCCACCTTCTCATCCAGGACATTAATCCTCCTCTGACGCATTCGAAGATTGTAACCCCGTGAACGCTCAAATGCGTGACTATCCTGAAACGCTTCTCTCATCGCAGATTTCGCAGCCTCAACGGTATAAAATGCCTTGTACGACGGCTTCAAATCTCCAGCAACTGCACCCACCGTAGTCGTACTAACTAAAGCCCAATATGTTCTCTCGCATTCTCGTACTCTTTCCCCTCGTCGCCTTTGCCGTTGCCAACCCTCTTGTGGCTCGAAGCGATATCTCCGCACTCCAGCAGGATTTCAAAGTCATGGAAGAAACCGTCGTCGACATCCAAAGTGCCTGCGATAAATTCAAATCTACTCCCACCCAAACCAATGCTATGGTCAGTACTTCCTATACATCCCTTCCCTCCACCCATCTCTAACATTGTGGACTAGCGGTTCGCTGCTGCCACTCAGGATTTAGACAATGAAATCAAAAAGGCCATCCCGGACGTCCCCGTACGCCTTTCTAAATCACTGGGGTATTAAATTTCCTGACGAACTTCAATCTAGGACGAAGTTGTATCCGATGCCGACGGCCAGACGATTTGTACTACTCTCGAGGATTTCTTCCCCAAGGTCCTTTCGGCCTTGGATTGTCTCATCTCCGCCAAGGGCAGCTTCGCTACCGCCGGTGTCCCTGACTCGGCCGTTTGCTCCATTACCAACAGCCTTAACGCGGATAACTCCAAGTTCATCGGTTGCCTCGACGCGGCTTGCCCGGTATGTTGTTTCGCTGATATTTTGCGAACCATATGGAACTCACTATGGGTTTATATAGGACTCTGCTAAGGGGTGTGCTCAGGAATTGACCACCGAAATTGAAGACAAGGCGGCAGAGGTCAAGAAAGCATACAGTTGTTAGAAGGCGACCTTGGATGTTGGTGTCTATGTAAAGGTTTATTAGGCACCTGGTTCGAATTATGATTTTCATCGATTCGCTTTTCTCGTATCTGAATAAATACATTTCGACATAGCGCTTGTCAACAAATTCACAATCCCTCTTGGTAATCCTAACTCGGCTTCAGGACATCCTCACTGCGAATCAGGCTAATTTTCTAGTATTTGCCCACTCATTTATTGGCCTGACTGCGTATGTACTTCACAGACATCATCTAGATATCGGAGAAGTAATCGTGGCCAAGCGACCAAAAGTTGACATCGTCATGGCTGGCACGATGACGGAGCTCATTGACGCTGCTATTCTTATCATCAAGATCAACCGTCGTGAGGGGTCGCAGGAATTCCGAACTCGGCAGATGGTGTAAACGAAATTTGCACCACCCGCCTCAGCTACTAGCGTCTTGTCAGGGTGTATACTCGCAGAACTAGTGTCTGTACATAAAGCAGTCACAAGTGTACCATTTTGGAACAATGAAATGGAGCTTATCGCAACAAAACGGGCACCAAATACTGGAATGCGACGTGCCTGACGTTGCTTGAAGGTTGGTCGAAGCTGCCGGCCAGGTACACGCTTGACAGACTGCCAATTAATGGAACACAAGAAACCAGATGAGATAAGTATTCGTTAAAGGAAAAAACAGACTAGGCAGTTAGGTATCAATGCCAGGGAGGGTCATAAGGTGCGGAAGACGAAGTCTCCGGACGATTAGGGGAAAATAACGGTCCGTAGGGTGTTGGTGGCTGCATGTTGCTTGGATTATCGAACGTAGGGTACGCGTCAACGGCGGGGAAATAGCTGCCGCTGCTATATCGTGTGTGCCGCGCTTCAGGAGTTTGTCGGGGAGAAGGAAGAGGCTGGTATGGCCTGGGCATCTGAGCAGTAGAATCGGGACTCGGGGACGCGCCACCAAGTAACGATTGAGACTCAGTTGCGTTATAACTGTGATGCCTCGCATGTCTAGCCTCCGACGGTGCTTGGTTGGGAGAATACGAATGATACGGAGTCACTACCGGCGTGCGCATTGAGCTATTCGTCGTATCCGAAAGAGCGAATGAATCAGAGGATATGAACTTTCCATGCTTGCTCTCCAAGAACGGATTTTGTACCGCAAAGAAATCTAGCGATGGTTCCCGCATAGTCCTCCATGGGTTTCTGTGTCCCGTAATGATGAAGACAATACCATTCCACATTGAAGAAGGAAGTTGCCGTAGATACGATCCTATATCAGCTCTTCTCTTCCAAGCGAGAACGCACACCGCATAAATAGGTTCGAGGGCGACTGTAGCAGCAAGAAGCTAAGAATTCAGGCAGATCAATAAAATGATAAAACACGGCGTACGAAATTACTCGCCTGGCCGAAACCGAGAGGATCATAGTTAATTCGTGGTTCATAAGAGAGCGATTCGTGAAAGCTTGCGAGAAGCTTATAATAATAGAAATCCATGTCTACGATCCATATCTTAAGCGTCCCCGCCCAGCACATGTAGCCAAGCGATATGCAAAGAAAAATCGTCCAAGGATGTGAGCGCATGATAACAATCCTGAAGTCCTGATATCAGAGGCAATGCGGTGAGTATTTGGTGACCGTACTGACCATTGGGAAACAAAAAAGGAGCGAAGAGCGAACCACGTTGTCTGAATCCATCGGAAGCTATGCCAAGGAATCACTTTCTTCATATGCCTCCGATATTCATTGCGGATGTCAGAGAAATGGCGAAGGGCGTAAATTAGATAGAATAGGGGCAGCATCGGGAGGAAATAGATCGTTATCTCCAGCGCTTTTGCAGCAGTAACGGACCGATAGAAAAACCATCCAATAAAGGTGGGTGACGCACAAGTCTCGCCCTCGAAGACGTTGGCGAAATATATAAGGAGGTCCAGGACGATCCAAAGAACGAGCATAAGCGTAGTGAGGGTGCCGACCATGATTTTGGATTTTCCCAGACGCTCATACAGGGTATTCCTTTTCTTCAGGCAAACACGCAGAGTGGAGTATAAGAAATAGATGGAGAGGGGGGACACGGTGATAGAGAGTGCGAATTGCGCGTCGGCCATGGACAGGTTCCCTCGCGACATCCCGATGAATGTGACCAGCAAGATGCTGTACACCTGCAGGAGCACTACGCCCACAGATTCCGTCACTTCATCATGCGACCACTTGACCAGGATAGCTACAGGACGAATCAGCCGATGAACACAGAGCGTAAACCAATTACGCACCTAACATGACGTTCGCGATGAAAGCTACATCCAGAGATCAAGTTAGTGTTAGGGCAATGGCAATAGGTGATAACGCACTAGAAAGCCTGACTGCATACCCTTGCATGTCCGGATCGCGGTTGCTACGAGCAACACAACTAAGGTATGCGGCAGCCTCCGCGAGCTGCGGACTCATCGTCGAATTTGACATGTCGAAAATCCTACGAAAATCATTGATTAGATCTGCGAAGAGAATTTCCATGGAGCCTAATCTGCGCACCCTTATCCAGTCGAGGAATATGGAGTAAGAGGAGGAAGCAGAGCAATAAAGGAGACATGAGCCACCAGGGTTATATATCGCGTGCGCCAAGCTTCAGTGAAACCGTCAACGTTGACGCCTTCGACGGGGAGGCTTCTTGGCATAATCGAAGTTGAATACAATGATCGAATCCGGTGCAAAACGGGCGGATGAACCCATTCATGTAAAAATAATTAAAGAAATAAATATTTCTCAGACTGGTTTGACCACAGCCTCCACGGGCGACTCTGAACAGTCCTCAGAGTCAAAATACATGAACATTTGGAGATTTCGCCATCACCGTGTAGCGTTCGAGGCGTCCGAACGGCCCTAGGGTTCCCGATCAGCTCTGAAGTGTTTTGTCTGCACTGCTGCCTATTGTCCAAAGCGAGATACAACGAGACGAGTCATGGCCATTAGGTATATTGAAGGTAGCGTATGTTGTAAAAGATACAAGGTTACTTACAAGTAAAATTATGCTAACATGATCGCATCTATGGTTGCTCTGAGACATTTACCGACGTTTCTTAGATGAAGTTTTTGGTGCAGATCGGTGTACCACAGGCTGTGCCCTCCTAGGACGTTTGGGATGTAAGGCACTGCATCGCTGGAAGTGCCGGGGCAAGTTACACCTGCGGGCTTGTAGTACCAAACAATATGGACAAAGCGCCGAACGATGGCAATGCACGTCTTCAAAGTGGTGTGCAAAAGACTGAGCCGACATCTTCTCCCCCGAGCACTGTATATCGGATCCTTGCGGTAGAAGGCTTCGGTCGCACTGAACTTGAGGACCGTTGCACATTCCTTTGTGAAATTTCTTCATGTGTTCGCGGATCGTATAGCCAGGGAATTCCGTGCCACATCCAAGAGGGCATTTGTGAGTGGTCTCATCCGGGAGATTTTCGTAGTAGAATACTTTATCAACTGGAAGGTTCAGTTTTTGCGCCAAAAGCTCTTGATGTCTGGGGTCGAATTCAGCTCTATGGAAGCCTTCAGGACTGACAAAATAACGATCAACGTGGAACCAATGAAGGTATAATGGAAGCCTACCATGGTAGGATGTCTACAGAAAACTCGGAAGAGACAGAAACAGAGGAGGATGCCACAGAAGCGAAGTCATCGTCGAAAGATCCCGAAGAGGAGGTCGAAGAGCTGTGCAATTATTAAACACTCTCTGATCAAACAAACTAATATCACTTACAGAATGCCTTCTGGATTCATTTCACTATCCGAAAGCGTATGTGACATTTTCTGGGAGGTACGAGCGCTACCGTACCGATGATAGCGAACACTGACAATGGATTAAGCGCTACACTGCGGGTTGTAGTGTTGAAGACGTACCTGGGAAATCTTTTGATTAATTGTTCTTGAAAGAAGCTGAACATCAGAGTTAGACAGCAGGTTTTCGTGTCATCTGAGACTCAAGGACTAACGAAGACGACAGTCCGATGAGAGCTGGCACAGCATCATATGGAAGTGAGGGCATATAGTCGTGATTAACGAGGTGGAACAAATCATTTGAGCAGGGGCTAATATTCCAGTTAGTAATCCTGGATTCTTGAATTCAAGATAAGTGCATACCGTGGGTTCTCGATGTGGGTATGGGGCCTTTCCACACCAGCGAATAGTGAATTATCCTCTCTGATACCAATGTGAGCGGGGTTGGAACTGCGATGAGGCATTCAGCACCTACTGGGTCTCCTCAGTTCCGTAAGATTCATCGAGGAAAAGGCTTACATGCGTTTTAGCACATGTTAAGCAGAAATAATTTAGGTACTCACCTGGCCGCCTTACTCAAACTAAAGACACTTTCGTTACCAGCCCGTAAACCATTGACTTTGGTAGAAAATCCGCGTCCATCAAAGTCGTTCGTCCACGCTACAGGTGCGCTTCGCTATTGACATCAGTTCCTCACCATTTGAAACATCAATGGATACGAACCTAGAACGCTGAGCACCTGGCATAGAGCTGTCGCCACACTGGAGCTCTCTCGAATAGAAGCTAAGAATGCGGTGAGCTTGTCTACAGTACTCTAAGAGTTTTCCTGAATGCTCACGAGCTTTGTCCGACAGACATCTGAGGATCTCCTCGATAACCGAAACGATCTCTTACACAAGACGGTAACACCAGATCGTTGTTCACGATGTCAGTGCCATTCGTGTCGAATTCGGTCCAGGAGGTTTGTGGGAGTTCTGGAGCCTGGGCCGGATTCATAAAAAGACTTGACAATGGCTCAATAACTTGAAGGGCTTCTGTACGATCGAATGGTGGCTTTGAAGATAACACGTTGAATCTGGGAAATAGGTCAGGAATGATATATGATAAGAATAAGGCATCCATACACGCTGTCGAATTTTTGAAAAAGATCCCCGGGGATAAGCGATTCATCACTGGGGGAATTATTAGCACGGTGGAAAGTAGAAACCTCGGAAAGCTGTACGTTGCATATGCGAGAGGCTTGATATCGTCGTCACCAGTTAACCTAAAGTGAGTATTAGTACGCATTACGCATTGGTAGGAGATAAGATCCCCACAATGTATCAGTCATATCGCAATGAAATCCACTAGAGGACGAGGTTGGATTAGATGAACTAGGTGTTGGCAGATTAGTCAGTGGCAACGAGATGGAAATTGTAGAACGCACTGAACGTCTCCCCCAGTCCAGGTGCCATTAGAATCCATTCCTGGGGTAAACATGAAGGTGCAAACGATGTGTCGCCTGAAGAAAAGAGCGAGAGGAAGAAGGTATCATGCAGGGGCTGCCTTTGCAGACTTCACATGAGTGCACTTTAATAGGAAGTGGACGACGTTCAGCAAGCTTCGGTGTGTTCGGTGACAATGGCCAGTGACGAGAAGCAGGTTCAACGCCGTCGCTTTGTTGCGCATGTGACTGATTCAATGGGTCGAACTATAGAACAAGTTATTCACGATCACGGCATAAACGCAAACAAAATGACGTCTTCAAGAGGTTATCTTTCCTACAATAGGAATTTCTTCTTCGATACACAGAGGCGACGGCCTGTGGTACAGCCAACTTCAGTAATGCATAAAAGAATATCTAACACGGAATGCGTCACAAGTCTTTTGGAAGAGTCGTCTCATAGGCATTGCTGTCCCCGATGAACAGGGCCTGCGACGAGTACGCGTGTCAGTCGTGGAGATGTTATTCACTTAGAACATGGTGGATGAGCTTTCAGCTTTAATTCGTAGAAGGAGGTGTCGCTACAAGACACGTTTAAGTTTATAGTAGAAGTTTTGCTAATAGACAAACACTTTTATGATGCAGATGTATCATCCAAGTTGCATCGCGTCAGATGGGAGCCGCGTTCACGCGTTTCTTTCTGCTTTATTACGCGTAAATCACGTATCCTCTGCTATAGAAGGTCAGAAGAGGTGTTTGGTACCAGAAGACACGTTCCAACTCATGTCGTGACGGTTAACGTGAGCGGCGCGTTAAATATAGGCATATTTTGGCGAAACGAACCTTACGAAAGGAATTGTTTGAGACTTGTGATAGTACCAGATGAAGCGTTGAAGGCGGAGATGTAACCGCACCAACATGAGACGTGCTTAGCCACCTTCTTGGGGATTAGCTATAGGTGCAAATTAGGAATGGGATGGGTTGTCATGGCACAGATGTCCAAGGCCTCAGGTCTGTGAAACCAATTAGATACATGATATGATGCAGCGAAAATGTAGATTCTGTCTTCTAGATAAGATCAGGGTGTCCACCGAAATCAGGGATGAGGCAACCAAAAGTGACGTAGATGGCGCAAAGCTCGCCGCGATGACACAGGCTCTTGCCTGTCAAGAAATAAGACAAAAGAAGAGGCCTCAACCAAGACGATCTACGCAACGCAACATTGAAGCAATCAGACAAAGTGTGGACGACATCAGGAAAGACATACCTACCGACGACCAAATATGGTCCTCGATTCGAAACAAAGATATCACGAGGACTGTTCACAGCTTCCTCTGGATGGCCATACACAATGCATACAAGTGCGGACGATACTGGGAGAACATTCCAAGCTATGAACACCGAGGAAGATGCGCTGTATGCAATGCGGAGGACTCACTATAGCACGTACTGCTAGAATGCGACATACCAGGACAACGATTAATCTGGGAACTCGCCCAAGAACTCTGGGAAATGAAACACCCAACGTGGCCGCGCCTAACTTATGGCAAAATCCTGGGATGCAGCACAGCGGACCTTCGAGACGAAAAGAAGAACGTACTGCACGGACTAACGAGACTCTACAGGATCCTTATCACTGAGTCCGCGTACCTTATCTGGTGCCTGCGATGTGAACGAAAGATTAGCCGAAACGACGAACCAGAACGATGGCATACCCAGCAGGAGATCCGGAATCGGTGGATCAAGCAGATCAACACTTGACTAAGACTCGACTGCGCCATGGCAAACGCAAAGCGCTACGGAAAGAAGGCACTGGAAGAAGACACGGTGCTACAAACGTGGCACAACACCTTACAAAACGAGGACAGTCTCCCGGATAATTGGGTCCGAGAGCCCGGGGTTTTAGTGGGTATAGGATTAAACAATCGTCTGCAAGGACATGATAATGATAGCTAACACTATCAGATCCGAGTCCCACACTACTGAAGATCAGTGTACCTAAGTGTATTTCCTCGGAAGTGGGCCCTCTCATAGCGGGGTGCGAACCCCCGTAACTCAGCTGGCGATAGGGGCTAACGTGGTTAGCTGCCGCTCGCCCAAAGCTCCACCAAAAAAAAAAAAAAAGGATCAGTGTCCTCAAGGTATAAGTGATGAGTAACATTAGGCCGATATCCTTGTACTTACCTTCCCTCCTATAATAGTATGTCTTGCGGTGTAGGAATAAAAGCCTTGAGGGAAGAGAATTATGACGCTGAAGGGAGCAAGGCGAATAATGGTAGGCGGTGGCGATACAATGGTGGTAAAACAGGAAGGTCCAGCGGGCCGCTCCAGTTTCGGACTTCGGAGTTATTGGGTTTGAAATTCGCCACTCATCATCATGACCATCATCATTTTACACATGTTGCGCTCGTGCTCTCTCGCATTACCATACACCATTTTCTCGCTGGCTTCACCTTGACTGGGAAATTGCAGGTTGTCAAACTTCAAACCTGGATAGTAAATCTTGATACTTCGTCTCCCTTCCTTGTACGCCATCGAAGAACGAAAAGCGATCTTTTGCTGCCAGAGTGAAATGATCTATGAACACCAGCTACGCCTCGGCCCCGAGCTCTTCCCACCATCGACGCTAGAATTGAAACGACAAAAGGCCGCTTAAAATTTTATAATCATGAATGTGTCATAGCGACTTCGCAACTTCGACTGCCGACGTTCTGAAGGTCGTTCGCCATCCGAATACGCTGTACGTCAGGATGGCTTGGATTTCGGGAAGGGGGAGGCTGAAAGAACACGAACAGCGTGGCAATCGCTGCAAATGACCTCAGCATGTGTCGAGGATCGTGGGCCTTGGATAATCACAGGCCCTTACGCGATCCACAACTGAAGCTGCGACTGCTGAAAATGATGAAAATTTATGTGAGTAAGTTCATAATGGTAATGGAATTGGGAAAGACGAGGTAGACTTTTCCAGTTCAGATAGAAGTCGTTGTAAGCCCTTTGCCCGCGGAGGAAAGGAAGCCGGTGCGGAGATTACCGGAGGCATTTACAATAACTCAGTCATCCAACAGTCATCTGCGCGATGTCATGTTTCACACGATTAATCAGCACCTTACTTATAATCAAGGTGGCTGCGATGAAGGTGAGACTTCAAGCTAGCTTCGTAAACCATGTCTCCCAAAATCATCGTCGTTTTTGGTGCTACAGGACAGCAGGGCGGCTCTGTCGTCGCTTCATTTCTCAAGAACAAAGATTACATTGTTCGAGCCGTCACTAGGAACCCAGATAGTGACAAGGCGAAAGCGCTTTCTGCAAGTGGCGCTCAAGTAGTCGCTGCAGACCTCAATGACTACCCAAGCCTCGTCAAAGCATTCCAGGTTTGTTCAACACATCGCGTTCCTTATCGATAAGCGCTAACCGTTACTTAGGGTGCGTCGGCCGCCTTTGGCGTAACAGACTTCTGGACCCTGCTTCCGACTACCGGAACAGATGGAGCCTTCAAAGGGGAGATCCAGCAGGGCAAGAATCTGGCTAAAGCCGCAGCGGCCACCCCCACGCTTGAGCACTATGTCTGGAGTTCTTTGCCATCTGCCACGGCGACCAGTAATGGTGCTGTTTCCGTTCCTCATATCGACAGTAAACCCCACGTCGATGAATACATCTTCTCCTCCCTTCCAGATCTCGCGAAGAAGACTACTTTCTTCTGGGCTGGATTTTATGCTACGAATCTCGGGTCTATACCTCCCGTAAAGCAGGAATCGGGGAAGTACGCCTGGGCCCTGCCATGTACACCGAGCGCAGCAGCGCCTATGATGGGGCTCACGGACGTGAATGTAGGCGTTTTCGTCAGTGCAATCTTGGCGAAGCCGGAGATCACTCTCCCTTCGAAGTTTGTTCTTGGGTCCGTCGAGAATTTGACGATGGGGAAAGTCCTGGAGCTTTGGGGAGAGGTTAATGGGGTCCCGACTGTGTTTGTTCAGAAGGATTTGGAGGATTACGCCGCATCGTTTCCCTTTGGTCCGGTATTCGGGAAAGAGTTGGGATTGAATATGAAGTTCTTCGAGTTTGGTATGGATGGTTGGGCAAAGAGAGGTGAGGAGATTTTGACGAAGGAAGACCTTGGCATCGAGGATGCTGCCTTGGTCAATACGAAGCAGACTTTTGAGAGGATGGACTGGAGCTCCATTGTAAAGGCATAGTCGCGTCTAAATTGTTTGCTGTAACATTACTCAATTTTTTCTCTGTCTCGCCAAGTTGTGATTGTAGTCACATTGAATAAAGGATCACTGATAATCTTAGGCATTCCCGCATTTCGAAGATTTGTCACCTTCAGATTTCACGTTAATATGCCATGTAGAGGCCATGAAAACTGCCAGGCACGGTTCGAATGATACTCTTCAAGGTTATTCTAGAATATCCTCGCTTCCTGTCATATGTGGATCCAACCAAGCGCCCGTTCGGCTTCTGAGGCATAAAGGTTTCAGAACCTTGACGTCCAGCCCTTCATCGATCATCTCTTGCATATATTTTGCTACCTCACTTCTTGTTACCGATTCTGTGAACACGACGAATTTTCGAAGACGTCGGACAGGTGCATGCCACCTCTTTTCAATCATCTGCATCACCCAGGGGTGGAACACCCTATCGTTATAATTAATCTCGATGCTCTCCAGATTTGGCAGGAAATCTGGACGGGCCAAATTCTGAAGCACTACGTCTGAGCGACGATAATATGAATAGCGCATCAATGAAAGTCTGTGAAGTGAAGGTTGATCGACTAAGAAGGCCAAGGGGCTTTCACTGCCGGATACGTCAACTGACAGGGTCTTCAGAGAACAGCCAGAACGGGAAAGAAAGGCCGAGACAGTTTGTAAGTCAACATCATAGTTATTGGAGCAAATCCTGAGGTCTTCCAATGCAGGCAACACGAGGAATTCTAGGAAAGATTCTCCGGATACGGAGAGACACCGAATTGTGGGATGTGTAATTGTCGATGGGATGGGGTCACTGCCATCGACAAAATAGAATGAGAAATGGAGCTCGACGAGGCATGGATATAATTGAAGTTGCGGGAAATCCTCTGCATATAACCAGGCAAGTGCGAGATGGGTGATATGAGATGGCAGCACAAACGATTGGAGTGCCACATCGGCACCCAGCCGTACAGTCCTCAGCAAAGGGGCGTCAAAAAAGTAAACGTCGCCCTTAAAAATATTTGAAGCAGTCAATGTGCGCAGTGCAGGAAAGGACGGCGGAAAGTCCTCATATTGTTGACCTTCAATCTTAAGCTTTGACCACCGGTGGGCGAGTTTCGTGACACGGGCCATGATATCCTTTTCATGGTTACCACCATTGGAGTACATGAACAGGCACACATTCAATGGAATGTTTCCCGAGCATTTGAGGTGCACGTCAAGAACGTCAACGGAAGAGGGGCGACATTTCTGCGGACGTAGAATGATAGATGACCACAACATTGGCGAGGAGTGAACGACGTCTCTCCACGAATGACATACATGGCCTAGAAGCCAAGGATAGCCTCTGCAGGCAAGACTGTAGCATAGACGTTTGGGGCGACAGAGATAGAAGATTTCGATAAGGACGTCTCGTGGGAGACTTCGAATTGGGGCGCGAATGGATTCAAATCGCTGTCTGGCTTCGAGCGCGACATCGATCTGGTAGCGAATGAGAGAGGTAAGGGATTCCAAGTGCGAGAGACTCTGGCGCAGTGACTGCAAGTCGCCGTCTACTGCGGTAATATTTTGGTGTACCCAATCGTGGTCGGATTCTAGGAGGGGCTGCTCCGCTCGTAGGATATCCAAGACTTTTCCGTCTTCGTACTCCAAGTTCAGCCGACGGGGTACTCCGCAGGTAGGACAGTTATCTGAGAGAAAGGGGCTACACTTGAGAATGAAAATATGAATAGACCCTGGAAGATCATACCAGTCTGCATATTTATGGAGATTCAATGTCGTTGAAGAATACGCCCTGAGTGTTGAGGATGAAACGGGATCCTAAGGAGCCTTTTCTTGGTTGATGCGATGCAAACGGGAGGTTTCTGACTTTGAAATAATTGTCAGAACTATTGCCAGAATGGCGGCAGCAGCATACCTCGAGAAAAAAACATTACAGGACTCTTTTCTCGAGAAAAATCGACAAACGGGTTTGCAGTGGATGACTAGATAAGGCAAGATGCCAGGTCGCTTGTCTTTGTTGATTTCGGCGGTCACGGTGGCGTGATCGTTGATGGGTGGTGCCGAAAATCAAATGGTCCGTTTATGGATTGCGTGTGACTGTCACGCGAACGAACTTTCTTGACTCTTGACCATCATCCTGTTTTCCTTGTTCGCTTCTCAGTACTCCCTTTTCACTGAATAACTGTATCCTGTATCTCCTACAAACTCACATGGCTGTTCTTGGAAGCCGAAGGGGGCGCGCCAACGGAAATGGTCTGGAGCGGTGCGTTGTTTTGATCCTTTTTGCTCATACTCTGCCGACACGGTATGGCAGTATGGAAACGATAGGAAAGAAACGAGACTAAGCAGCCGCTTCGATGTATTGATGCCATTGCTGTCCTCTACAATGCAACCGAAGTCAGGATTTGTCGGCGTATGTATCATTAGTCTTCGAATTTTCCGATGTCATGCTCATTACTTTCAGACTTTATCAATCCACGGATACAGCACCAGCAAAACCTCCGTAATAAGAAAGTGCATTCATACTTCGCCGCTCAATGCAATATCGACTGAAGAATGAGTGCAAACTTACCTCCGAAAATATTTTTCGCGTGCGTATTCGGTTTAGAAGATCTCAAAGGATACTGGGAAAATCTGTACGTCCTTCGCTCTTCCGTGGTTACGGTTGAATGTCTTAACGATGAGGTCGAATACAGTGATTCTATCTTTCTCATGGCGCATAGTCATCCGATTCCATTCCATATTCCCTGTTCCAGACCAAAATCGGCCTCGAATAATTTGCCTGTAGCTATCACGCCTCACTTGGATGATCCTTCAGCTTCAGTTCTGCACGCATCACCTATCCTTTCGTCTTATGTCTACCTCGCTTGGTCTGTGTTGGGTAGGTCATCGAAAGATCCCAGCATAGTACTCGCAATAGGCCGAGCTATCAATCATGCATACTTGTCCTCCTTGGCCCTTCCTGCCACTCGGATGCCCTCCGCGAGCTCCTACATGTTGTCGCGATAGCGGCAGACCAAACGATGGTTGAGCTTCACTGGAACAGGACAAGCCAGGCGGGGTTGCCGGCTGATGATCCAGGATTCGCAGACCATAGAGATGGTAACGATTTTTTCAGGAAAGGAAGTCTGGGATGTATGACCGCGTGACGTATGTGTCTGTACCTCCGATATCCACCTTTACTGGCAGCATTATAGAGATTGGTGACTCAATGAGCTCTCGAAGACCTGTAGCCATCTGCAGATCCGCAGCGTTATATCCGTATCAAAGTCCATGCATATCTCAAACGGTGCTATCTTCGTGATCGAAAAACCCTAGATGCTCGGTGGGCAAGAAAAGGCGTACCTTTTCCCGTCCTTCAAAAGATGATATTTCGCAATTCGACTTCGCACTAGTTGGGGTAGGACTTCGACGGTTGCATAAAAGCGTCAGGCCGCGTATCACGACTTCGATTTTCTACCGCAGACGTCGCGGTATAGCAGAGGATGAAGCAGTCGTATCTAGCGGAGCGATGTATGGAAGAGCCGAGTTCCTCGTTGTATTGTATGGGTTCTTGTGGTTTTTCTAAAATGGTGTGTCTTCTGAGCTCCCTGTTTGTATGTGCTGATTAGGATTACAGGATACGCAAGTGGCGTTCAGAGTGGGACCGCAAGCAGGTTCCTGAATAGACGCCATCTCCCTGTCGGCATAAGTGTCAGCTGTGCGTTAGATAACTTCTCAATATTCCTACAATAGTCTCACTGCTTATTACAGCATTTATGTCGATCGTAGTCACTGCTTGAAGGTCCACTGCGGCGGCATTTCAAATACCTCTCGACAGAGAAGATACTTCCAGTGTTCAGCACGATGAGTCCGAGGATATCGATGTAAGGTCAGCAGCAGGGTTTGAGGTACGTCCTTTGATTACTCTCAGACTGCAGTTCCTCACCGTCCGTCCATCTAGTCCAACGCTCTCGGCTCCTCTTGTACTCAACATGGTGCCGTCTGTTACTCGCAAAATTCAAGGCATATCGAGGGAGATATCGCAACATTTTTACATCACGCCCCGACACTTTCTCTATGTGACCGTCCAACAAGAGTCGCAGGTACCCTCACTACTTGCCAGACCAACATCGGGCCTTGTATACAGAAGTCTCACCAGACGCTTCTAAAGCACGCACCGCTACACTCTCATGATAAGCATGGTTTGCGGAGGATTTCTCGTCGCTGTTGTTGGATAGTGACGGGCGCCAAGGATGCACATCTGGCGCGGAAATACCATCGCCTCCATTTACCCCCTTGCCCTTTATCATCGCCGCAGTGTGCGACAAGACCATTGGGCTCAAGCGAAACTCGATTTCCGTAAACTTCGACGAGCAACGAGGTCGATGGCAGTGGAATAACTGGAATCTTGTCAAGGTACATGGCTTATGTCTGCGACTTTGGCAGTGTCTGACCCGAGTTTGCGCATAGGACTCGTCTTTTCGGAGACTGGCGCACGCTTGAAGTGTTGCTATGAAAGCGAATGCAATACGGTACCAGTCGTAGTCTCCCGGTAGTATCAGCTGCGATGGCACTGCTAGTACACTTTGGGGATGGATCGCAGCTAAACAGCGTGGTTGGGCTACTTTGCGCTAACGCAGTACCCCTGGTCTTGTTGCGGTCAATAGCTCCGTGGACTACCGCTGTACACTAGGCGTCGCTGTTTTGACTGACTCGCGAACGACGTACTTCACATGTCAGCGCTAGCGGTCACCTCCGGGAGATAGCATTTTAGTCATGAACCTTTCAAAGGACCATTATGCCGTTGACTGTGTGTATTTCTCATATTCTTATCGGATTTTTCTGACTGTTTGTGAATCAATAGACGAATGATTCAAGACTAAGGAGATTTCTCGTAAAACATGGTTTATCGACGTTCAATGTCCATCGCGCTACAGGAAAGCAGGGCATCCGCGGCCTTGTTGGCCTCGCCCTGCTAGCGACTCTGCTTATTCCAGGGGGATCCAGTTGGGAATGAGCCTCGCGTCATCAGCCAAAAGCAGCATCACAAAGGCGCTATTTACCTTCCCCTCGTGGACGATTCCATCATCTGTTTACTCCATGCCCGATGACGGAGCGGATCGTGCTATGAACGTTGTATCATTCCTGAAGCAGGACTGTGGGAGCGTGACGAGTGTGCTCTGTGCCGAACTGATAGAAGCGGGAGTTTCTGTCGTGCCTGACCAGCCTGTTATGTTCCCGAGACCTTAATCATGAACAGGTCGGCGAGAAGTTTCTTGCCCCGACTTCTTGAATATGAAGTCCTTCGCGAACGGATGGGCGGATCGCATGTTGAGCACCAAGCGGGTATCCAAGTGGTTATTTCCTATTACTTCGGTTTTTTGTCTGCCGTTTATCAACCGTTTATACTACACTATTTTCACCCGAAAAGATCCTCGGTTTCCGTCGTCAGCGGGGTCCAACAAACGTCCCGCATGAAGTCCCGTGTACCGTCCACAACCTCAACGATCAGCCCCTCTTTAATCATTGCACCCATATCAGTTTTGATGCCCACCCTTCTCCATTTCATATTAAACGCGACAACAGTCTGAAGACGCCTCGGAAGTATGTTCCACACCTGGCGCCGAACGGAACGAACCATCAGAGTAAGCAATCTCGATATGCTCCAGGTTCAGAAACGCATCAATCCTCTGGCTCGCTCCCGGGCCTCCGCGAGATTAATTCATGACTCGCAAATACTTGTTCCCATAGGGCTCGAGCATAATTGGCTTTGACTTATGAAGCTTCAGTCCGGTGCCACGAATCAGGCTAGATCATCCGAACAGATGCGAGCACGATTTCTGGAAGTAGAAATTTTCACGTTGATTTTCAATTGATTTTGTACAGTAAACACGACAATTTAGCTGAGATGGTCATATACCTGTAAAACCCCCTGCTTGAATAGTCCGGGCATATTCCTCGTCAATACGTCAGCCACCAGTCCATCCGAATCTCCATGCTCCATCCTATGCTCCTTATAAATTATACGTACTGCGTACATATCATACCGGGACGACGATAGTTCTTTATCCAGGCGACGCCACTGAGTTAAGGCATCTTTCGCTATGACCCAACTTTGCCCTGTAGCGATTGCAGAGATGGTAAGCCTTGACAAAGAGTAGCACTTCGAATGCACGAAGACATCAATCCACCACTGTAAAACCGGAATGGGCTGGAAGCCAAGGCTATTCGCGTTGTTAAGAAGAAAACCGAGCGTGCATAGAGAGGGAAGGTATAATAGATAAGGCGGGGGTGCTCGCTGAAATGCTCTTCCCATGTCGATGTGGGCAAGCAGCAGGGAATCCGATGCCGAGACTACATCTCGCAACAGATAGATGCTATCTTGAGAGAGTGCTTGGTCTGAACATTGACTGAATACTACCTCAGTCTCGGTAAGACCAAGGAAGTTGAAAGGTGATGATGGGGAGAAAAGGATACTGCGTGTCATATCTTGGGATTTTTGAAAGCAGGCAACTGATAGGGACTGGACGACGACCGATTTTTCAGGGACTGGCACCAACGCCTCGGTGTCACTATCATCATCATCGGAACGGCCAACAGTGAGCGACTCATAAAGACCAAGCCGGCTAAGGCTACATGTGGCGCTGCGTCTGATGAAGGAGTGGAATGACGAAATCGACGGAATGGTGACATTTTTGATAAATAGATTTTTCAGGCGATAGCGTGCCAACGCGGACAACAGCCCTGGGGATAGCTCCTCCCATGATACGTTTTCGAGGGAAAGGGTTACGATATTCGTCGTGAGTTGCAGGATTGATATTAGGAGGGAATCATCAAAGGTGTCTGTAACGAGCTTTTGGGTATCGAGGACGAGGCATCTTGCCGAAGATGATATGGTGGGATTTTTGAGACACATGGCGTAGTAGGACGAGATCTCTTCGGGTGAATCAAAGAAGATGGCCTCAAACAAAAAGTATCGAGTTCGAGGGAGGAAACGGCGTGATACCAAGGAGCAGGAAACGAGGTCCTTGAATGCTTCGCTAACCGGCGATGCAAACCTCACGGCGTCAATGATTGCATCAAAAAGTTCTTGGGGGAGGCATGCACCCGCGTCGCGTGCCATACGAGCACGATCTCGGGTCAAGGTTAGCTAAAGATATACTAGTAAAAAGAAAAACCTAACCTAACCGTGGCTCGCTCCGAAAAATCTACCAAAGTAAGATGGTGTACTAGTGATCACGGTCCCGGACAAAAGGAACGGTGCTCAGTCTGACTGCAATGAAAAAAGAAGCCTAGGTTGAGGCCTGGGCGGTAATGGGCGGTATCAATGGCTCAAGATTAGTCGCATGAAGCCCACGGCTGGAGGTTATCTGGAAAATGTCGTTATGATGAGAGAAAACTCCAAGAAGAAACCGGCAAGGAATTGTACCGGGATCAGCGGATGGAAAAGGACGCAGCAACAGAGCACGAGGAAGCGAACACAGACAAGCTGGCGGGAGTAAGAAGGCAACCTTCCGGGCCGAAAAACCCGGTCCAAAGAGCAACAAGATTAGGAGGTCCCGCCTCAATGTTCTAGTCACAATTTAAGTTTGGTTTAATTTTGCAATGCAGCTAGGAACGGTCACGACTTGGATAATGGCAAAACAGTATTACCGACAGTATGTGGGCATCTTGTCGGTCGCCATCACTTCAATTTACACCTGAAATCGATGGAATCGGTAAATAATGACCATATTATCAACCATATATATATTATAGTTCGTTGATTCTGTGCTCGTAGCTCTCAACAAGCTTGCGATTGTAAGAAAATCTCTACCAAACAATATACACATGCGTCTTTGGTCTCTACAAACAAGTAGATGGTCTTGCTCACATGGTATCTCTGGCAATTTGCCTTGTTTTTTGATATACATGGTTGTCGAGAGGTTGATTCCTCATCATCGTCCTCCCCTCATCCGCCTGGTCGTCTTAGGTTGTATTTTTGATACTCGTCGCCATGGACAGGTTCACATCACTACGTGTATCCAGTGTGAAGTTTAAAATTGGGTGTTCGTCGGCTGCGAGTAATGAAAAGATATCTCGGAAGGGTGCGAACCGAAGCATTCCAACAGAGAATTTCGGTATTTGCGGACATAGAAAGAAGTTTCCCTTCGTACCGGAGCCAACACATTGTGCCCAATGAAGGTGCTTAGGGCGGGCATCAATAGTAGGGAGTTGGCGCTCAGGAACTATATGCTCCAGGAATTAAGCATCGACGGATAAAGTTGAATGTCATAGAGATATTACAATGTGTCAGTTCATCTCGACCCCATTCATGGTCCGAAACCTTCGCCTCCAGGATAAGAACAAGATTATGTACGCAACATCCATCGTTCATTGATACCACTAAATTTACAACAGATTTAATCAATACTTCAAAAGTATATAATTCCGTGTGATTGTCCAAAATTTCGAAGCCACACCCGATTCAACAACTCAAATATCCGCTCCGGTGATCGTAAAGTTCTCACTCCAATTTCCTGAGTCGCCAAACACTGGCGAAGGGGTCAATTATAACGCACAGATCATTAAAGGAATAGGATACGCACAAACTAGAGAATAATCATCTCCTTGAACAACCCAAGGCACCGTTATCTCGAATCTACCGAGCAGAATGTCAAATCCTTCCGCAAGGATTACTGTACATTTCGTTCCTTATATAAGTGTACACCATATCGATGAAGAAAGCACAACGTACGAGGAGTGGCTATATTGTCCTTGCGCAGCATTATGATGCCTCTGGAGTTTGTGATATTCACTGGTGCATTTGAGGTGTCCCTGTGCACTATAAGCGAGGTTGGTAGAATCGTCAGAGAGAGAAATCCTGACCAGGTAACATTGTGATGCTGGTTGATTGTCCATACAGTGCCAGAATGTGGGTACAAGATAGGTGGGACGAAGACGTCTCGCTTGTCCAGGTTGACAGGGATCGCGAGCACTGTTGTGAAGACGGAGAGGAAGGCAAACAGGAGGGGCGTGAAATTCATGATGGGCGTGAAGGAGCTGGGTCTATCAATGATTGACGGAGAGACGAGTCCCCTCGTGCAGATACACGGTATATATACCCAAGGGTACGATGAGCCGCGTGTGAATCCGGACCGTAGATATCACCTAGCCTCAGTACCCTCGTGACGTCAGAATCATCAATTGTATGGACACAAGACAATGACAGAAGAGATCGTTGATGGAAGTCGCCACAACATGAGAGGCGGAGTGCTGATGCGGGCCTTATAGCCAAAGGACTCCAGTAACGATGATCAATGGGCCTGACATGCGTCCTTCGGTATCAGAAGAACGAACCCTGGATATGAAGCCCAAGACGGAAGTACGAACGATTATACTATTCCTCGGAGAGATTTCGGTTTACAGAGTCAACATGTGCCAGTTAGAAAATATTGGGAAATACCGAGGAGGCTAAGAACGGTGTTCATTCTGCGACCATTTTGGTGCACTAATGACGCAAAAAATGCAACTTGAAGAGCAGTCATAATACCATCAGATTGATGGCCGTGGACTTCCGCTTCATCCCCAGACGAGGCTAATAGGAGAAAATGACGCGGAAAAAGGTCCCACGGCCACGTGTCATAGCAAGGACAACACTGGAGGTTTCTACTTTTGGCTTTGGCACCGTTCTATGTTGACCGCCACCAATCACTAGCCCTCAGTACTTCAACCACATCCTACATTCAAGAATTTTGAAAGAATTACGACACCTGTAACAGCAGGTGAGCGGCTGTCCACCTATCAGTCAAGTTCGCGCAAAGAACGCGTCAAAGCCACTCGGTGGACATTGCTAAGATCTTTTCGCGTCGGATTAAAGGTACTTCCATTGGTTTTCTTCAATCAAAGTCTGCGCGATGCTAATACTCAACCTTTTCTTTAAAGCTTGCTTCCAAAGTCATGACTTCTTTGTTTCACGCTGCAGAGGCTATCCAGCACACTCTGCAGACCATCTACGAGAATCCTTCGGGCCATCTCTCTCTAGATATAAATCTTCCCTTTGCCGAAGAGAGCTTAGAGGAATTCCATGCCGACTCCTCTCCCTTGGTTTCATTAAGCGATATCATTGACGCATTATCCAAAACACTTGACAATGTGTCGCATTGCCACAAAGACCATTTGGCTACATTGATTTCCGAGCGTAGCATTTCATTCATTGAAAGACTCCGCCACTGTAAATCACTTATCGAAGCCTACTCTTCCTGTCGGTATCGTTCATCCACGTCCATCTACGGCCTTCCCCCGAGCTTCTCTCTCACATATTTGAAGAAAGTGTATCCTTAGCCCCTGGCGCGTATCCTGCTACGGCTCTGCGAATAGCGAGCGTTTGTAGGTCATGGAGAGAGATCGCACTCTCGCATACCCGTCTGTGGTCCACCATCACCATCACTACGCAAACTCAAAGTTCCTCGGTTGTCGACGGTCGCGAGGAAGTACTCCACTTGTACCTCCGTCGCTCCGGAACCCAGCCTCTTACCATTATCTTCCGTGGAAAGAGAAGTACTCTTGACCTTCAACGTCGGCCCAAGAAAAGCGGCAAGCCGGAGTGGAGCTGGGCGCACATTTTTGTGCCGCTTCTTCGTTCTCATGAGGCTCGGTGGGGTCGTCTCCGCTTATCGCGTGATCTCTGTAAGACCGGGGACATTGACATGCTTTTCGCCCCTGCAGAGGATACCCTACCCAATCTGAGCGAATTAAAGAACATAACCATTCCTTCATTGTACAGAATACCCTTCGACAGACTATCCTTCTGGGATTATCCTGCCTTCCGGAACGCACCAAAGCTGACATCCCTCGCTTTTGATGGTCTTTGCGTGGGACAAATTTGCTCCGTTCGGAAGTCGTCATTCCCCCGTGCGCAGATAACGGCTTTGCGCATCGACGTGTGCCCAGACTTGGAATCCCTATTCGATGCTATGGTCGCATTTCCAAATACACATGATCTCAGGATTTACATAGACAGGCCTCACAGACCTCATCATAGAGAAAGCTCCGTACACCTTCTACGACTCTCAATGCCAACGGTGGGGATGACCACTCAAATATTGCCCCAAGTTCAAGTTGCTAGTCGGGTGCCGAAATCGAACCTTGTTTCTTGCTTAACATGGAACCTATCTTGCATCTCCTTCGTACCACAACCATTCGGGCGCCTCCACTTCAATAACTTAGACTCAATCCTCATGATATATCACGCAGCGTTCGACGAGGAAGACGACGACCGTTCTCTCATTGGAGTTGATCCGATTCTAAACGCTGTCTCTTATTCCGCTTCAAGGATACAGCACATTACCTTTTCTGCGATACCAATCTCAGGCATGGATATCATCAGCGTCCTGCAAGCTCTTCCACAGCTTGGGTCTCTCGTCGTCCATGACCCTAATCCCAATGACTATGAGCTATCTGAAGCCTCATTGGACTTACTGTATCCCATTGATGAACACCTCCTACACCAGCTTACGGCGTCACCTTCGGGGCTACCATTTCTCCCCTCTCTCAAGTCCATTGAATTGGTTTGGACACAGGATCTAGATGAAGGCGCTGTGATGGATATGATCGAATCTCGTAGATGGTGCGAAGCTCCGTTGGAACGTGCCACTCTTGGGAAACTTGAGCGGCACATAAACCTGGCGCCAACAACGTATCAACGGCTGAGGGACCTGAGAAAGGGCGGCCTGGCGTTCTCGAAGGAGTGGAACTCGGCATAAATGACAGATGTTGGGAAGTATAGATCAATTGTATAACAACATAGGAACCGTAGCAAAGGAACGAAAATGGACTTTGAAACAAACTAGTAGAATATCGAGTCGGTAGTTAGAGGTCACAGAAATGCAGTGATTGTCCCCCATGTCCCCATCAGAAACGATATAGCTAGGACGAGAACATCAAAGCAGCCACATGTGCGTGTAATAGCCATTTTTGCTCCAATGGGGCATATCACAACAATTAAGAAGGCGGAAAAGGACCCCATCAATTCGGTAACTTGTCCGAAGTCAGGCACTATGATTGAAACAGCGACGGTCAAGAGAGTAATCGACAGACGCTGAGCGATGCACAGAAGTTGTCGACGTAGATTCCTACGCGCTGGTTTGCATTGAAGTTTGAACAACTTTTCGATTGTCGCGTTGAGCTGCAGATCGATTAGCTCCCGGAGTCATACCCATCGTTCAATGGACTCACGGGCTGTACGACCAAGGCGAATTTGGATCTGGGGGAAAGACCGAAGGTCAGTTATGGATAGATATAAAAACAGTACATCATACTTACAGTGGGCTGACTACGAGCATCCACAGACATATCTTGTTCAATACAGCGTTATAGCCGGGCGTCAACCATAGGTCTCTACTGACCTATTTCTCTATGTCAGCGGCATGTAATTGTGACGCTCAATCGGCGCACCTCTTCACTGACAGACATTCCAAACATGAAGTATCCGGCCCCACCAATCAGTAAATAAATGAAAGTCGAGAAGAACTGTGATAGTGTCAACCTCGTTTACGATCACTTTGAAAGGTGCGTACAAATGCCCAGTTGGCCATGGTATCAAACTGAGAAGGATCCTCCATATCGTGTACCAAGGAAGGAAGCACTCCGTGTCCTGCAAACTAAATTCCTGTTAAAACGTGCTGGGCAACGAAATAATCGCCCTACCCCTGCCATGAATAAACCAAATGCCTTTCCGAGATGATTCCAGCCATCCATGCCTGGGAATGTCTCGGCCGGAACCCACAAGCTTCCCGGCGCGTCAGACTTCGCGGTGCCGTCGACGAATACAACCACTACAATCAAAACCAAAGAAACGATGCCCAGTATGGACGTATATGAAAGGGCGGATAGCGGGAAGAATAGAGTGGGTATTAATCTAACATTCATCAGCGGGTAACTCAAGGCGTTGGAGAAATGATTTACATCACTAGAGCCAAGAGTTTGTAGGTAGCAGAAGAATACGTTGGAATCAACGATTCTAAGGAATCCGCGTAAAGCGTCACCAGCAACACACTAATATCACAGGACGTTATGAGCCTGACAACATAAACAAAAGGGCAGCTGACCTTAGCAAAAAGAGCTCAAGGAAGAACGCAATGCTAATGACCAAAGTCGGACGTGTACCAAATGCTCTTCGCCCGATGTCCGTGTAGAGCTTTAAATGGGGCTCAGAGCGAATGATGCGGGCGAGGATTTTGGCACTTTGATAGGTCAAGTGATCATCAATCCCGATGCGCCGCAAGGAGAGGGAGGTAAGACGAACGTGTAACAGCTGATGAAACCAAATGAAACAAGTAGAATCGTCCCCATCACCCATCCGGCATAGGCAAACGCCAGCGGCTGAGCTAGCATTCCAACCCCTAGCAAAACTGCGATGGAATTGAAAAGCTGCAAGGAAACGCATAAGCGCATGCAATGGACTGTGTAGATAGCACTTTACGGTTTGCCCAAAAGTGCTTTTCCCTCCAGGATTGAAAGATGCGATCGACGCATCAGACGACACGGTATGTGTGTCATAGGATCCAGAAAGAAAGTATCTTGGAAGCGGAACTTGGTGGTCGATGTCAGGCGAAAATACCGCTGGGCGTAAGAGAGGCGTTCGGTCGGTTATTTTAGCCGTCGGAGATGGAAGAGTAAAAGGGTCTGGAAGCGTTCTAGGAGTGGGGAGAGCCTCTTCGTATAACCCTCCAGAAAGCTCTCGTTGTAGGTCCGCGGCATGTTGCCATGAGTATTGAAAGCTGTTCCCTGCGACTGATACGTTTTCCTCCTCGCATAACGAAGCCGAATGGTTGGTTGCAGACAAGATACCGCTGTCTGTTACTAAAGTCTGAGGGGTTTGATCTGACGAGAAAATCCGAGATGAGGACTAAGGGTAGCATAAGTGGGACGAGACGACGTACAGGAGTTGATTTCGTCCATTAACGTCTGTGGAGAATCAAGAGGAGTGTCACTGAAGCTGCCAATAGACATGATGGGCCACCAATGTGGATGTCTTGTCGCATCCTTATATACGGCTCATAGGGTAAACCCAGAAGGGTATTTCAGACGCAGGCGTGCCACGAAGCTTGCTCGACCCACATTACTCGTGACTCTTCTAGAGTAGATGCAGTCGTAAGTGCACCAAAATCCCTCATCTGCTAGGATGACGCGATTGTTGAGTGACATATACCAATACCGGAACTGGAAGGGAGCTCTCACCTAAGAGAAGGGTCATCTGGTCAGAAAAGGATTCTCTTTGGCCAACTTAGCCCGACCGGCCTGCGAAATTATCTACCACAGAGCATCTAAACGGAAGAAAGGGCTGATGGACGTCCAGTGAACACAGCAAGAACGTGGCGCAGTTCCCCGAATCTTTCGGCCTTCCAAGTCCCGTTCAATGTTAACGATCATGCTTCGAATCTTATAACCACGATGCAAGAATTTGGTAGCATTCTCATGCCTTCTGGCACGCCTTGAACAGCCTGGAAACGGGTCCTAAGAATAGAGATGTATATATAGATTTCAGAGACTTACGGTGCGCACGTTCTTCGCAACAAACTGAAAATTATATATCTTTGCATCTCACAAAGTTACCGAACGACCGCGAAAAGGCAGACTTTTGGTCGCTTGGTTGTAATGAACGTTCGAGTCGACGCTGTGTGTCACATGAATCAGAAATTGCCCAGGTTCGCGTGCCATCAACGTGTCATTCGCATTGAAGGAACGGTGCTTCGAACTGAAGAGATGTAAGTATGTTTTTGTCCGGAACTCAAGTGATCGAGCAACGCACCACGACGTAGTTGTCTTGCGGCTGTCCGCCATGATCAGAGTGTTGAAATAATCTTGCAGGTGTGGAAGCATACAAGGGATCAGAGCACGAATACGGGATTGACGGAGTACATGAGGACGGCGTACGTAGTCAATCGAGTAAAGAAGAGAAAAGCGTAGCTACGAAATTTTACCGATACGTACACGTGACTGATTACCAATAAACACGCGAGCCACGAGCTCGATATCCAACACAGAGTGGGAGGTAAAGGCGGCGAATCGGCCCGTTTCGTCCACAAACTTTTCCAGCACGTGCCAATCGCTCTCGCGCGTGTCACAAACTATCACATCGCTTGGGCGTGCTTGTGTTCCAACGTGACGCAAGCGACCTATAGACATTATAGACGGTTACATAAAATCCAATGGTTGCTAAATCCAGCGGGTCCAGTCTCACCTGTATCCTCATCCCATCCTTTATCAAGTATGGCTATTAGCAACTGTCGGTAAATCATCGTAACAGGGCCCCGGAGGGGAGAGCCTGAAGAGCAGTATTTTCATAAGCGAGACAATTGGGTACAGAGAAATTCCACTCAGCTCGGTATTGATCCTAATACGAAACCACCAATACACCCATTGTTCCGCCTAATCAACGCTTTGAAAAGAAGGAGAAGGTCCGAGGAACAACGGCAAGGCTTGATGCTTCTATAAATGTTACGAATTTAGCTTCCCTCTATGTATCCCCGACAACGTAACTCACGAGGTCGAGTGCGGTAATTTGGGTGTGTCCGTTGGAACTCAGCTGACTCTGATTCGTCTATGGTCTGTGGCCGACAGGACTGACAGGCCGAAATCTCACACGTTTGAAGCCTTGAGCAACTTTCGACGACGTAAGAAGCATCTCGAAGTGCTTTTCACGCATAGTCGACTTCGAAGGCTAGTTTAGAGAGTGTTACTATGTTTTCTGGGAACGAGACAAAATTGAGCTTGCCATGCAGACGCTAGCTTGGACATTTATACCCCCTCAAAGGACCCCGATATCAAAATATCCTCGATTCTCCACAAGCTGACTTCATGCTACAGGATCGGGGACGTAGAATGATCCACCCGATACTGGTGGAACAACACACTCTTACAGACCATCACAGGCAATCGTACCACCGACGCTATGGCATGTAAAGCCGGCCATCGTGTAACTGTAACAACGGAAGAAGGTGACTGCGTGTTTTCTCAAGAGGGACAAGGTGCCGTCAGGCACGCTAGTGGACGGTGAGCATGTGTTTGGAATACAAATGCAAAGGTTCGTGATTGACCACTACAGAAATGTGAGCTGCCTGAAGAATATCTCAATTTGAGAGGTGCACACCGTTGCGTTATTATACAGGAACATTGGCAATGACCGGTTAACTGCATTAGGTGGGAGACGATCCGGGGATAATGGTGGCGAGAATATTCAGATGGCAAACGTGATATCTCGTGATCCCTAAGAAATATTTTACGTTGCGTAAAAAATCAATCGAAGCTGAGTCTTACTCAACGAAAAAGTAATGGATATCAGTGGCCCTTCGGTACCACACTGCTAGTGAAGTTTGAGCGAAGTCTGGTCTGGTCCTCGGAAATTTGACTCTCAAAAGAGCATAGTTGAAGAGTGTGCTGGTGCTCAGATCCTGAAGCCAGGTGCGCGCATATTATTATAAGAGGGAGTAGTTCGAATATTCTCAGTCATCCGAGCGCTGGCATTGTTGGTGTATCAATCAGCGCACTATAGAGTGGCCGTAGCTATTGTAATGTTATGAGTCTGAACAAAACCCACGAATAGAGCGAGTTTCATACCAGAATGAGCACCAAGAAACCGATCTTGGTCTCTTGAATTTCATAGAGCTCAGTCCAGTGCCGGAGCGAGGACTCTTGCATCCGCCCTACTCTTTGGTGGATAGGGAATGACTAACGATTCGCTGTGATGATTGAGAGTTAGGTACACTGGTTTTTCCTGTTTTCAAGGTGCTCCATTTTACAGGCATTTTTTGGCGCTCGCTACTGCCTGGTGACTCGGAAAGGGTCAACAAGGGAGTTCTTCCAAAATTGTTCTCACCAAGTTCAACGGCACCATATGACAGTAAGTCACGTTGGAATAAATGTGTCTGCATGCGCACTTAGCAGTACAGGCTAAAGCTCCAGAAGGGAATGGACGTCCTAACGAAGGTTGAAGGTTGAAGCTGCAAAGACATCCAGCGGAAAGACGGACCGCCGACCTCCGATCAACTTGGGATTTCATCCACGTGATGAGCTTGACGCGTAAGTGGCGTGGGAACAGAGCTCTATTTTCTTTCATTTGCTGGCTGTCCAGGGTCCTACTTGTTCTTTATCTCTCCCAATGTGGAATTTTGCCAAGACGCATAACAACAACACGAGCGGGATTTATCTTCTCGGCATATTACATTCTGAGATTTTTGCGCTGGAGATCGTGGCCCTCCATAAAAATATCGTTATAGTCACCAAGCTAATCATTGACTGGGCTCTAAGTAACAATCGCAGTTTTTTCCTCGTTTGAAAAGTCACATTCGCTCGTTTTCTAGGAACGAGACATCGGAAGAGTATGTCTACTCTTGGTGGACAATGGATTACATTGTGAACCAAGATACGCCACTGTGGCGTCTGGGGCAGCTTTATCGCTTAGTCGAGCTTCTTGGCTCCGAGAATACGGTGCGTTCGCCTCGTTGTAGCTCCCGAATGAAATGAACAAGGTTCTTTCCCAAGCATAAGTTCGGCAGCTGTAACACGCTCTGGTTTTGAGTGTTTGAGAGTGTCAACGTCTGTGAGGATGCATTCGACTCGCATGACTAGTACATGGGCGAGCTGATCCACGTCGTGGTTGTACGTGTACAGAGCAGGTATCCTGAAAGAAAAGTCCGGTTATCCCTCTCTATAAGCACATCACAAAACGTGTAGAACATACGGACATCAATCGCGCTTCCCCCGTCAAAGCAAACAGTCATAAGAACAAACTACTGTCTTCGTTTGAAGACATTCTCCCATCTTCATAATATTTCGTTGAGTGAGTCATTTATTCCCGTCCCTTTCTTTCACCGCGAAGGAGAAGAGCCTTCTGCAAACCGAGCCTATCATCTCCTTCTGCTTTATGCTGATCATTTTGTTATCAGTACGTCACTCTTGTACACGGCGGCTTTCCCTCGACCCTTGGTTTCCCAATAGCGTCCATGCCATCTCCTTCCCCAGCCAAATCTCAGGATGTCTTGCCCAACTTCGAACTCCCAACGACGTCCAACGTTTCTTTCAGGCAATTCTCCGAATGTCCTCAAAGAAACCATCTAGCCCCAGCTTCTAACATCGACCTATTATGGGACACAATGAGCGCCAACCAAATACACCAATTCGTCGCGGCATCGGGACCGCAGGGTGCAGAAAGGCAGATCCGCGAGAATCTCTTTCCCCCCGTTGACGCTGACGCCAAACGCTCGACGTCCTGTCCTCCACCACCACCGCCCCCAACATCAATGCCATCTCGCGATGCCTCCAAATCCAGAGACGATTATGGGTTGGCTTTGTACGGCCCTCCTAGGAGCGAAACGGAGGCGAAATCGTTTGCTTGGGCCATTGATCCTAGTACGGGCCCGGCACTGACGACCGGTCCATACAGGATAGACACTCCTGGTTGGTATGTGGGCTTGGATAGCTCGATGGTCGTCTTTGATAATATGTTCGGTCAGTTTTCTATTGTCGGCGCGTCACGGTGTGCTTATACTCGTCCACTGTATTTAGCACCTACTCCTCGCAAGCTCGAGGAATTGGTTTGGATGTGATCCATATATAACGCGTGTTTGGACGACGCTTCCTTTTTCTTCGTCTAACTGTGGGTATCATTATCACACAAAGTAATCTCATGGCTAAATAACTCACTGTTGTAGCGAAGGGCTTTGGCGGTGCATTCATTTCCTGCTATTTCGACTCGTGAATAACCTCAATAAACTCTGCTTTATGCCCAACACGAATGATACTAGCTGAAAGAGCAACAGTATTCGTGACTTTGTGTGATCTGAGAAAAGGTAAAATGTCTTCTCCGTCTTGCGCTCCGAAACATAAGATAGAAAACATGGCTTGGAGACGATAATCGCCTGCGCAACAAGCTTGAATAGCGACGCGGCGCTGTAAAACAATCCTTCCCCTCGCGAAAGGTATACAAGCGTCTCCTGCTACAGCACTAGGTGTATTCGAAGACTACGATAAAATAAATAGAAGGTTCTATTTCCATAAATATGCTATCACCCACCCTACAGCTTAGCTTGGACCTCAAAATGTCCGGTCTCCCTATCTAGCTTTCTCAATATCCCGAATAAGACATCCGCCACCTCATCCGGCGCCTCTTGCACGACCTGTCACCCCAGATTAATCATCACCCACAAACCAACAACGGCAAGACATACCAAATGGCCCGCATCAGGGATTCTCGTCACAGACGCAAACTTGCGGCCGCCGCCTAGCAAGGAGTCTTGTTTTTTCCGTGAACTGAAAGCGGCGTTGAGCGAAAGGAACAAGGTAGGGTGGAGCGAGACGTACAACATGTCATTTCTCCCTCCATAGATCAGATGTATCGGCACAACCTTGATCGTCTTGTTCAGTTCGGGAAGGACATCAACCGCCTTTTGATCGTTCGCGAAAGGCGCCAATTCATGTTTCGGCGCGCATTTGAGTGTCCAACCACCTCTGACAAGATCCGCTTTCAAGCCGTACTCCTGTAAGAAGTCGTCAGTATAAGAATAAGCGAGGAGGGACAGAACGCACGACATATATATCTCGGATCCTCGAATCCCAATAGCTCCACGGCGCACGGCCTTCGAAGTAACGCTTCGCCTCCGCCTTGGTAGGCCAATGATCCCGACGAGTGAGGATCCCCCGCTTGACGTATTTATACACGGGCGCATCCACACCGGCCATCTCAGCCGGCCATATTGTCGGCTCCACGAAAATAAATGCTTCGAAGAGCGGGTGGTCACAAAACATCGTCGCCAGAGATCTGTAAAAAGGTGAGAAGGGAGTATAGGCACACGACGAAAGCCTTACGCAGACGCAGCACCAGCTGAGTGTCCCAAAAGCACCACCTTGTTCAAGCCTTTCTCGATGTTTTCCAGGAGGAAAGTCCTATATAGATTTGCACATGCTTCGGCATAGTCAAATTCGGCTAGAGATTCCTGTCAAACCCGGCTTCAATATCAAAGGCGGTCCGCTTACAGAACTCGAAATCCGGTGCTTCGATCACCGCTTCATTCAACGTTGCAGAATCGCCGTGGGTCTGCCAATCGATTGACCATGCCTCCGACACCCTCGTTCCACCCGACTTGCTATGAGCGAACAGCCGTAGGATTGGGACTTCCCAGTGTTCCTTATCTATTGAATGGGATCATCAGGGTCGTCTAGGCCAATATATTGGAGGATCGACACGTACGGAACCCAGTGCCATGGGTAAATATCAGGATATGCCCAGGCGCGGGTCGTCCCTCGGAGGAAGCCCCATGCGGCCGATACCGTTTCGCCGCACACTTCAGCGGCTTACCAGATGAGTGCGTGTCGATGGTGAAGGTGTCGACTATCATGGCGATGGCTTTAGGGAGAGACAGAGGAGCATTGTTAGTTTAATACCAGAATCAGGCTAGTCGAACCCTGGTCTTCTCTGGTCCCGCGTCAATATGAAAATAAGCTCGTCTGAGTGGCTTCGGGTTACAGCCTTCCGTAGCGGTCTGTTGCGGTTGGGAGAGCTGAAGGCAGCGGGCGCATAGACGGAACCGTCAAAGGCCAATTGGCGCTTCCCACGCCACCCGATAACGGATAAAGTGTTTTTACGCCTCTTCACGGTTGTCTGTGCTTCGGAATGAATTAAGGGCATTCTCAGCCGAAGCATAAGGTGCAGTACGGAGGGAATGTCGGTAGCACGGAGGGAGGAATCGGTATGTTCATATCTGTGCAATCAAATGACACATCTGCAAGCATGGTTACGTGGGTCGCTCCTTCAAAGCCGAACGCCAAAACGAGCAGGGTCTATAGTCTGTAAATATGTTCACTCAGTGAACGGAGTGATGATGAAAGGAAAAGAGACGCCTACAATGACCAATGCCGAAGTAACCGAACTTCACATGCTACCGCATATAATGTCGCCATATGTTAGCAGCATCCTCTACGGTCATGCACCAGGTACCAATCCGACCAAGACTTATATGTTGAGCGGAGTCCTCAGATATTGTTCTGAAAAGGAAACGACGCAAAGATGTCCCCTGCAACAGCCGCAGCGTCTCTGGCACTATGCGTCAACCGTCTCCATCATCGTACCGTTGTCTCATTAGTAGTGTAATGAGCGGTGCCACAGGTTGCACGGAATGGGACTTGAATACCTTTTTTTCGGCGAAATGCTCCTCGAGTGGTAAAACATCAGAGCGACCGGAGACAGAGGTACTGCACAAGGATGAACCAGAAAGGGTTTGGGGGAGGTGACGATTTCTGAATGTGATGAAGGGCGTAGCAGGCGATAAAGGCGTCGATCCGTAGATGAAAGTGAGAGATCACCACACTCCTAGTTCGCCGTGACGCACCAAAGAGTGCCTCTATCGGTCACAGAGATAACCCCCGGTTGAGTCAGGGAGAACAATGAGGGGCCACTGCAACATGTTTGTTCTAGATGTCCGGCAGTCGCTGTCTGACTCCTTCAAGTCAAACCCCAGGCAATAACAAACATCGACTGGAACATCCTATAATGATGCGCATGCCTGAGAAAAGGCTTTCGACTCGGTGGAGACTTGACGTGGATGGCCTATCAGAGCGACGACGCTGAAACTGGACCACAGAAAGGGGGATACCGCAGTTCTCTCAAAGGAGGCAGGTAAACACCAGCAAGCCGCGGGATGAAAGCTACGAATACGACCAGTTAAAAAGACGTCATGAGAGTAGATATGATACTCACCATGACACAGAACTTGATTGAACCTAAAGAGAGCTATCGCTTGCTGACAGATTCTACGCTGCAGTCAGGCACTATAGGAAGCTCAAAGGTGAGCTGCGTACCTTGCGGTTCATTAGCGCCGAACATCGCCCCATGCACCAATCTTTTCGCAATGTCATCATTTCAATGATATAGCTCTAAGTATAAGCCGAAGAAGACCTGGTAATGGCTCCGTTGTATACGCTTGACTCCTACATTCCTGGCGACCGCTGTGGGTAACAGAGGGAAGGGATGAAAGGAGAGACTGATGGTTCCATGCCTGACATGCCTGATGTTCACTCTGGCCCTGAGGACGAGAAATCGTACACCACAATACGTCGTTGAGAGAGGGCGATACGTCCGTCCAAGGCAACGAATCAAAGTTTGTCGAGTCACAGATCTGTGAATACTCCTCCGAAACTTGACGAGGTGTCACCGGGGGCAGATAACAAGAAATCATGGGCCTACACGATGCCCTCTGCCAAGTGGTGACAACGAAACATACATGACCGAAAGACAGCACTGGATGCCAAGACATTGATAGATGGAAAACGAAGATAGGCACAGGACGTACGTGAAACACTTCGCCCTTTGGTATGTTGTTGAATTCCATGCGGAAGGAATTCGCAGGTCTCGGTTTTGCATAACTTTTTTCAAGATGCTGTTGTCAGGCAGAAGCATAAAGGCTCTGGGGTGGTCACTGCAACAACCTTTAGAGGAAACAATGAGAGGCCAACGTACATCAACTCACGGTGAGAATTATTTGCCAATTCCCGTGAAAGCTAAGAGACGACGCTTGTCCGAGAGCATGGCAATAAGTATCCGCAAGATATTTATCGCTGTGTCGATCGTAAGGCAACACGAATCACGCAGTATTGAGATTCAGCGACATACTACTGTATTAAATGATGCGACACTCTGGCGAGGATGTAGAATCGCAAGGATAAGAACGACGCGAACAAGATGGTGGTGGTCAAATAGGAAAAGTGTTACAGTCACAGTCACAACTGAGCCCAAAAGAGAAGTGCGTCCTTTCATCGTGCCGTTCAGCATTAATAAAGTCACGCGACTAATTCGTATTCCGATCTCAATCTCCGAAGCAAGGCTTGGTCGAGCCGTACTCAAGCCGTCCGCGTCATATCGGCCTTCTCCGTACTTCAATCACATACGCCCGTGTTAGCAACTTGAACGCCAGGCGTACAAGTCGAGACACGGATTCTCTCTAGTTTTTGCTCTATATTGGGCCAATTCTATTGCCTAAATAGTAACCTTCTGATTTCCTCTTCCAAGTCGTTCCGACCCCCGGGGTGCACGTTGCATCGACATTCTCTTCTAAGATACAAAAGCTTCGAATTGGGGTCTGTCTCTACGATCCGGTCGTCGTTTTGATTCAACGGCACGCCTAGCTGGACAATTCAACCATCGCCCCGTATCTCTATCGTCTTTTCACCCATCTGGTGCCAGCAGTTCTCTCATATCCTCGGTAAAATCTACAATTGCGTTCCCATTCGCTCTTGCTGACTCAAGGGCTTACAGATGACACAAAGTTTGGATTCACGTTTCCCGCAAGAGCTCGTTGATGCTATAATCGACGCTGTGCGAGATGCATCTCCTTCACGTAGCGATGAAGTCAAGAATCTTTCGTCGTGCTCCCTGGTTGCGCGCTCCTTCCTTCCCCGTACCCGATCGCATATGTTTTACAATGTCACATTTGCCACCGTCGAAGACATAGAGCGCTATCATGCCATGTGTCTCGCATCCCCCATTATTCCAGCCGCAGCTCGTAGGTTGGGCTTGCGTTCCAATGACACATCTAACGTCATCGACAATCCTCTCCTGCTAGCTATTCTGAAGCTTGCTAATAATATTCAGACCCTTGTCTTTAACCAAATTTCCTGGGATACGCTGCCCCAGGCAGTCCTCGACACCATTTCCTCGTATCCTCTCACCACTATAATGTTGCATGACGTCGTCATCCCCTCAATTCCATCCTTCTTTTCTTTTCTCCGAAACTGCTCCACTCGTGAAGAAATAGAATTGCTTCTTTCTCAAACACTCCGTGTTGAGAGTGATGGGCCTGGGGAGGATTTGACAGTGGAACGAATGCCTCGAGATAAGCCGTTAGTGGTTAAAAGTCTCGTGGTGAACTGCCCCGACACTTCCCGGGAAGCGATTCGCGCTATCCTTTTATCTGCATCATCGCCTTTCAATCTACAGAATCTCAGATCAACTCAGTTCCTGATTCTCCCTACTGATGGGTTCATTGCAGATGGTATTGGGACGTGGCCCACTCTTACCCTCCTGCGCAATGCAATTACATCGACAAATCCCCAAATGCTTCGAAGCGTAGAGGCATTTTCCCTCTTGCAAAGACCTCCATCTTTCCTTCTCTACCTCCCATCTGTCGAATTTCTCTCGTTTTCCCTCAGCGATTACCCATTCAACATGCTAGGCTTTCAGCCAATCGCGGTATTACATTGGTGGATCGACATCCTGATACACTCTAAGTCGTATGATTTGAAGGAATTGAAAGTGATGGCATTCTTTTGGACGGCCGAAAGTTGGATCATCAGTGACGAGGCGCTCAAGGAATGGACGCGACTGGATGACGTGTTGTCCTCGCCGAAGTATCACAGCCTAAAGCTGGTGGGGATTCACACCTCGCATACTGAAAGGATTGACGAGTCCGCTCAGAAAGAAGAGATGATCAGTGCGCTAACAGCGAGCATGCCTGGACTGGCGAAGCGACGAGTTTTATCGATACAGCATAAGGGGACTCTATTTCCAGGCATAACGTTGCCAGTGGTTTAGTTATGCGATCCTCGCTGAAATGAAGTCAACGTATGGCCGTGAATATTACTACCAGTAGACTAGTAGCTTCGCGCCGTTTGTATGGTACTTGTATATGGCTATCGACCGCCGAAATTTTAACCCTGCACACGGGTGATGGCGACGGTCAGCTACAGGAGAAGGGTCATCGGGATCAAATGTAGCAGATATGATCAGCATTCATCGTCGCAGATTTGTGTCCACGGGCTCAGAACGACTCACCGAACGACAGGCAGAAAGAATACTGAGGTTAGCAGTTGATTAGCAGATGTACGGCACCTTCGAAACTGCGTAGTGTTCACAAACTTGGACACCAAGGGAGATAGCAGAGCGAATGGAATCTATGATCAATCAAAGGCTGGACGCTGAAATTTTGAAATTTACATACGTTGGCAGTTTAACGAAAGCCTGACTGGATCAGGACATGGCGGGGCGAGAATATTTTGCAATGACCTCGAGACAGTTACTACAAAGACGGTGAAATTTTCAAATATGCGACCATTCCCAGCAAGTTAGTATAGTACAAATATACAATTACAGCTTTTCGAAAAATCGAAACCGGCTACAGTAAACTTACATGCGACTATGCATTTAAAATAGAGCTCCAATCCATCATCTCAAAAGCTTGCTTGGTACTAACCAACTGCGCGGTCTCAATCCCAAGATCTTCCCTGGTCAAAATCTTTTCATCACCTTTCGACCATCCTTTGAGCCCAGAGTCGCAGAACTGCATGTTCAGCCCCACCTCCTTGCCAAAGACCGGACCACCGGGAAACGACGCCACAAAGTCATCCAGATCCTTCTGCACGAAGACGGTTTGGCCGCCCGTCACCTCTCCCCATATCTGGAGGGTCCTGCCCAAAGTCAGGTTTTCAACTGACCCCAGGACGTACTTCGAAGGCAGAGTGATCTCCGGTTTCGCCAGAATACCAGCAACAAAGACGCCCACATTCGCGGTCGTCAGCCCTACCATAGGCGTTGCCGCACTCGGTGAGCAAGGAAGAATCCATAAATACTTCCCCGACTCCTTCGTTAGAGACGTCGAGGACCCCAGGTTCGTGGCATAGTATCCTGCCCAGAAAAAGGTAGTTTTCTTCGCGAGATCCGGAAGGGAAGAGATGATATATTCGTCGACATAAGCCTTGCTGTCAAAGTGCGGAACGGTAACAGCCCCACCGGTTGTGTTCTTTGTCATTGGAAGGGTGCTCCAGACGTAGTGCTCAAGCGTGGGGGTGGCTGCGGCAGCATTGGCGAGGTTCTTGCCTTGTTTAACTTCCCCATCGAAGGCTCCATCGGGCCCGAGAGCACCTAGCATGGCCCAGAAGTCCGTAACTCCAAAGGCTGCGTGAGCGCCCTGAATAACAATGGTTAGCGTGTACTGGCAAATAAGAGATCGTATTTGACGAACTTCAAGCGCCTTAACAAGACTCTTGTAGTCGTTGATATCTGCAGCGACGACTTGGGCACCACGAGCAGCAAGAGCCTTCGCCTTGTCACTATCTGGGTTCCGAGTCACAGCTCGGACGGCATAAGCTTTGTTCTTGAGCAACGAAGCAACAACAGAGCCGCCCTGATTTCCGGTAGCACCAAAGACGACGATGAGTTTACGAGACATGGTTGAAGAAGGTCTGACATCTACCGACGTTGCTTTTAAGTACGAGTACGATGCTGATTAATATTAAGTAGCGGAAATATGAGACATGACGGTCATGAATCACTTACTGTTGCGCAGATGACCTGAGGGTTGGCAAATCGGACTTTCGATGACTTAGTCTCGTAGCCAACATGCGGCAAAATTGTGGCCAGGTTGCAGGCGCGACGCGCCGTCGGCCGCGGCGTGTCAAAAAAGTTCTCGGTCACCTGACTTCTTCCGATCAAATTTTGCACGCGCCGTCTGGGGTCTCAGGTCGAGCCTTGCTTTCAAACATCCAACTTGCATCCACAGAAATGTCTCGAGGAGGAGGGAACAGACAATGTCTCTTAAAGACGGCTCTCTATGCCTGGACGACGAAGGCAACGCTATCACCATGACTTGTGCCACAGTAAATCGTTCAATATCCAATATTCTGGCTACAGTTCTGCAACAGCTCTGACCACTAGCTTTCTGGTTGAACCAAATATTCTAAAGGTTCTGTTGTTATTATGTCCAACGTCTCCGAAAATCCTATAGTTATGACACACGAACTGGCTAACATCATCGAGGATACCGTGCGTCCTTGCGAAGAATTTTCTCAATGTTCGAAATGTAGGGAAACTTGCTATTGCAGGTGTGTTCGCTTTCTATGTTCGATGTTTATCTCCAAACATCATGTCCTCCCCTTACAGTAAAGATTGTCAGCGGTAAGCCGATATGTTGGAAGAGTCGTTACATTGCCCAAACATATATGTAGGGCACATTGGAATGAACACAAACCGATATGCAAAGAGCGTCAATCGGCAATTGCTTCGAAGAAGAGATTTCGGCAAAAGGGAGAGACTTATTATGACCGGTCAACCCTCCAGGGGTACCGAAAGCATCATAGTGCTGTTGTATATGCGGTGAGTCCTGTTATTGGAGGAGATTTCCACTGCTCATACTATCGCCATTCAACAGCTTTCCACGTACTCGAGATCTACAAAGGCGCCTCACAATCCCTCCTCAAAACGCATTTTGCCTACTTTGACTTATCTCGCAACGATGTAACAATAGTGACTTTGAAGAATGTAATTGCCGTGCCTAGGTCCATGGTTCCAGTTTCTGCAAACACGGTGCTGTTTCAAAGATGCTCTCTTCATGTACCCCGGAGTTTCCTGACTTTTACGTTTTGTAGGCAGCGCAATGCGAGCGCTCAGTTACGCATGGTTATATGTGCATTTTCCTCTCCGACATGAAGCACAAGTCGATGGCTCTGGCGATGCATCAAGCGCCGAACGCCCACTGGAAGAAGCCTGACGATCAGTGGGCTCTCAATACACTTTTGAAATGCAATATAGCCGGAAAATTCTGAAAAACCTGCCCACGTATGTTATATACCTTTGAAGCATCGAAATATTGTACTTATAATTTGATTAGACTGGGGCGCAGTGTTTTCCGCCGTGAGTTTCATGCTCCCAAACTCGACCTATCACCTTTAAACTAGGTCTATCACTAGGATTCCAAAACTGGTAGCAAAGATCATCAGTTTTTTTTTCTGATGCTTCTCAGGTTTGTGATGAATGCGCTTGAGAGTGTTAGCAATTTGCATCATTCCATTCCCGCGCGATCAGCGAATCTTATCCGGAACGCCAGCGAGGAACAAACGATGTACGACGACTCCAAGAACAGCCTTCAGTGATTATTTTCTTCCGCTTCTAGGCACCCTTGTTCTTCTTGTCTTCGCCATGTGCTTCACCAGAGATGGCGGCTAAGTAGGGGTACCAAGTATCGTCTGCTAGCTCCACACGCCGGGACCGAATCAACACATCGATCGAAATTAACACATCTGACCGCTATAACAAGTGGGCTGTGCGCGACAGCTCGAGCTCGTCGTCGTGTTCACCGCCTTTCGATGGCGCCCAGCGTAATTTGACGGGTTGAACTTGTTCGATTTTCGGCAAAGATCTAAAGTGTCTTTGGCCTTAGAGCTCAGTGAACTTTGCTCGTACATTGACCCTGGTATTTTTCTTTCGCATCATCGGGGCTGTGTTACTCCCGACACCTACCACATCATTACAAGTAGCGCCGCATCAAGCGCTCATGCTGGTAAGGGCTGTGGTCGATCCGTTCACAGCACAGCCTCACCTTCTTTTCCAGACGAGGCGCTCCGAGTCAGTAAAATTCCTTTAAGGGTCAACCTTGTTCCTCGCTTTGGACATAGAGAAAACAGCACGTCATGTTGACTCGGTACACATCTCCACCGCCTTTCAAGACCTCGATTTAGAACCACAAGTGTCGGACCCGAGCCAAACAGCACCTTGGAGCTTCTGCTGTTTAATGCGGTGAGTCTTTTTTTGAGGCCTTCGAGCATATATAAAAGCCACTACAGCGGTGGATGACAGCCATACACTTATCCCCCTCACATCTTCATCATGTTACCGCGTCTCCCAGCTTTCCAGCGCGAATGGGCTCCTGGATGTCCATGGACTGTCGGGGAAGTCTGCACTGTTCTATATGCAGATGCTTCCGGATATCCAATGATGGCATTCTATATGTGTTTAGTCAACCGTACGTGATTCTTTTTCTATTTTCGTTGTAGTTATCCAGGAACTGACGTTCGGATAGATTATAGCAATCCTGAAAACGCAGTAAATATTTCTTTCCGGTTTGTTGGTGTTCATTAACTGATGAGTTTTCATTAGCCACATCTTGGGCAATTTTGGAGCCCTTGCGCGCCACAGCCGCGGCGCCGATAGATTCAATGTCTCCCCTCAAACGCACTTTTCGGTGGGTTGATTATCTCAGAGTTAATGATGTGATTCTCAGAGATCTTTTAGCCATTCGTCATACGCTATAAAGTTCACCTCAATTCGGACTTCTCACCTCATCTCAGCATTTTCTGCAAATCGCCATGAATGTAGCCTAGATCATCCACGATTACCCTCTTACTATACACTATTCTCAGTTTATCACTCTATTAGCTCTCATCGTTGTATCTCATAGTATTGTTCGTCTTCCTTGTAGAATAGGATTCATTTTTTCCTGATCAAATTTTGTTGTGTCCAATTGAGGCTGGCCGGTGGCCCAGAAAACGGGGGGGAAAACCCAACGACTCTGGCCACTTATTTACTGCTATTCATCGGTTCAAAAATAATATGAACCTGTCTTCAGTGCTGATTTTCGAAGATAAGCCCTTCAGGAAATCGACACTCAAGCGTTCATACCCTTATATGGATGTCGGCGCTGATTGCCGGCAGTTGACCAGTAGCGACAACTCACCACCAGCACGAGACGAAAATTCCTTGCTCTCAACATTCGTCTTTACAGGAGCACTTTATATCTGAGACGAATATCCGACTTGGAACGTGACATCAATTCACATATTAGGCAGCAAGCTCAGTCCAAGGAGCTCTGCGCCTGTATTACTTACAAGAGCTAGTACCAAAAAAGTCTGCTCTAGCGAGAACGGAATAGGTACTTAGTATACGAGTTAGGTAAGTTAAATAAAATCTTACACTGACGATTTGACCTCACAAACGTCAACGCACTCCTACTTTGCTCCCACTTTAGCGATCGGCCTTGGATCGGCCGCAACATATGCACCCTGCTCACGTCTTCCTGCGCCCCTCACACTCTATAAATATGTCTTGAATATTTGGGGTCCTCTCCTGTGTAGTGTACGCACAGTAGCTTGGGCCTTACCACTCTCTCGGAGCAACTAATTCGCACATCGTGGAAACCAACACGACTCTGACGCCTACAAAGTGCTATTCCCCGCCGTCGATCATTTGGCGCTGTGGTCTGGAATGGGGACTGTTCGGATGATAGAGGGTTGAACTAGATAACCATGCTTGCCGTGGCTAATCCCAACAGGTACAAAAATAATTCGCTTCTTCTGTTGTCTCGGCCGAGGCTATCGCGACCGGCGAATGTAGCAGCTGAGGGCACTGCAGTCGGAAGTCAAGATGAAACCTGCAGGGTAATTCTACGACGCAAATTATGCCAGAGCTATCGCCTGGTTTGCTTGTTTTGTCAACGATTTTTCTCCTATAGCCTACACCGACCCGGTGATTGTGCTAGCCAAGGCAGATCCTTCCTAGAGCAATCTTTGAGAAAGACCCTTGCTAAGTATGTGCGTCCAGTCTGAAAACTGATGACTAAATCACCTGCCAGTGGGCACTGGGCGGTCGACTCGATTAACAATCGATTAATGTTCCTGTATAGAGCTGTCAAATGATACTATCCGGGCCATCGACGTTGCAAATTGTCAGCTAGAACCATTCCAAGAAAGTGGATGAGACTCAAGAAAGCCAATAGAGAGCAGCTCGAGAGCACGGCAAGTTGACAACCATTTCTCCGGAAGGGACGGGCCGATGGGCCGTGACCACAATGCCGAGAGCGGCAATACTATTTCATGGTTTTCTTTCCACGACCAGCGGTGACAACGACTGTTCAATTGTTTCCTCGTCTTGCGTCGACTACAATGCTCCCATCCATCCTCTCTACTCAGCATGGTGGCTTCTGTGACCGTAGCCAAGCCGTAGGTTCGATACAGAGTACGACGAAGGCAATGGACCGAAAGTCTTGTTACCATCTTGTATATGAAGCAAGCCTTCGACACACAGAAGACACTGTCACACAACTAGTGGACCGCGACCTCATGACCAAACGAAGGGTACTGAAATACTGTCCGGAGATGGCACCCTGCACACCGTATGATTTCCTGAGAGGATTTTTTTACAGGTGCGGCTGCGGGCTGTACCAGGTTGCTTTCTCTCTTACCTTTGATAGTGTATTTTAAAAACGGACTCCTGATATCGTCAAATTACACACTGAATGGACTGCCTAACAGTCCAGGTTCAGCTAAGGATTTCTCGAAGCTCGAATATAGGGCGCCAGGTCAGGACTTCAACGTTCAACCTAGACCCAAACCATGGACTTGGAACAACCAGTACTCGTTCAAGCTGCACTTCTTACAGATATAACCTGCTGGTGAAGCATATATCGACGATTTCTTTGGAAGACGCAGAATTGTTGTCCGTCGTTGCGATGAAGCTGGGTATTCCCAACGTTGTGTCCAGCGAATCCAGCTCATGGAGCGTAGACTGGTGAGCAGCCTCGTTCCCTCCTGATGTACTAGCGATTGACGTCTATCAGTGCGCCTTTTCGTTTGCAGGACCACGAGCGAAACCACGGACCGATAAAGACAGTCTTTATGTTCGGCAACGATCATATTCCTTCAAATTTATCTATTAATGCAGATGCTCCGAATCCATGGAAAGACAAAGTCAGCTGGTCTCGTATATCCACTTTACGTCGCCTCTTACCCTTGCTCAGATATGCCCTGAACTCAAAGGGTACTCAAATGGTCCGAATACCCAAAATTCCCTGATATCAAGGCGTTGTACAAGGCTTGACGTACTGGCCGTTGCTGCACAACAGGATGGCGAGACACCATACCACTCCGTTCAACTCTTCTATGCGTCCATTGGTGCCGTCATACCCGAGTCAACTGCCATTACCGGGTATCTCGGCGTGACCTACCATGATACTCCTCACCTTCCCCCCTGGTGCACGAGTCCCACGCGCAGTATTCACACCTGCTTTTGGAGTCCGTGTCAAGACTTTGATAGCGTCATTGCTATCCCTGCTGTCTTCATCATTTTGACGTTCTACAAGCAGCCGGGGAGAGGTCCTCGGGGATGGTGATAGAAGAGGTGAATCTGCTTCCCGACCGTACAGAGTAGCAATGCGCATCGTTCAAGCATGATCATGACGGAAGGGCGCGCGCCTGTTATGGGGACACACGGACGTGACCATGTCTGCATGGATACTTTGTCTTTGAAGCGTTGTCGGTGAGGATAGCCTCCAGTTAAAAGATATATCGAGCTGGCATCCTATCAATGGAACAGGTTGATTAAGAGTTTGAGAAGTACCAGACTGTAAGGGCTAGCGTAGCGGTAACGGGCAGGTCCAGGCGGAACGCTCCTAACTTGATACCATACAAATTCAGCCCATCTGGCACCTCTCGGTCTTCTGGAATGCGGCAATACTACCCTTGCAGACTGGACTAGTTCTGTCGACACCTCGCCCGTGCAGCGTGGACACATCGGAAGTATATGGGGCTGGTCTTTTCGTTTCTGGTTCAAGAATGCCAAGGTCTGTCCTCCGTCGGCGGTGTAGCTCCCAGGACGGCTCATCTTGGTCCCAATGCTTAGGTAAACAGTCAAGAATACGTGTACAGACAAACTCAAGTCTGTTAATCCCCTTGACGTCCCAAAAGGTCCGGCTTAGCTATGAGTTGGAGGTGTTTGAGCTCTTGAACTGACGACGGTAAACCATCAAGCATTCATGTTATTGCTCTTTATTTAATGATGTGTTATATAGACGTTCTCTCTTCCTCTGGATGAATGAGAATGCGGCATGGATTCCTTTGAGCAACGGATTCGACAGAACACCATCTCACATTTTCTTCTCCATTCGGATCTTGTTTCCGTGCAATAGAGGCGCCTCGTTCTTGGGTCGATCCCTATTTGAAACAATCCGCCACTAGGTTGTGTCTGCCACTCTTATAACAATGTTTTTAATTTACCGCACAATTTCAGACAAAGACAAGTAACTCAAATAAAGATTGACAAGAGGCTGAATCATTCTCTCTTCAATTCTTTCCTTTCTACTATGCCCCGATCTTCGAAACTTTGCCAACCCGGGCTCCATACTTCATCGTCTACTTCCCGTACCGACGTTTATTTTGTATCAAACGTCTCGCTTCCAAAGACCGCCACCATAATCTGGGAATGGACTCAGTGGTCACCGACGACAGCATTGCCACCCTATTTCACGGACTTCTGTGACGATTTCAGAGGTGTGAAGTATACTGTTCTCCAGGGAGATCGTGTCCACCTTCTAGGATTTCGTTTCCGCAATATCGACGAGTTCATCGACAGTATAGGCCGTCTCCCGGGATTTCAGGTCGTCGAACGGCTAAGCGTTGAGCAGCTGTTTTTCGATAAGTACCCGTCGATGGCTAGCCTGTCAGAGGCATTTCGAGATCCGCGCCTTGGTGGGATTAGGGAGCTCACCCTCCAGCTGTTCCACGGGGTTGCAGTAGAGTTTCCCGCTCCTGTGCTTATCGCACTGCTTGCTCACTGCAAGCGTCTCGAGCATGTCCACTTCCGCGGATGTGGGCTCTCCGACGGCAATAGCAATAGTCTGAGGGGCTGTGAAATGTGGCAACATTGGCTCTCTCTATCGCACGGAAAGGCTTACGCCGTCGTCGAGGAACGCAGTATCGAGACTATCAGTTTCGAAGACGTGGACGGCCAGCGTATAGAGGATGTACTGGCTTTCGTGTCTGCTTCTGAGTCCCCGTTCAATCTTGGAGGCCTCCGCTGTCTTTCGATCCTCAGTCTCACCGACTTAGAGCTGCCCCCCGATAGCTTTTGCGCGACCCTGAAACAGATTCTCATAAGGGTCCGCGAGCATCTTGAAGTGCTTCGATTGAGTTTTACCCTAAGAGATGACTGTGAGTCTGATTATTCATTACCTGCCGGTATTAGGTGGCTGACTTCAACCGCAGTGATGGCTTTACCTCGTCTTCACACCCTGGGGCTGTACGTCGGAAAGAGGGCCCAACGTGGCACGGAATTACTGCGTTGGGGTGCGAAAATCTTGGCGAATGAGACTGTGGCGCCATCCATCGAGATTGGTTTCGCGTCTGCGTCAATACGGTGGGACTGGCAAGATGAACTGCAACAACCCCGTGAAGAGGATATGAGTCTTGTTAATTTGGTCAAGAGGAGGCACGGTGTCGGCCAGGACATACACGCGGAATTGTCGGATCTCTTCTCGTCTTTTGGCGGCCTGGATGAGATTTTAGCTGCTCGAGTCGCGCAAGGAGTGGTGATGAATCTACGGATCATTGGTCCCAGTCGAGACGAATCCGGTTTAGATTGGAACGAGGTGCTGCGGAGTACTTTCTTCCCTCGTTCCGTGGATAAATCATAGCTCTGTCGGGTTCCTTCGAGTGTATATCGTTAATGGACGAGTGTGTGAATGTCCTGCGGAAGTGGAACAAATTGATGTGACGAATTTTATCGCGTAAGGCCCTCAGAGGTCGCATGTTCGAGCGTAGCCGTTACGAAGAAGTCGTCTGCCACAAATTTCCCCTCAGGTCCTGGGACCTCTTCGAAATTTGAACCATTCAGATCACTTCGCCACTTTGGTTCCGTGGCATCTATAACCGAAACACGAGTATGCGACGTTCCGGAGGCGAACTCGACGAACCCAAAATTCGAGAGGCGAGGATGTTCTCAAGAACACCGGAATGTTATAGTCGTGTTCGACGCTCATTTGACTATGTTTTGTTCTCTACGACGGTTTTTGGAATCAAGTAAAAATAGCTTTGCATCCACATCGTAACCTGCTCGGCCCAGCACGTAACTGACTACGCGAAATGTTTCAAACGTTGCCTCTCTCCGCCTGAATATCGGATGGAATCTTCTGAAGCTGCGAATGCACTAGTGTCGTGGCCCCGCTGCTGCGCCCGGTTGTTCAAGCAACAGTAATGATGCAAATAAATTCGCCGTTGCCACTATTTAAAGGACGGCGGGAGCTGTGTCGTATCACAGAAATGTTTTTCCCTTCCTTCAGATCTCTAACATTCTTTTCTCTTCTCCTTCTTTTTGCCAACCTGGTAGATGCAACTCCCGTGCTGAAGCGCGAAAGCCGTACTTCGGCGCCTTCGGGCGCTGTTGTTGTGAGAGCTAGTGGAGCGGCGTCCGGAGAATACAGCACGGTGCAGGCTGCCGTGGACTCGCTCGCTGATGATGGGACCGACCAGGTTATCTTCATTTATGAAGGCAACTGGAGTTTCCTAGTCGGATCTGTATTTCGAGGCTGATGGAGTCTGTTTAGGAACTTACACTGAGCAAGTCTACATCGATCGCGATGGCCAGACGACGGTGCATACTCCTCTTTTGCAAATAGGACCGTGCTGATATCCGATGCCCAGATCATGGGGCAGACTTCTGATACCAGTAGCTACGCAAGCAACACGGTTACCATCACCTATTCGCTCTCTCTGGCTAGTGCGGATGATGATGATTCGACCGGGACCTTGCGCGTACACAAGGACGACTTTGCCCTATATAACGTCAATGTGAAAAACACGGTACGCCTGCACCTTATTATGCATGAGATTACGCTCTGATCATGTATCCTCTAGTTCGGTAAAGCTAGCACTGATGGCCAGGCATTGGCACTGAGTGCTTACGGAACAAACCACGGCTACTATGGTGTAGGCTTCTATAGGTGAATTATTTTCGTGGCTCTTTCTAAGACGAGTATTTGACCATATCGAACAGCTATCAGGACACGGTACTCGCACAAACGGGTAACCAATTTTATGGATCCTGTTACATTGAAGGAGCGGTCGACTACATTTTCGGTCAATATGCAAGAGCCTACTTCCACCAGTCCACACTTGCTTCCGTCGGCGCTGGAGCAATCACCGCTAACGGGCGCCCATCGTCGGACGGAGTAAGCTTATGTGAGTGACCTCCTATTTTATGTCTTTCCAGATTTTACGTCCATCCCAGATGTCATCAATGAATCGAATATCACAACTAGCAGTTCGGCGACGACGTCTCTTGAGGGGCTGGTGTATCTCGGACGTCCATGGGCAGCATATGCTCGGTATGTTTCCCAATGGTTTGCCCTTATGTGCTGGGCTGACCAAAGTCACATAGGGTCGTTTACACCTCCTGCTCGCTCGGAGATTTGATCAACAGTGCTGGCTGGGAGGAATGGTCTAGCAGCGAACCCAATACTGACGGTGTCACATTTGCCGAGTATGGCAGTTCCGGTACGTTGACGTTGCTGCGCTTTCATGATACTTTACTAACATCAGTTCTTTCAGGGGACGGTGCTTCTGGAACTCGTGCGTCGTTTGCTACAACGCTCACTTCGAGCAGCGGCTACACAATATCGGATGTTCTGGGTAGTGATTACGCTGACTGGGTAGATAGCGATTATCTGTAACGTCCTCATCATGAATCCATGAGAGCGATATGTGTATTGGTGCATCCAGAGAAATTGCAGCTGTTCTTGTTTCGTCTCTCTAAATATCTCGATTTGGGACGCAAAACAAAAGTTTTTAGGTAGAGCCAACAATGTGCTCAGTTCTTTTCTTCTTTTCTCGGAAATTGGGAAGCACGGCCACAACTCAGATAGATTATAGAGATCAAGTCTGTCTGGTATGCACAACGCTGAGGGAAATAAAGCAATTCTAAGTACATCACTTTCTGGACATGTGGCAATCCTGAATGATCCTGGAATTAAGATCCTCGATAGCATTTGGGAGGAGCAATGCTGGTAAATCATCGATTATAAGGCACGGTGATTGTACCTCGAAGCTTGAAGTTGGGCCATCAAGGGGGGGGGTAAACTTGTACAGACAAATTCCTATAGGCCCTAGGCCCTAGGGACAAAATAAAGCAAAAATACAGCATCGTAAGATGGCAAAACACCGACAAGAACAGGACTCAAACCCACACCCTTTCGGACCAGATTTATGAGAAGACAGTAACTGCCTTGGTCCCGAATCCCAATTTTCGTCATAAAATCAGTCTGGCGCCTTCACCACTCAGCCATCTTGCCGTGCAGAGCTCTCGAATGATACCATTTTCATTGTAAAGGATCCCGAAATGAGGGAAAAACAAATTGTGGATGGGGGATGGAGGCGGTGATCGAAAATTTACGTCGATCAAAGCTGACCTAATTGGGATTTTTTTGAGCCACCGACTCGTTTGCCGACGGCTAATAGACCTCGGTATCTCGGCTTACAGGCACTGTCGATGGATTTGTGGTGGACTGCTCAATTGAACTGCACCTTGACTGCACCGGTGCTAGCACTTATGTCGCGTGGAGCCGCTAATAGAATTCACATGATTTTACGCTCCCATGTTTTTAATCGGCTGCATTGCAGGGCCACGGCACGGCAACTGTCTGAGTCCTGCGTAACCGAAGCATGCCAAGTGACGACATTCAGCAAGCCATATCAAGGATTTGAATCCATGCCGAACCCGCTGTACTAATATTCTTCTTAACCGTTTCCCAACCACCCCGGTCTTTGGTCTGTGGATACGGCAGGTGAAAAATGTATTCTATTGTCCTCGACAGTCGGCCTGTCGCTTCCAGTGTTAGAGCTTGTACAAAGCTTGTAGTCTGATTTAACGACGGGCCTTGAACGGGTCACTCGAAATTGATCGATGCTTAAGTTTACGGTCGCGAAGAAACATGGCAAGGCAGCGCTAGATGACGCTCTTCCAAGAATCAAGAGATACTTATACATTAAGAGTACATGTAATTCTGTAAGTAACAGAGAACAAGAGAATGCTTCGGTTAGTACACGATGTAAGGATTTTTTATCGTACTTTTGTAGTATCGTTCGGGATAAAACTGGGGTGTTGTACAACATGATTAGTAGCTGATAAAGACATACTAGAGATCAACCGATGAGTGAAATGATTGTACACAACAAAGTGAATGTTCCATGGCCAGCTGGATTTTGCTTTTCAAGGCGTCGGCGGAGACGCGATCACGACGAAGTCCACGCCTGAAACCTCGCTTCAGAACGAGAAACGTATGGCCGACTAGTCACTGTCCCAGTCAGATCATCATCGCCCTTTAGACGCACACAAGTGACTCACTGGCTTTCTGGGAACGCGATGTACTGGCAGCCCGGCCTGCAGGGCTTCCCCACCTCTATGCGCCTCTTCTCCTTTCTCGGCATCCCGTCGCATAAGCATTGGGGAGCCGCGGCGCCATCGAGCCAAGCGCGCTTATCAGAGAGGTATTTCTGGCGCTGTGGGCATTGGACGCGACTTTCGGTGGTGGTGACTTTGCCGCAAGTGTAGGTGTATTGGGTGGTTATGTGAAGGCACATTTTAACGAAGGGAGGGAGATATTAGATGGTAGAGAGAAACGTAAGCGATGAACTTCCGGCCGGGGAAGAATGGGGACAGGACGAAGAATGGGAGTCGTTATAAAGGTCGTTGAGAACTGTGAGTGGAAGGCCCGATGACCCGGACGAATCGAGAAGATCATTTGGGGGTTGCGGAATTTGAGACGTAAGAGAAATCCACCCTCGGGGACAATAGAGATTTTTTTAATATACAGTCACAGTCAGAAGGAAAAGATCGCACTTGCCCCTTGCAGGGCTTGAAAATCCTATTGGTGGCGTCCGAGGTTCAGAGTTAGATTCACAGTGATTGGTCGACTCCTACAGCCAGTCTAGACTCGAGTAGCGCTCGTATGCGATTGCCTAATGATGACGCATGGAACAATAATGCTCCGAAGCCACAAAGGCACATTCGGTTGCGCAGTAATTGAGGTCCGGATAAACGAAACTTGTATTGTATGTACATGTCTTGGTCGCCTTCAGACTTTTGTATCCTCTGAAGAAATAGATTGGGCGCTGGTGCCCTCAGTTCTGACATTCACAGACGCACCTCGTGTAATTCCATGTCAGAAACGACACAGTACCTTACGTCCCCGGCCTTACCTGCAGGGACGCGAGACACAATGTGAAAACGAGTGACTTGCATAAGTCCGTCAGAAGACAGAGGCAGGCCTGTGGGGTGGAGGCTTCTGTGGCGGGGAAGGCAGTCAAATGCTTGGACTATTCACCCTGAGCTGTCATGGCGACCCCAGGATTATTTTTGCTGAAATCCCACAACGGGCTTCTACCAAGCCTAGGTCATGGTCAGTGCTTCAGATTTAGAGCATAAGTTCAGCCTTGCTATCGGCCGTAAGAAGAGCCGTCGTGAATGATAGATGACTGCAACTTTGCAAACGGCGACATCCGATAAGAATCGGAGCCTCTCAAAAGCAGCGTCCTTCCTTCCTATTTCAACACGAATTTGACGGATTCAAGACGGATTACAGATTAATCCTTATCACCTGGTCTTTCCCAGGGTAAACAGAAGGAGGGACCGTCATATAAGTAGATCCTGACCGGGCGGCTGAAAGGCTCCGAGCAAGCCATAAGGCGATTCGAAGGGACCTCTCGATTTCCTGGAAGCGAGCTGGAAGGAAGATCACTTAGGTGGGTTGGAAAATGGAATGCCAACAGTGGCCGGCCCGCCGGCCCGCATTACCAGCTGCCGAAGGCGGCAACGTGTTTATTTGCGCCCGTGCTTGCGCCGTCAATCCTTTGAACTTTCCTTTGCTCCGCAACGACACTTTTTCTCAGCAGCGATGGCGTCGCTTCAGCATTTTACGTCGAATCTAATGCCGCTTTCCTTGCCCTTTGTACTCTATCTCAGGACCTCTGCTACCTTTGATACTACTTGATGCGACACTTCATAAAGAAATACCAACATATTCTCCAGCGATGGAATCCGGATTTCTTCGCATTTTCATGAAAGAATCATGAGGATAATCGCTGTCAGTGCGTCTGTAGCTTGTATCTCGTTCCGTCTGGCTTACCTCTTGCAGTCTAAGTCGAAGACATTCCGAAGGAGTCGTGTCGCAATATCCTGGTGCAGCGGAGAAAGACATCCGGACCAAATCAGAAGTAGACGGAGCCCAGGACGACCTCAGTGTTCAACCTAGATCAACCCTTCAGCCCCGTCAACTTTCCGTTACCCATTAAAGCGCTGGGCAGCGCCTATATCGACAAATAGTACTTTGGACTCAGATCGACTGCGGCCATGTTTCTCTAGAACTATCCGGGCGATGTGGGCCTTGGCTTCCGATGCAAATAAACGGCACTACGGTGAGCTGTACGTTACTCCCCATACAGGTTTTTACTCATTATTTTCCCTTTAGTCTTCTCGTCGACGTCTCGTGTCATCCAGAAACTCTGTTTTTGAATGATGGCGTTTCGTTCACGATGTCTTGTTCAAACATAGTTCTTCGGCTAGTGCGATTGGCGATTTCTAAACGGAAACAAGCCCTTTTCGAGATACTACCTCTCGTAGGTGTACTGTGCTGACGTCGAAGCGTCCAATGACAGTTCTCGTTACACGGTTCGCATCATGGTTAGTCTGTTGCTGTTTCAATATGCAGAGGACCAGCGCGCTTACTGTGCCACTTTAGGCTAGTACATTATGCGCTTGATGTGACGGTGCCTTCCCCTAGTAGCCTTCGCTGTGAAGACAGGTCCATACACCTTTGTAATGAGCCAACATTGCCACTTACCTAGGAACAGAACAGTTATACAGTCGAATCTCTCCTAACCCATAGCCCTTCGTCCTTCCCCAGGACCCACTTTTGCCATTCAGGACTGCCGTAGGTCATGCATCCTAAGATGATCTTGGACACTTTCAAGCCAGACTGTCCGAGGCGCACTTCACACGCAGTGAGACTGGTGTCGAAGGTACAGAGCGCTACCTGGCTCATCGTATTGCATACTAGAAGACATGGTGGTGGTCAATGATCAAGGAGTAGTTGGCTTATACATCCATGATGAAGCCTATTTATCATCTGATAGCGGCCCAATCACATCGCGAGAAAGAGTGGGAAGACTTGATCCAACAAGGTTCATTGTCAGGGCGATAACGTGCATTCGAACGACAGGAAAAGAAAGTTCGCGTTGTGCTTTCAGGAATAGCACACCAATCACTGGCGCCTGCGATGAATCTGTAATGCCGCTCGAAGCTGAGATAGCTGCTGCGCCTTCTGCATACGAAATTTAGACCTAAATCAGATGATAGCGCTGAAACACACGTTGCCACTGTTCTTAATCATATATTATGAGAGGACAGTATAGATCCTACGCTCGGCTTCTCCAAGTCCTCTGCGTGAGGCACTCTGTCTTTGTTAAGCCTGCCAGTGGCGCCCAACTCGCGCCCAAGGGTCGACGCAGGTGCCTTCGGAATGAAGAGGAGAGAAATCGAAAGAAAGCTAAAAAGGAATCCCGACTAGGTTGAAAAGTTTTGAATGCACTGATGTTGGCGGTGGGAATTGGCAAAATTTGGCCTGTACTAAGTTGGGCAAGATCAAAATCTGACGTAATCCAATCTCTCCTTCCTCCTCACCTTGTCCTCACCATTACCACCGCAACGCCCTCCTTTTGTCCTTCTGTCTTTCTTGTTCACAAGCGAAGATTACGAGATGTGTCCTGTGAGCGGCCGATATATGTATATGCTTGTCTATGGCGAGAAGCAGAAAGACGAAGGTTTTCTTCCAGCGACTTCGAAATGCCTTGTTCCGAAGTTCTATTAAGTATGTACTTGCGCGATCATCTTGCTATTCAACTGAATCATGGATGCCCATCATCAATACTCTGGTCCAATGGGCCGACGGTAAAGAGGAACATGAACCGCACTTATTATATCTGTATGATTTCTTTGTGCTGATCTGCACAGTTGGACTGCTTGCTCACACAATTTCAAGAAAACGTCAGGGCCTCTTGGACGCGAGGGTAGTCCTCCCTCGAACTAACGTAAAATGATTGCAACACCATTGAGCTATTTCTATTCTCGATACCATTCAATTTTACGATGTAGAGACTCGACGTTTACATGAGCTGCGGCCACATTGCGGTTCTATGACTCCATTGCCAATGTAAATGTCTGACTATGCTCATTTTCATTCAAATTGTCGTGGATGTATGCGCGAGCTTGAGAAGTAAGATGCATGGCTCGCTTCTCATCTGATAGTTTTTGCTTCTAGATGAATGTACGGACGTCGCTTTGATTCCATACGGTCACTGAGCAACCATGAGACCTGCAGAACCGGTGAAGCAACGACCAGGCGACGAAAGCGAGGCCATTGTGCTTTTAGTAAGAATGAGCATTCTAAGACGCCATTGTTTTTATATATAGCAATGGTAATATCTTATAGCTTAGGCTGTTTATACATGGAACAGGCTCTCCTCGCGTTTCCAACTCCTAACCCTCCCGGTTAACCAACATCATTCAATTCAATGTAAGGAACGCCACTTCAAACCACTCGGACCAAACGCAACGCTTGTAATCGCGGTTACGAGGAATTTAATCCGAGGATACCTAGTGGCATTCAGCGACGAGAGCCATTGCACCATAACCGGTAAATAGGCCCACTATTTTCCCGATATTGATCAAGGCGCCTGTTTACAACTTGTTATACAGTTTTGCCTAATTCTGTTAGACCCGAACTCCAGTAAAACAAACAGGACTAAACAGAGGGCTGTATCGCGTTCGTACAGTCACCCAATGAGTGTCAAAGTCTGCCAATGGTAGTCTCGAGGCTGAACACTTAGTTCTAAGTGAGGAGTGAGTCTGAGAGTAAGTTTGGTGTATTGAAACTTTAGCTCAAAGCTGGAGAATATACAGCAAGAGCTACTCTACTTATATACTGTTCGGTACGTGTTAATAATAGTCTCGGGGTCTCGGTGTCCGTGGGCAACTCCGTTGGAGGCTTGAGTGATGCGTGAGAGAGCGCTCCGGAGTTCGGTGTTCATGGGTTCATGACTGTGAGCGTCGAGATTAGATCGATAAGATAAGATCGATGCGATAAGATAAGAAAAGTGAAAAATCATAACATTACCCCCTTGTTAAAGGCAGGCGTCCCGACTGCCTTACATTCAGTCTCCCCTTTCTCGTTCTTTCCCGTCCCACATGTTGTCTTCCCCATCCGGTCGCTCTTGGTCGTTTGCATACCAATAGTCGTCTATCAGTGTTTTTAACTCGGGGATTTCATCTTTGAAGTACCAATAAGGTAGGGCTGAAGGTTTCTTGACTAAATACCTCCAGCTGTCCTCGCTGTCATCTGCTTTGATAGCGTCGATGATGATTGTGGCTTCCTGGTTGTCTATGACAATGGCCTGAACGGTGATGGTGTTTTCCCTTCCTTCCCAGTATTCGGCTATCGCTTCTTTTGCGTAGCTTAGTTCGCTCTCCTTTGTCCATTTGTTTTCTTCTGGTCCGTAACCCTTCCATGCGATGAGATAGTCAGTGACTGTATTGGTCGTGTATTTTCCGGTTTTGGGATCCTTGGGACCACGCACTTTGCATGTTTTATGGTCTAAGATAGTGTCAATTTCGTATTGTTCTTCGTCATTGATAATATCGGGAGGTGGTGGTAGATCTTTCTTTTGATTTGGAAAAGTGGGTGCTACATATGGAGTGAGGAGTGTTTCGTTGAAGACTGGGTATATCTTCCAGGCGGTCGGGAGTTTGAGTTTATAGGCGGAGAGGCCGCGTTTTTCTATGATGATAAAGGGACTGACGCATTTGTCGTCGAGCTTTTTCTTTGGTCGGGCTAGGTGGAGATTCGTTGTGTCGAGCCAGACCTTGTCTCCAGGCTGGTATGTGATGGCGGACTTCTTTTTCTTGTCATATTGTGTTTTCATTTGTTCTGCCGCTTTGGTGAGTGTGGCTTTTGTCTCATCATGAATAAGTTTCATGTTGTCTTTGAATTCCTCAGAGGCGGGTGTGCGTAGTGGTGCATGGGAGTGAGAGTCGGGTGCGACGCGAGGGTTTCTTCCATAATTGATGAAGAAGGGGCTTCTACCGGTGGTGGAGTGTATCCTATTGTTATGTTGGAATGCTGCCAGTGGTAACCATTCAGGTCAATCAGTTTGTCGGAAGTTGATGAAGATCCTAAGATACTTCTTGATTTCTTGATTGACGTGTTCTGTCTGGCCATCTGTTTGGGGATGGAATGCAGTTGATGCATTTCCTTTGATGTCGAGCATTTTGTATAGATCTGTCAGGAATTTGGATACAAATTGCGGTCCTCTGTCAGATATAACGCTGACGGGCATTCCATATTTGGCATAAACTTCGTTGCGTAAGATTTTGGCCCATCCTTTGGATGAAAGCGTGGTTTTACATGTGATGGGGATGATGGCTTTGGAAAATCGGTCGACAATTACTAGGATGGCGTCAAGCCCTTTGCATGGAACGAGACCCGTTATCATGTCAACCGAAATGTGTGTCCAGGGTTCGGATGGGATTTCGTTAGGATGGAGCGGGGCTCGTTTGGCTTGGGTGCTTGCTTTGGTTCTTGTGCAGGTCTCGCATCCCCGGACGTAAGCTTCCACGTCTCTTTTGAGCTTGGGCCACCAATAGTCACGGAGGATTAACTCCTTTGTTTTTTCAATGCCTGGATGTCCCGCCATGATATGGTCGTGGCAGCGTGATATGACTTCGCCTCGTGTGGCGGAGTCGCGGGGAACATAGATTCTTTCATCGTAATATAAAAGACCGTTCTTTTCCTTGATTCCCTTTTCGTGATTAAGCGAGTTAGCAATCCCTTGATCCCATTTCTGGTGATCTCGGGTCGCGCTTTTGATGCGTTCGTGGGTTTCGTCAGTAGTCGGCATGATCATGGCTCGAAAGTGTTCAGGGACAAGCACGGTGATTTCGTTGTTATCGTCCGTGCCTTGTGGGTGGTCTGCCCTTCTACTGAGGAGGTCTGCCTTTCTATTGGCTGCGCCTGGTTTGTGATGGAGCGTGAAATGATATTCGGCAAGTTCAGTTACCCATTGTGCTTGTCGGCGGTTGAGTTTCTGGGGTTTGCGAAAATATTGTAGGTTTTGATGATCTGTCCAGATCTCAAAATCGACCGCTGCTCCCATGAGATAATGTCTCCATTCGTCGAGAGCGAGCATGATGGCGAGTAGCTCCTTGTCATAGATTTCATAATTTCGTTCTGTGACCGTCAAGGCTTTTGACAGGAAGGCTACGGGTCTCCATTTTCCATCGTTTTCTTGGGACAATACTGCACTGATCGCGCCTTCGCTTGCGTCTGCTTCGAGACAGAATCATCCTTCTGCTGTTGGGATCTGTAGGATTACATCCATGGCAAACCGATTTTTGAGTTGTTGGAACGCCATTTGTTGGGCTGTTCCCCATGTCCAAACTTCTTTGCCAGTGAGACGCGTCATTGGGCGTACTATATCACTGTAGCCTTTGATGAAGCGTCGATAGAAGTTGGCAAAACCTAGGAACGACTGAAGTTCTTTCTTTTTGGTTGGAGTAGGCCATTCTGCAATGCCTGCAAGTTTGACAGGGTCCATGCGAATGGAGCCTTCGCTGATTATTACTCCGAGGTATTCGGTTTCTAATACCTCAAATTCGCATTTCTCAGCTTTCAGGAAGAGTTTGTGCTTCCTTAATAACTCCAGAACGCGACGAACGATTCTTCGATGTTCTTCGAGAGTTTTCGAAAAGATTAGGATGTCGTCAAGGTATACGGTGACTTTGCCAGTGGCGATGAGATCTTTGAAGATATCATTCATCATCCACTGGAACGTGGCGGGTGAATTGGTGAGCCCGAAGAACATGATGGTGGGTTCAAAGAGACCACGGTTGGTCCTGAATGCTGCCTTCCATTCATCATCCTTTTTGATACGTACATTGTTATATCCCCATCATACATCGAGTTTGGTGAAATATTTAGCATTTCCAAGTTTGTCCATTAACTCAGAAATGAGCGGTAGGGGATAACGGTTTTTAATCGTCATCTCATTTAGCTTGCGATAGTCCTGAACAGGACGTAATTTGCCATCCTTCTTCTTGACGAAGAAGAATGGTGAGGCAAAGGGGGATTTAGATGGTTTAATGCGTCCCGACGCAAGGTTTTCCTCGAGAAATTTATCGAGTTCCTTTTGTTTGATAGGATTCAAGGGGTAAACCTTGCAGTCTAGGGTATTCTTGGCGTTTGGGATTAATTCTATCGCATGGTCCCAGGGTTTTCGGGCAGGAAGGTCGTCAAAGTTTTCTTTGGTGAATAGGTCCTTGAAGTTGCGGTACAGTTCAGGGACTATTTGTTCAAAGGTTTTCTCTTCTTTTCCTTCACTTGCTTTGGCGGCGAGCTCATTTGCTTTATGGATTGCGTGGATCTCGATAGCTTCTTCGAAATCTATGGCTAGTATGGTCTCACCCTCTTTGAGCTCCCATTCGTCATCAGGATCTGTGTCAGGAAGTACGAAGCGGTTTCTCGCACAATGGCAGCGGGCAAAGGTTACATTGCCGGTGGTCCAGTTGATTATTGGGTTATGACGTACTAGCCAATCGTGTCCAAGAAAGATTTCCTTCAAGCTGAGATCGGTAATGGCAAGGTCAATCCTTTCACTATGATTTCCGATTTTGAGACGGAGTTCGGCATAGGCAGTGATTTCTCCCGCCTTGTTGCAGGATCCATCACTGTTGTAAACAGGAATTGGACTAGCCGTTTTTCGAATTGGAATTCCATGTTTTTTGACGAGGTCATGATGAATGGAACTTCCAGTACACCCGCTGTCAATAAGTGCTTTAGCCTGAATAAGGATCGGATGTTCCAGGGTTTCGAGTACAACGGGAAGTAGGAGACTAGACGGGGAGTTTACGGTGCGAATGAAGTATCGTTTGGGTTTATGGAGTTTGTCTAGCCACTTGAGCGCGCGAAAGCTTTCCGACGTGCAAAGACCTTTGAGGAGGTTGTCGACGACTTCCTCTACTCGGGTCTTATGAATCCAGTTGAGCAATGTGGCTCTAGCGGTGGATTCATCTTTAGCGTCCCTAATAGCCCTCCAAGTCCATTCGGCCTCGAAGGGTTTTAGCCATTCCTGAGGTGCTGCCATCGGGGGCACAAGCTTCGCAGCCTCCCGATCCTTTGATACCGAGGTATTGTTGCCGATAGGGCATTCTGCCTCTTTTTCCATAAGAGGACTTTCTCACTTCAGGGATGGCCCGCATGCGTCTGCATCGGTTGCAGCAACCTTGTTCTGCTGTGATCTGAATGAAAAGTCATCGTCTTCATCAGGTATCTCGATCATAACTACCGGATGCCCCCTTTCTATCGCCTGGGCGCTAGCGACTCCCTGTCCTACGGCAATCTTCTTCGTAGCCATGGCGTTGGCAACACCGGCGGTCTTCAACGGGCGTTGTTTGTCGACGTTGCCCGGGGATATTGGTGAGCAGAGATTCGGACTCGGTCACTGGTCGTGGAGCCTGATGTGCTGAAGTAAGGGGTTCGTCCTGACAGAGGTGTCGTCCCACTCGGTGATGAGCCTAGACTTCCGTGGCAACGGCAACACCAACTCAGGAACGAGATTGGGTAATTAACGTGATAACACGGCAATCAAGGCGATCGTGTGTGCGAGTGGGTTCGGGGCACCTCCGTGCAGTCAATCAATTCCTCTATACGCAAGTATACACTGCGACTTTTCAGTCAGCGAAGTAGTACTGCTTGGTAGTCGAGTACTAGAAGCTTTGGCTGTAAGCCGGTAGGGATCTCTCGAAATGAGAGGGAACGGAAACGGGTATGACGTGAATACCACGAATCCGTAAGCGAAAACGTGAGAAGAGACTAGAAAACGTCGCTAGACGGCAATCCTAGCGAAGCGAGCGAAGGAAACGGAAATAAACGTGTGAAACTGGGTCTGAACGCGGGGGAAACGATGCGAAGACGTGGAACTAGAGCTGAGAACGGCTGGTAGAAAGAGGAAACGTGGAACGAGGTACTGAGGGCGGAGCGTCGAGAATAAACGTGGAAATACGGAAATTGGCGATGGTACTGAGGGCGAGAACGGAAATATACTGGCGGTGGTGGGGTACTGATCCTAAACGATACGGAAATACTGATGTTGATGTCGAAAACTGGTCTTGTGCTGAAGCGATCCTATCCTATGTCAAAACTAACCTTCAAGTCCACTCGGGGGACTGTCCTATACGAAAACTATGCTGAAACTGGTCCTATACTGGTGCGAAAACGATCCTAAGTCTGCTCGGAGACTACCCAAGTGGGCGACGATACGATGGTGAAAGTGAAAACGTGAAAAGATCCTATGCTGGTGAAGTTGAAACGATAACGGCCGATAAAAGATAAACGGGGACGAGATATGGCGCGGCAATCACGTATCGGTACAATATGAGCGTGTACCAATAGTGTCAAGAGCGAAGAGCGAGTGTCAAGCGACTCTTCACAGTCAAAAACCGTAGAATAACTCTGGTGAGCTTAAGAATTGACGTGCACTCGAGAATGTGCTGGGGTAAACGGTATATTGCCGTGAAACGGTAATAAACGTAGGTAGACTCGATGTGTGGTGTAGACTCGATGCGTGGGGGTAAGCTGCGATCTTATGCTCGAGGTAAGCTAAGCTAAACGACGTTTTTCTAGCTAGTTTTTATATTACAAGTACGAAATTATAAATAGAGTACACATGCGCGACTTAGTCAGGCTGTAAGGCCGTGGCTTAATAAAATCCGTGGCAAACATATGGTTTCTTGACTTCGAAAGTAACAGCAACTCGTCGACGTTGCCGCGTATGGACGAAAACCGTATGGTTTCTTGGAGCGATGAACGGATCGTGAGGTGCTGTTTAGCTGCGGACTGGTGAGGTATGTCTTTTGTACTGAGGTGTACGCTTGGGTCTACGTCTTCTCAAGGTCTTGGCGAAGTAACAGCCTTAGTAAAACGCGGTCTGTAGTGGCCGCGTGCTTGAAATATCGTGGATGGATGAGTGGCCGCGGCAATCACGTCATTTCATTAAGTGATTGATTGACGCGTCCATGAGGCTATGAGAAGTGATGCGGTAGTTCCGTTTTAGGATGATTTGTGATCGAAGGTGCCTTGCCGTGATGGAACACGGCAATTATGATGCGTAACCAGATGAGATGGATAACAAAGCGTGTGAGGAGTCGTTGCCGTAGCATGAAAGTAGTATGAACTTGTGTGCAATCTTTGGTTTACTGAAAGTCCGCTGGGTGGACAGGAGCGGCAATTAGTGCTTAAAATCCGCGAATTCTGAGCGTACAGAGCCTGGAGGCTCATCATCCCCCCTAAACTTTTATTATGTTACTCGGGAACATAAAACCGTTGCATGAGTAATCGTATTCCCATGAGAAGTCAAGGTTTTGGGCTTGGTTGCCAGGGGATAACGTGGTGGCTGTACGCGACGGCCAATATTGGTGATCGAAATGCTTTAGACGCGTCGGTGATCTAAAGATAGACACCGATAATTGCTCTTTCACAGGCACGGAAGCCTTAGTATGTCTTCTCGCTTCGTCACGGATTATTCTGTGATGTGTGAAGGGACTGCACGGCTTCTGTGCCGCGTGGCTGGCTGGACTTAGAGAAATTTTCTCTTTTCCTTTCTTTCCCTTCCACCTTCGCGTCCGTTCTCTAGCTTGCGCATTCGCCCTCTTTTCTTTTGCTCGCGTTCGCCGTCTTTCCTCACAAAGACGCTCTTCCTCCTTTATCTTCTGGAGGTGAGTTTATTCTCTTCGAGACACCGCCTGTTATATAGGCGGATCTCTTTTCGTTCGACGCGTACTGACAACCTCCTTCGGTTTCACTGAAGGCTTTGCAGTTTCGTTTCCTCAATTCCTCTTCGCTTGCTTCATCGGTGTTCCACGCTGGTGAAGCTTTCGTACGAACGTCTGACCCGCCGACTACGCGAAATGGCCGAACCTTCCATAGTCAAGGACACCGCCGCCCTCCAGCACGAAGCTTTGAGTACGTACGAGGCTGCCGCCGTTCTTCTTCAACACAAAGCCGGATTTGCGCCCGACAATCGCGTACCGCATGGTGTGGACAAGTGGATTTCCGACGCCTACGTTCAGTGGGCCCTCTGTGATGAATTTTGGGAGCCGGCTGGGGTTAAGAAGAAAGTCTGGAACGACCTAGAGTATGCTGTCCTGGAGAGGGTAGCTCGTGTGGACCAGGATGATGTTTCTTGGGCTGGGAGCGACTTTAATGAACTGGCTCTCCGCGCGGTGTGTTTGCTGCTCATTGCTTAGCGTACGTTTGACTGACTTGCCGTTCCTTTTATAGCAGGACTATGGTTTGCGTGTCCGTCCCATCCCTTTGGAACCAAGGGCACGTTCTCCTTCGCCTACCTCTCCGAAACAAACAGCTGCGCCGCTGCCGCCTCCTTCAAAGCAACGGACTCCGCCTCCTCCTCCTTCCAAACAACGGTCGACGGCGCCCACTACTCCTCGTCGCGCGGCTACTAAGCCTACTCCGGATCTCGACGTTCCCGTGCATCAGCTCAATCTTACGGCTCCTAGCCCTGATGCTTCTACTTCAACGATTCTGATGCTAGCCAAGCCCATGTCGTCTATTCGTGCTCAAGCGACGCCGAAGCCTCCAGTTCCCAATCCCTCTACTTCCAATGCTAGCGTCGCCAAACCTCCTGTTTCAAATCCTGCAAAACCTTCTGGCCAATCGTCCGCGACTCTTCAGAGGAAACCAACTCCCAGACCGTTGACTTCGGGAGCCGTACAATCTTCTAAGGCTACGCCGCCTTCTTCAACAGCGCCGAAGAAGCTGGCATCTTCGATGAAGCCAAAACCTCTTGCACAAACCTCTGGGACGACTACGAGACTTCCCACCCAGACTGGTGTCGATAATTCGGGGTGGGGTTCGCCTGCGTGGTCTCCCATTTCCCTGACTAACAGTCTTCCTCCTAGTCCTACTGAGAACTTCGTGTCTTTTCCCAAAGACTTCACTTCGCCTTTACACAAGAAGTCTGATCAACAGCTCAAGATTGGTCCCCCATCCAATACTACGCATTCGGAAGCGTCTGCGCAATCTTCGTCTTCGCGTCCTTTTGCTGTAAATGGTACGTGTTTTTGATCTTGGTTGCTGAATTTCCGTGCTGACTTAGTATTTTTCAGTGCCTGATCGTTCGAGCATTGTCCCAGGCCCTGATCCTAGTCTTCAAAACGAAGGTACCGGTCCTCATCGACTTTCTAAGCGCACTCCCTTATTCTTTCCGGGTACAGATGAGGACGAGGAGCGAATTCAGGATGACTTAGTCAAGGGTGAACAAGTCGTGGGTACAGACGGTGAAGACAACGATCTTCAAGCTCAAGACTATGACGCGCCAACCCCTCCAAGGGATGTTCCGATGGATGTAGACAAGAACGAAGGTCAACAATCCGATGACGACTCCAGTCCTCCGCCAACCCAGTCTCGTCGTAAGACACATCGAATTTCGTTCGTGTTTAACGATGTTACTGGGGATTTCGAGGAGCCTCACCCTACAATCTTTCTTCCTAGGCGCCCCGCTACTCAAGAACAAAATCCTCGTCGCTCTACTCGTCCTCACACTTCTCCTGTCAACCAGGATGCGGCTTATCTCAAGATGACTCAAGGGTCTAAGCCCTCGAAAGCCAAAAAGGACAAGAAAAACCGCGCTGAGTCGTCGGGCAAGCAGGATGCCAAGGGCAAAGAAAAAGAGATGGTCGCTCGCAAGCGTACTCGGGACGAAGACGACGGTGACTTGCCACCTGTTGACGTTCCTGCTGCCAAAAAGCTGAAGGCCGCGGTTACTAAAGCAGACGAAGCTGAAAGTGCGTTATTCTTTTGCTTCTTTTGGCTCCAACTAAGTTTTATCTCCTTAGTTGTTCGCGCTACTCCAGCTATTCGAAAGCGTGGCCCTGCTCCCTCAAAACCGCCAGTCGTGACAATGGGTATCAGTGGTGGGGGCTTTGGTGAAAAGGTCCCTTCGACTGCGAAGCCCATCAAGGACGGCCTCAAAAGCATCGGCGTCCTTGTTGTCGAGGAGGACTATGGCAAGTTTGTGAAGGTAGATGGGCGATATTGGAATAAGGATGTAGCTCCGTTCGTTGGGGAACAAGTAAGTCTTCTGGCTTCACTATCGTCTTATTAACTCGTTCTTTTTGTAGTATACCGAACCGTGTGATACCTGCCGGCGCCGTGGAAGTCAATGCCGCAAGCTGTTGACACACACTGTGATTTGCGTGCGTTGTCATTATGCCAAGCAACCTTGCACGGTTGATGGCGAGGTCGCACTGAACCCGGTGTCGCATTATCGTCCAAAAGGCTATAGTAAATTTCTCCCTCTTATCTTCGTTTGCTTTCCAGATACTGACTTCTTTCTATAGAAGCGATCAACACTTTCGAGAGCGCTCTCAACGCCATTGAGGTGAACAACGCCGCTGTTACTTCCCTGGTGCAGCAGTTCCTTGCCGGTCTCGACGTGCTCTCGCACACCGAAAGCATCCGCGTCCAGTCGTCGCGCCTTCGCGAGTGTCTTAACCCGGTCGAGGAAGTCGTTGCCGATGATGAAGATAGTGAGGTCGAGGAGGTAACTGGAGGTGTCGCGGGGCCGTCGAAGAAGAAGAAATCTAAGTCTGGTTGAGCTGCGGGGTGCTTTGGCTTGTTGGCTGGCGGAATCTCTTGGGAGCTTGGCTCCAATATTTTTGGACTTGTATACACGGACTGTATCGCGCGCCTTCGGGCAAAATATTTCGTACTCGCATGTAACCGCCCCCAAAGAGGGTGAAAATAAATAAATTCGTATTTTTGGACTTTGATTCGTGTGATTTTATGAATTTTTGGGTGATTTTGGGGGAATTTGGACTTAGAGAAATTTCAGCAGCTGGGGCTCACGTGCTGGGTTTCACGTGATAGTCCACCTTTGGCTGTTTCTTGAATAATTCCTCTAAGTCCGAATTCTCGTGAAATTGAAATGGTAAGGAATGTGGATGGCCGTGGCTCTGGCGCCGTTGGCCTTTGGATTCGTCGTGTTTCGTGCTGGTGGTCATGAGTGTTCGTTACTGCAATGTGTTTTGGTGATATCTCCATCGTGTATAGTCAAATTGACGGTGGAGTAAGATATTTTTGTCGTTTGTGGGGTAATTTTCGTGAAGTATTTCGTGAATTGTGAGTTTGTTTGTTTTGTGATTTTGTTACTTTTTGCGCGAAAATGTCGTGTTGAAAAGAAAGCGTATTTTCGTCTCGTGGACAACATGGGGACCATGTCTCTCCCCCCTGAACTTTTTAAATCTTTGCCGTCGAAGGCTGAAAAGATTTAATCCGAGGTTCGAACACTTGGAATTTGAAAGTGAATGCCGCTGAGTTTTGAAAGTCGTAAACGTGCGATTGGGATTCCGTGCTGTGTTCCGTCGAACGTACGATCCGAGCTCGATAGGAATTTTCGCGTAAATGCGATGAGGTAAGGCGTCCTCTCATTTTCGTATAAAGAGGACGTTTTATTGTCGTTGTATCCTCAGAACCATCGCATTTTACTGAATCGCAATGTCTACCTCTGCTGCTCAAGCTATTCCTTCTCTCATCTCCCTTGTCAACCGTGCTGACAACGTCCTGAATCATCCTCTTGAGTTGAACGCTCTGTTGCCTCGCGTCACTGCCTACTTTGATGAGGCCGTCAAGGTCAAGGTACATTGCCGTACTGTTGGTCGAATTTTCGTGTGCTGATAAACGTGTCGCAGTTCTACATCGAGACTTACTACCCGTCCGCGCTCAACGAGATTTTCTTCAAAAATTTCGAAAGCGTCGTGGAAGGGTGCATTTCTCGTTTCAATTTCCGCAAGACCTGGGAAACGATGCTCCAGATCGAGTCCAACCGTATCAAGGCGTCCGTCAGTGGGCGTTACTCCATCTCGGGTACCCAGATCGTCGATGCTCTCACGACTCTGCCTCCTTTGAGGATCCGAGTTGACGATGACATCCAAATGTCGTCCGCTCCCTTCACTCCTGTTCTCGCTACTTCCAAGGAAGTTCAGACCGCGCCCGTGTCTTCTGACGCCGCGTCTGCCTCTGCCTCGAAGGATCCCGAGCCGGAGATTCGAGAGGAGACCCCATTGAGAGACACTGGTGCTATGTCTCCTTCTACGGTCTCTTCTGCTGATTGGGTGGTACGTGCTTCGAATCAATTATAACCGTGATATCACGTTAACTCGATTTGGCATATTTTAGCTTCCTTCGCCGGTCGCCGCAGCTCCAGCTCCGTTTATTGAACAGTTTGCCGAAAAAGAAGGCACCCTCAAGGACGCTGTGGAGATCGGCGAAAAGATTACCGATCTTTACCGTCGGTCGTTCAATAAGGCGGACCTCCGCTACGGCAATTCTTTCTGTGCCTATTGCTCGGGCACTCCTAGTCATCCGGCGCATACTTGTCCAGCTCGTTCTGCCAGGGTACGTTTTCTCCTTTGAAATCTCGTCTGTTCTTGTATTAACGTGATTTTCTAGGCTGTACGTCCTTGTGGTCCTTGTATGCGCGAGGGGACCGAGTGTTACTTCGCGGGGTTGTCTTCCGAGTGTCAAGCCTGTCACAAGTCACTTCTACGGCAATGCGTTGGTGGAGTCCCTGATCGGCAGATCCTGTTGATGCCCTTCGAGGATGCGCATCCCGAGGATGACGAACATATCCTGGGGATCATTGACGAGTTGATCGACCTTGACCCATATGGGACTAGTAAGTTCCGTTATTCGTACTGTTCGAACTGCGTTTACTAATTCCAATTAACTTTGTAGAACCGCCGGCCGATATTCCAAGCGATCCTCGCACCGAGGAGATCGTCGACAATGCCATGAAATATGTCGGCACCAACTTTGGTCAATTTCCTTTCCGCGGTTACGAATCCATCGAGTCTTTGGTTCATACGAAGGAAGCTTTCTTCCAACGTCTCGAGTCCAACACGCGCGATCTCTACTTGGACCTGAAGATGCGCCATGTCCTGGTTCAGCATTACCGTCTTGTCACGGCCAAACTTGATGAGGCTCGCGTACAGGCGGAGGCTGAGGCCAATACTGCGGCGAAGATGAGGAACGACCATCACGCGTCTTCTTCTTCCCACAATAATCACGGTCATGGGTGGAATAGGAAGCATCAGCGCAACTCTCGTGGCTATGGTAGGAAGCAGAACCGGGCTCAGGACAAGGGCAGGGGCAAGAAGGACGACTGCAAAGGCAAAGGTAAGAACCATGCCGCTGCTCATCTCAAAAAATGCCCTGGTTGGGCTTGCGAGCACAAGGACTGCGACTATTACCAGGAGCCTGAAGATGCCGTGCAGGGTCCTTGCGACTGCGGTGGTTGGGGCAATTGCGATCTTCCCGCTTGTACTTTTAACAAAGGTAGTTGGGAACAGACTGACGAGGACGTCAACCAGTACCAGGGCAACGACAATGGCTACGGCAGTTACAGCGGCGGCTGGGGCAATGCCTCTGGTTCCAAGGCGTCGGGCTCCAAGCGCGGTCGTCGCCACTACTAGAGTTGCCGTGGTCTTCGAGGTGGTTATATTCAATTCGTACGGACATTTGCGCAGGGGTATATGTTGAATGAGTGTCGGGGGACCGGTATGGATATACCGGTCAGAATTTAGCTATGAACGAATGTGTAGGGGCTCCAAAATGGAGTCCAATTATTTATAGAAAAGTTTTTGGTTCTGCCAACGTCTCGAGTGAAACTAAGCAAGTTCTGCTTCATTATGCGCTCCCTCTTGGTCTGGAAGTTCGTCGAGCGTGCCATCATCAGTTGACGCGAAGAGATCATTGATCCGCTCGGGTGGTACGTCAATGATCGCATTGATGTCCGGTACGTCAATTTTCTTTCTGGCGAAGTACGGCACCAATCTAAATGCGGCAACTGGTCTTGCGAAGGTCGAACCGTCTAATTCGCAAAGGAGATATGCGCCGCCTTTATTCCTCCCCAAGATCACTAAGGGGCCCAAATATCTGGCGCGCATTTTGCGGTTTAGAGCTTTCTCTATCTGCGTGTTACGCATCAAAACCAAATCTCCCTTCTGGAAATTGAAGTCTCTAATAGAGTACGCGTGGTCTTTTTCGAATTTAACTGCGGCATTTCGTCTGGCTTCGTAGACTTTAGACTTCAAGCGCTCGAGATCTTGAGAACGTTTTTGAAGACTAATGGCTCGACGTGCAATTAATGACGTGGTACTGATGATATTATCTGGCGGCGGCATCAACCAAGTAGATTCGACTATATCCATTGGGAGAAGGGGTTCCGTCCCGGTTGCGGCAAAATACGGTGAACAACCCATGCGCTTTCTGATCGTTACTCGGTCCGCCCAAAATACGGAATAGGCGTTTTGACTCCACTTCTTTTGATCACCATCAGACGCCTTAAACAATCCTTGACGGACGTCAAAATGAGGTCTTTCGGCAATCCCATTGGCTCTGGAGTTATAACCGGATATGCGGATGTGATTGATGTGGTATTTCTTGCTCAAATAATTAATTGCGGCAACAAAGGCGGATCCGTTGTCGGTAACGATCTCGACTAAGGATCCCCATCGGCATAGAATATCCTCGAAAATCCATTCTCCTAAGGTTCGTGCTGTTTCTTTGCGCAAGCAACGGAATTCAGGGTAATGACTGAGTGAACATCTGCCTTGGACGATGTAACGGTATTGTCCTGAGACAGGCATGATCATCGTGTCCATGTACATCTTGGAAAATAATGGAGCGGGAAGAGCGACGGTAGGCGGGATATAGATTTGTCGGGTTTGACGGATTTGGCATAGATGACACGTCCTTACGAACCAGGCTATGTCATACTTCATATCCGGCCACCAATATCGATCTTTAATTAACGCATGCGTTGCATAAAAACCCTTGTGAGCAACGTCATCGTGACAAGACGTCATCACTTGTATGCGACGTTCGGGGAACAATACGAGCTGATGCTTCCCATCTACGTTTTTGCGCCATAGCTTTCCTTGTCTCTCGAAGAAATGAACGGCATATTTCATGAACTTTGCGTATGCGTTATCGTCGAATCCTGGAGGTCTTTTGAGATGGAGATGCCACGGTAATAAGTGCATTAACCGTTCATCTAGACGTTTTTGCTTTGTTGTACGAGGAACTGTCGAGTAAGGAATGGTTTCCGTGGTTTCTTCGGTAATGTCTTGCTGTAGAACTTGAATCAACTTGATTGGTGAATTAACCGTAGGTGAAGTCGAATTAATAAAATGCATAAGCCCGTAATGAGTGTGTAAGAAGTCTTCCATGCCGTCTTCGGGCGGGGGAGGGTCTCCTAGTTGGGGTGGGCGTCGCGATAATCCATCTGGACCATGCTTGGAGCCTGGTACATGGACTAGAACGAAATGAAAAGATAGAATGCCGATAATCCATCGGTTAACTGCTGCTGAAGGTGCGATATCAGGGTTCTTGAGCATTCCCTTGATAGCACTCGCGTCTACTTCAACAATAAACGTCGGAAGGCCAATAAGATAGATTTTGCAATCTCCTAGCGCGCGGTAAAGTCCAAATATCTCCTTCTTGGCTTGAGAATATCCGCACTCGCGTTCATTAAGAGTGATTGAACCGAATCTGGCGAAATATCGAATCTTCGGATCGACAGGGTCGCACTGTGCAAGATAATAGCCGACTGCGGCAGGCCCTGTGTCAACGGCAAGTATGACAGCTCCGGTTGACGTGTAACTGAGAGGCCTTAACGCAGGACTGTCCTTGACTGCGTCTTTAAGATCTTCTTGTGCGGCAATCTCTACTGCTTCGAACTTGAATGGTACGTCTTTTCTGAATAATTTGGTGATGGGTAAGGCTCGGGTTGCGAAATTGTCGATGAATATCCGTAGAACTCCAACGGTACCAATGAAGGCACGCGCGTCAGAGACGTCAATACAAGGTCCCCATCGTAATATTGAAGCGACAATACTTTCGAGAGGAAGTCGGCCAGAATACGTGCATCTATGACCTAGCACGGTAATTTCGGCGCAACAAAGGTAGGCTTTCTTGCCTGAAAACGTGCCCCCACAGTATTTCATGCGCTGGACGATTCTATTTAGGTTTTGGAAGTGTTCCCAAACGAATCGCCTAATGCCGTGATTGAGAGGGATAGTCTCGTAGCCTCCTATGATTTCGTAGCGAGTCTCTGGTCCTCGAACTGGGACGTCATCGATGTAAGGAATGGTAAAATCAGGAATTTCGGGTTGTAGAATGAACGTAACGTCGTCGTGGAATATTGGTACGGAATTGGTCCAACCCATGGGTAAGGTAACGAGTCGGAGGGCTCCATAGGGTGTCTGAAAGGTGGTAAGGTCGCGAGACGACTCTGCTAGTAGACGTTCATCGTATCCAACGAATAAATCTAGAGTAGCGCCGCATGCACGACCTGCGAAATGTTCTGCGAGAGGATCTGTTGTCGGTGGTAATCCGGAATGAGCAATAGTAACTTCGTTCAACGGTTCTAGACTGTGAACTATACGAAGACTTTTGCCATCTTTCTTTAAAACCGTAAACCATCTCGAGCGATAGGAAGAATTAGAAGGTTCATAAACGCCTGCGTCAATCTTTGTCTTGATCATACGGCAAACTTCTGCGTAAATGCCTGGTGGAATAGGAATATTTCGTAGAACCCAAGGGTGTGTTCGACGACTGGAATATCGACTGAGGAAGAAATCTTTACGAAAACTGCCTCGTTCTGAGTCCTCCCATGCGAATGCTTTCTCCTGAACCGTCATGAAGTGATGCATAAGCTTCATTTCTTCTGGCCAAAGAAAACCATCGTTATGGATGGAGTCAATATACTCCTTGCGTTCTTGGGTATAGCGTTCGGTAGGAATGAAAGGGGGTGGTGTTGGAGATAACGTAGGTATATCGGCTAATGGATCTCCTCGAATATTACGAATGATACGGAATTTATCAGGCAAGGTTGCAAGCACAGGCTTTGTTTTTAACGCGACTGGCTTGTACTTCTTGCCTGCAAAAACCGAGACTTTCTTAGAGAACCATGGCTCGTAGGATTGATCTCCAATAATATTAGAACCGTATAGACGATACATATAATCTCGGGCTGGGAAACGGAACGGAAATCTGATAAATCTTGTGGAATCTGGGTTGGAACGGAATATAACGGTAAACAATTGTTCGCGATCGGTTGGTAAAGGGAATTCGGCATATGGGGTGGAACTGTACACGGTTCGGTCGACCATAGTGATTGTGTAAACGTAGTGGTTGGATAGGGAATTTATTAGGGTCGCACGCCGATAAATATTGGGTTGAAGCTTTTTCTGAGTCAAATTCAGTCTGAGAGGCCGCGTAGGCAATAATTTTAGGTTCTTGATTC